>CM031239.1:906115422-906461342 GCA_018340775.1 Taxus wallichiana var. yunnanensis
GATTGGTGTTTGTAAAGATAGATTTGTTGAAATAGAAAAGAAGTTTATAAGGGAAATATCTTATTTCATTGAAGTTAATTTATTTCCCACAAAAGTGTGTTGCCTTTGTTATAAATAAATTATTGAAAATATTGTTGAAACTCTCTTGTGGAATGTTAGAAAAATTACATGAAGAAATATTACATTTCATTGTGTTATTTGAAAGGCATGTAAAGGAAGAAGTTAGACTATCTTGTTCATTTCTTGCATTATTGCAAGAAAGTTTGTTGTACAAAATGAAAATGATTCTTGTAGTTGTTATTATTGAAATGGGAAATGTTTAGATTGAGTAAATTTTACTATGAAATGAGTAGATGAATTTAAATATTTCAAATGGAATCTTTAGGCACATAAATTCAAGTTCAGAATGAATCTTAGAACACTCTATTGGCTTTTGTTTTTTGAGAAATATTGGAAATGAAGGTTCTATTTCTAAGAAACAGGATGGCCACCATGTGCAGAGTAGCGATTTCATAACAACCGCTTAGTCAAGGTGGCTATCTAAGAACCATCAGTTAGGCAAGGTGATGGTTCATGAATCGTCACTTAGGCAAGGCGGTAGTCCTAAGACTGCGGACCTACTTTGGGTGATGGTTTTGCGATTGATTGCAAAAACGTAAATCCAAACCTATGCAAATTTTAACTTGGTCAAAAATAAAATTATTTTTCAAAAATTACAAGGAAACCTCCAAAAAACAAATAATGGCTAAATCTCATTGTTTAAAGAAAATAAATCTTCAAATGGTAAATTCAAAGTACTCAATCTTGCATATATTAATGGGGGTAGGGTTTTCCCCAAATAAAGAACTCAAAATACAAATAACTTTGGAATAACTCCAGATTTGGAGTGGAAACCCCCTTCAATCTTGGAAGGAAAGAATTTACAAGTGATAAATCTACCACCTAGACTAAACTAAGCTTGATTTTGAGAATTCCTCCATAGTTTCTTCCTTCCTTGCTCCCATGGCTTCCATTTCTCCAACCTACAAATTAAACAAAAACAAAGTGAACAAATGAGGAGAATAGGGTAGGAAAAGGATTTAATAAGAATGCATAAGGATTCTTAGGGTTAGTTTGGAACCCTAGGATCTAAAGGCCACAGTGAACTGATCCAAGGGTTGAGGATGAACCCTAAAATTGTTTGGTAGGAATGAATATTATAGATGTTTTAAATAAATATTAATGGTATGTGTACATGGGTGAATGGGGCCATTTAAATACTTGGGGTGCAAAGTCATTATATAGTTCTAGTATGTTTTAGGAAATTAATGAAATGAACATTAAATCTATTAGGATAATGAAACTAAAATAACTAAGTATAAGGTTAATTTTTTTGGGTTTGAATAATAAGTAAGGAGGAGAAACACATTTAACCAAGTAAATTAAATTATGGCACCTTCCTAGTTGAGTGTCAATTATTTGATCTTAGAAATAAATTAAGAATATTTAATCACTTAAATTTAACCTAGTCCATATGTTGTAAAGTAGAGTTTATTTTTGTAAATTAATTTAATGTACCCTAGGGGTTAACACCCTTGCAACCTTTTAACTTAAAAAAAATTACCGCAACTTTCGGGTTAAGTGTTTAGGGTTTTAATGTGTTCCTAGAACATCATTTTGTGGCTGTTATAGCTTACATATTGCCTACTTAGCATACAATCTATCTTATACATGCATGTTTTTGTTTTCTTGTACTAACACTTGTCTCCTAGCCACTTTGTTTGCACGTGCCTTGGTTTTTACCAAGCACATTCCCTTTCCCCTATAGGGCACATTTTTAGAGCAACGGTCGGTCCTCCTTTGGGTTGTATACTCCTTCAAAGACATCACATGTACCCCAATCTAGAGGGCATCATTTGGGTGAATCGGTCACCCCATACTTTGCATCATATAATTAAAATTCAGTATATAACAATACCGGTACAACATAATTGTCAGTATTAGACAGGGCTCAAAATAAAATTTGGGTCCTTAGCACAACACAGACACTAGTGCCCAATCAAGGATAATAGCACACAGGCACCCCTAACCCTTCCTGGATGCCTATAACAAGGGAGAACTTATATATTATTGTGTAGTATAGCACATTCTACATAAATACACACAACGGATTTTATAGGGCACACGAGTTCTTAGCATTTGTCATGCATGTATTACACACTTTCACATTCGATCGATTTGTTCAAATTTTACACAACATCTGTAGTGGTGTTTTACTTTGTGGGAAGTAGTTAAAGGTTGGAGGATAACACAAAACTTTTCTCCCTACACTTGTATCATATCATTGACATGAGATTGACCGAAAAACTCATGACCGAAACAACTTGTCACATCTCGTAAATCCATTACGTGTCGATGAAAGATAAGTCGTAAAATGCAGAATGTTTTAGGAAGGAAATAATACATACACTATTACGTAGATGAGTATGTAGCTACACATGCATGCATATATCCTGAAAAGGATATAACCACTTACACGTAGCTTCATGTGCAACTCGCAACATTGCTTGTTGACTGGAGTTCGTAAAGTATTTAACTTTTTACAACTTTTCTTGTTTCATTTTTCTTGAATGAGGTTATTTTAATTTACTGTGAGCATTGGTTTATAATATATGTTTGTGGTTTGGTTGTTGTACCTGGCTAGGGGATTACTTATCTTATTGATGGTTTACAAATGAATAGTAAATTTGTTTTTGTATGATTTTACTTTCTTACTACTAAATATGTTTACCCAATATTGATAAATATGCCTCCTGTTGGGATTGTAATATTCATTACAAAGGAATATTGATAGGAATATATATATATGTTTGACTAATGCATGGTGTTGATTTTGTCGGTTATGGATCATAGTGCATAAGAGGGTCTTCATTACTATGTTGGTAATGCTATAAGACATCAACAAGGTAACATTAATTGTTTGGATGAACAACTTATTATTCGATGTGATGATGATATTGATCATTAGTCTAAGATCACATGGTTGACATGTATGGAGTTGATTGCTATTATGATCTTTGACCGGACTATATAGTAAACTATCTATAATTGTTTCATTTTTCTCAATGGTCGAAGGCCATAATGAAGGGCGTAGTAATGATTTTTGGTTTGATTTAGCGTGAAGAAGAAGAGAAAATTCGCTATAAAATTACCATCAAGGAGTGGGGTACTTACCTTCTCATCATTATTTCATTTCCAAGAAATAAAACACCTCTTGAGTGTTATTGGATGAATGCTTGAGTGTACTGTTGCAAGTGGTTTTTGCAATTTATAGATTTGTGATCTGGGAATTTTATTATTAACATTATTTGTAGTTGTGCATGGTTGTATGTAGGATGATAAACAACTCAATTTTATTTCTTTTTATTTATATGAGCCTTTGGGTATTTGGGTTTTCATGATTTTCATTTCTTGGCCATCTCGGGCCTTTACATGCTTTCATTAACCTTAAAAACTTGGACCAAACTCAAGGGTTAAACATTGAGAGAGCCGGTTGATCTCGAAGCCATGATGTGGCTTTGATCCCACTATACTTAGCTTGAGAATGATCCCTTAAGCTCATAACAAAATTGCTGGATTTATTTGGTGTTGACTAGTATAGTTATGGAGAACCCATAATAGTTTTAGCTATTCTATCTATGCTTGTTATAACATATTATTTTCTTTAGGTTCATTAACCTCTATTGTTAGCGTAGAAACTGTGACTATGAGTTAGAGTTGACTGATTTTTAAATTAACTCATATAAACAAGCCTTTTATCTTGGGTATTTATAAAACCCTAGTTATCTATTTGAGTGGGTTGGGAATTTCCCTACGAGGTCAATCTCATCTTGTTCCATCTATTCAATCATGTCAGGAGAGAGAGTTTCCATCAATTCTTGTTTAGGTTAAGGCTAAAGCTGTGTGGATCGATAAGGTACTTATTAGAGAATAATGGGTTCGGACCAATATTTGGAGTCTCAAACCAAGTAAATTCAAATGAAATAAAGTAACCTAAGATTTGAATATTTTTGCATAGTTATGATTGTGGAATGAGTAGCTATTGCATCTTAGTGTTGTTACATAGTGAAGGAATTAAAATATCTACAGGATGGAGAGTCCCATTTAGTAGAGGCAATATATTAGTGTGATAGTTTTATTTAATACTCGATTTGATTTGGATGGCTTGTTTTACATAAAAAGAATAAGTATTAATAGAATTTTTGTTTATTTAAGTTGGAAAATATGAGGATTATTAACAGTACAAATCCTTGAGAATGGTAGTATAAGCTAATGACTATATAAAATTCTTTCTCGAGCATATGTAATGATAATGGCCCAGTCTTAGTTGTTTGCTTTTTAAAGTGTATAACAAAATAGAGTGCAATCTGTTGTTAAGATGATGATACCCCATTCTTATAAAATAAGGTCTAAATATTTTAAGAATGCAATAATTGACTATTATTTTTAATTATAGGTGTCTGTGACGTTAATCAAAAAGGAATTACTTGGCCATATTGTTGATGTACTATTTGTGCTGAATTAAATATGATAAAGTTAAAGATCAACTAGCAGTGCTATGGGTCGATTTAATACTGTGATTTAATGTTAAGGTTAGGAATTCTTTTGATTATCCAAGATCTTATAATTATAGTGAGCATGTATTAAATAAGAAAGTTCTTGATCTAATAACAAATAGTAGATATTTTATTGTTTAGAAATAAAATGACAAGGAAAAGAGAAGCTAGCCCATGCTAGTTCTTTCTATCCATTTTTCCACCTAGGAAAAATAGACAATGGGGACCTAACAAGACCTAGGCACCAGAACAAGACCTCACACTAAAATTAGCAGTTTCAAGAGCATTTGGAAGCATTTCGGGAGTGTGGAATCAATCGAGGTTTTTTTCCTCTTTTGGGTCTTGTAAAAATCCATATTTTTCTTAGGGTGAAAATTGGGCTCTCGGCGGGCCAACAACAGGGAACACAAGCAAAAAGGATAGATTTGATCATCAAGCACGAAACCCATTATACTTCATCTTTAAGGGCCCGTTAGCATGATAGAATTCTACAATCCCAAAAAATGAGGGCTCAGGGTGAAAAGATTACAAAACATGCCTTTTAAGGCACCGAGCTAAAATTTAGCTTTCCGAGCTGCTCGGTGAGCTAGGGTTTGCATTGTAGGGTCAAGTGAATGAAGAGATCACTAAGTAGCTCGATGAGCTACTCGGTGAGCCAAGTTTTAAGGGAGGCTCATTGAGTAGTTTAAGTAGTGCGGGGAGCTCAGGTTTAATTCGAGTGGCTCGAGCTAAAAGAATGAAGAACTCAGTGACATGGATGATGAGGTCATGGTGGTAAAAAAAGGTTTGGAGAGCTTGATGAGCTCTGAGGATTGGACATGAAGTTTGAAGGAATGAACACATAGATTGAGCATCGCAGGGAAAAGGAGAAGTGATATCTTCACAAAAATTAAAATTTTATAGGGAAATGAGCTCAACATCAAGCCGAGTTACAAGCATAATTACAAGATTGATTGTATCATGGGAATTTTTAGGACTCATAGAACGGCTATACACAGATGGCTTGGGTTGATTTGGGGGATGACACAACGATGTAAGTGCATTTGGGTCCAGGGAAGTCAGCCAAGGATGAAACAATGCAAGGGAGCTCGTGATATTAATGGTGATCTCATTTTTGAGTCAAGTTCATAGGAAAAGATGCTATGCAAGCTTACTTTCCAAGTTGTAAAATATATGGGACTTACGATTTTGATTGGCCACGTTGATATAAAAAATAAGTCGAGCATAAAGTGACTAGGCTCTCTAGTGCAGGGATGAATGGATGAATAACAAACAATTGGCGAGATGGAGGGTTCAATACATGGCTAAATGTTCACAGGGAATGCATGGAAGGACCACATGGGGTCGAACCCAAGGTGAGGTGATTTTATCGTTATGATGAATGACTAGTTGGAGTAGAGGTACATCGGCCTGATAGGAAGGATGAGGGCTCTAAGCAAATGTGGCCAATTTGGCCAAGGAATTAAGGGTAACTCAGGTCGAGATGAGTTAATTGTGATAGAATGGCTCACTAGAGGAGAAGTGAAAAGGGGTGCCATAAAGAATCTTGATTGGAGATTCATTTAGCAACTTACGCCATCAAGTCGCAATTGGCCCAAAATTGTATCATCAATAGTGCTCGAGATCGAGCCACATATAATGTAGAAAGAGATGGATAGGTTGACCGAGATACGTCATCCAAGCTAGAGAAGTGGCATGCAATTTGAAGAGGTGACAAGATCCTCAAGAAATGTGGGTGAGGGTTAGCTCGACAGGTGAACAGGACTAGTCAACATGATAGAACACAAAATCATTGCAACGTCAAGGGGCTCGATAAGTAGGTTGACTCAGTTAAATGACACACTATTTTTGGAATTTCAGAGGAAATAATTTTAGAGAGTTTGGATGTCTCACTAGGTGAATTGTGCTAAGGAAAATCCAATTGAAAACTCTGAATCCCGAAGTCCAAAATCTAGGTTTTCAGAGAATCATATGTTTTCACGAGGTAAGTGAATAGTAACCAGTGGGGCAAGTTGAAACTTCCAACTTTGAAGTCTAAAATTTAAGACTTGAACTTCCCACATTTTGGAACTCTTGAGCCTAACTCAGTGGTGAACAGTGTGATAAAGTCTGAATAAGGAAAACCTAAAACCTTGAATTAGATCATGTCATAAATGGAAGTGGTTTGGGAGTTGTGCTAGGAAGGAGCTCGGTAAACACATAGTTGGTGGTGGGGTTGTTGAGGAGAGAGTTAGGTGGTCACTGGTTGTAACGTGGAACAACTCAGGGATCAATGCATGTAGTGAGGTGGTTTCGGGAGGTTCCTGAGTGAATAATGAATAGGTGTATCAGATCAATGTAGGGAGAATGTTTTCAGTAGTCATCATGGGGATGTGCAAGTGGAATCAACAAATGAAAAGTGTCTCGAGACAGATTTTTCAAATTTGGAAAGGTGTGCATTTCGGAGGGGAAAGAGCTCAATGCGGCAGGTGGATAGGAGGTTGTATGCGAGCCCAACTCGCTCATAGCTTGGTAGGGAGTTAGAAGTGGTACGTAAAGAGTTAATGTAGAGCCACCATTAAAGTAAATCAAGTGACTTAACACTTGGCTCGCCGAGTAGCTCAACAAGATGGCTTTCCATGTAAACCATGCACACAAACCTAGGCAATGCAAAATCCTCCTTCATATGTTTTTTGGATATGATTTATATATGGTACAAACAAATTCATCCATCTCACCCAAACATTTATCAATCTCTACAATAGGTGAGTTTCTAGTTCTAAATTTTTCACATAAACATGTTAACCATCTTTTTGTTTGACGATCACTATCATCCGTTTCCTCATAATAATTATAAGGGCCGAAAATTTTAGCAACATTAAATATAGGCAAATATGTGAATCTTTTTCAAGAGAATCAATCACCTTAACTAGAAAGGCATTTCCCAATTCAATGAAATCATCTAGTGTCCCTGATATTTGTGACTTAGGAAATCTCTCATATCTCAATGCATGTACATGTATCATACATGTTCCATTTTCTAACTCAAGAGATCCTCCTTGTGCTCTTCTTAAAAAAATGATAAATATACAATTCTTGCCCCAAATATGCCTCTATGAAATCTCCTGCGAAGCATGTCAATTGTAACATATAAAGTAGTGCCAATGGAAGTAATGTCAACATGATCCTCTTGAATTTTTTTATTCAGCTTATTTAACTCAATAAGTACATCTGTAAGTAAATGGATGAAAAATTGTTTTTGAAATATTATTGCCAAATCATACATTATTTTCTCCTCTAACTCCCATTCTTTCAACAAATCTGACATGAGATTAACAATTAACAAGTCTCTCCATTACCTTTCCTCTAGAGAGCCACCTAATTTTATGAATTTAACACCTCCAACCTACTAATTTGAAATGAATCCATTAGATCTCTTAATGTTCCATGTCTTTTAGTAGATTTTCCAAGCCAAAAATATACTTTATTTGTAAATTTATCAATAAATTGTAACTTTGGAAAATAAGATAAAGCATCATTTGTTGTTAATGCTTCTCGGTGAACTATGAAATGAATATATAACAAATGAGGATAATCTTGATGAATCTTAGTAGAAAAACCTATTGGTGTAGAACCACAACACACTTGAATGGCCTGGGTGTGATTGGGGCATTTGGTGTGATTGCACAACATTGGACCATCTCTCAAGTTATGGGACTTGCAAAAATTGAGATGGACCTCCAGAGAAGGTTGGTTCTTGCTTCCTAATCTACATGCCACAAGCTACTCCACTAAAAGAAGAATCTAACTAATCCTAATCTGACCATTCCAAGGAGATAGGAAGAGAGAGAAAGGGAAAGAGAGCCTACACTAAGTGGTGATAGACCAGAAAAGGAAGTGGTGAGATACTTTGTTGAGGGATAATGAAACAACGAAAAGAGAACCAGAGTGAGGTCAGATAGAAGTGACACAGACCTAGATCCAAATCTACGATTGAAACTCCATGAAGCATGACATCTTACACCTGCAAACATGAAATACATACACAGGAGAAAACATGAGATAAAGAGGCATAGAGAAATAGAAAAACAATGTCAAGGGTTGAAAGATGTCACAAAACAAGATTTTATTTCTTTATAAGGTGCACAGACTATTACATGGGTGATCAGAGGCACAAATACACTCGCCAAGTGTAGGAGAAGGCTTACAACTGAAATGGAGTCGAAACAACTTGACAGAGTTTCCCCACATCCCAAAATTTCTCTCCCTTCTCAAATGAGAAGTGTTACAATATATAGATGATGAAAATCAGAGGGAAAGAAAATAAACTTGATCCTTACTTTAAAGCTAAACCACCTATAACCAATTCCTGTTGTGGATCCACCCAAAATCTATATCGAGTCTTCCTGCCTATATCAGTCTAGTGTGTTAAGAAGGAGGAACAAAAGATCAAATAAAATCTACTCTTGAAGTTGAAGCAATCAGGTTGTGCATTAATGGCCTGAAAGACATTTTCCCATTTTTCACCCACATAACCTCATTAAAATTAAATTTTCAGGCTCCCATGGCATAGACGAGATCGAGGTCCTTCCAAAAAGTCTTCTCCCACCCAAATTAGAGCTTCCAGTTAAAATATATGGCCATCTGAAGATCAGGGTCATGGGTGTGCAATATTTAAAAGAGTCTATCCATACTGGGTCCATGTGGTAGCCTCACACACCTTGAAGATTCAACCCCTACCTTTCACTTTTGAAATTGTTCTAGATTGACATGTGGCAGATTTTATGGGCTCCTTTGTGTTCCTTTGTATTTTTCTCAATTCCTTCATGTTGGCAGAGACACTGTGTCTGATTTGAGACACGTGTGTGCCTTGCATTCATTAAAAACTGCCCCTAGATTTTACCTTTGAAGTTGCACAGTTGAGACACTTGGATCCCTTCACTTGATTTTGGGATTTTCAATGACTAAATTTACCTCTTCAAACTATGGGACACGTGGCGGGTTGGAGCTCATTTGGGAACTTCCTTTGGATTTATCTCTTGAAAGTGCACCAAAGAGACATGTGGCCCCTTCCACTGGATTGTTCCTTACTTTGTATTTGGCTAAGTCCATATTTTCTTGGTGGGACCATAAGTCTAACCCTGGACACGTGGAGGCTTAGCACACATTTGAGTCTACCCCTTGAGTTTTAACCTTTGGAGTTACGTCGAGATGAAATGTGGCTCTATCCACTAGCCCTTCTATACTTAGTCAATTTAGTGACTGCTTCTACCTTTTCAGGCTCTTGAACATGTGGAAGGTCCACACTTTTCTGAGTCTTTGTTTTGGGTCACGGCTTTGAATTTGCATTGATGCAACACATGGTACCATCCGCTAGCTTTCTATACTTAGCCAATTCAAGTCGACGCCTTTCTCAAACCCTTTTTTGACTCTGTTGGACCCTAGACACATGGAATCCTACACTCATTTGGAAACCCACTCAAGATTTTACCTTTGAAGTAGCGCCGAGTCGACACGTGGATTTTTCCACCAAACTTTTATACTTAGTCATTTTAGGCCCACTCTGTCCCCCTTATTGACTTTTTAGCTGTTGACTCTGCCCCTCCTCGAACCTAGGACATGTGGAGTCCTGGAACTTGTTTTTGTCTCTGACTTTGGCTTCGACCCTTGAAGGTTTGTTGTTTGGACATGTGGCAACTTCTCCTGACTTGCAATTTTTCAATTGCTGATTTAGGCCGCTTTGTCCCAATTTCTAATTTGGACTATGTGGTGGGCCCACGCTATTTTTGGAGCTGCTCTTTGGATACATCTTTTGGAATTGCACCAGATGACACATGGCACCTTCTATGAGTTCATTTATACTTGGGTGGTTCCGGCCTTGAGTTGAATTATATGCAAAGTCCGAAACTTTAAGCCCCTTGATTCAATCTTCTATTGTCAAGCTCGATCTCTTTTGACACTATTCGACCCCATTTTCTAACCACTGCTCCTCCATTTCAAGTCTTTCTACTCCTTGGATTCGGATCAATTTTCGGATTTGAAATGTGGCTCATGTGATAAAGTCGACCCTTAGATTTTCTATGCAGGGTCATGTTTGACCAATTTTATCGGGGGGAAAAATTGAGATAAAAATTTGGTGACTCATGGGGACATCTTCCTGCTAGATGAAGAGACCAGTATCTTTGAAACATCCATTGGGCATGGAGTCAAGAATGATAGCCTGATACTAATGCTTTTTACTTTGAAATTTCTTCCCGATTTTCTACATCATGTAGACCCCGAACTTGCCCCACTAGGGCTTTACTTGTTCCCAAGAATGGACTATCTTGAATCCTATTTTAGTTGCTCTATATTTGTATTTTATTTGAAACTAGAAACTGTTACAGAAACTATGGGTCTTTCTTTCATGAATACTAAAGGCCATGACCTCTACACCTCTAGAGCAATATGAACAAAGCTTATGTACAAAGACAAATATCATACATGCCTCAAATGAGACATGCAGAGTGTGCACAAGTACTTCATCTGCTGAAAAAAAAATATACTCCTACTCCTTACTAACCCTAACAAATAAGAGCTTAAACAAATCCTATCACAGGCGGGAGAAAAAGCTTCCCTTTCTCAAAAAGGGCAGCCATGTGAATGATTTGATGCTGAATATGGCTACTTGTATGAGTGAAAAACTAACCTTAAGCTGATCCTCCACCTATATCATCAAGGTATCAACTAGAAACAAGACAAATACCTCTTCAGTCTACTTTCACTTGGTTCCCAGAGGTATTGTTTTTTATCCTTGGCACTTTGAGGCTCTCCCTCATGCTTAAAAGCAAGCATGACTGGTTGTGGCTTCTCTCTTAGCTCTAATGAAGCCAAGTACCTGATAGGGCATGGTTTGGTCCTTTAAATTGCCCTCTGCTCTGATTTTTAAATCCAAAAATGGAGTCTTCTTACATATTTTCTTGGATGGGTGTTGTGAGAGGTATGATAGCCTCATACTCTTTCCCTTCCTCTAGAGTAGGTGTGACTTTTAGAATATCAAAATTTTCTAGCTTTGATTCAAGAGGCATGTTCCAAACTAAAGGTTGTGCTTGCACGTTCTCTTCCATGGCATCAGGTTCTTGTGGTTGAAGAATGAATGATGGGGGAGAAAATATTGTAATTTTAACATGCTCCTTCTTATCAAAACATCCTTTTGAGTCTGATAGGAAATAAAAATATTTATTGTCCTGCTATAGCAAGGTCTCTCCCTCTTCCATGGTGATTTTAAAATCTTCGCTATTTTCACCATATGAAGCTTCATCTTCAAACACAAAGTGACTAAGGGGCTTGACTCTTGACACTGCTGAAATGATAAAGCTTGAAAAATAGAAAATGAAGGATAAGGAGCTGGTGATTGACTTACCCATTGACAATGTTGTATTGTAATTTTCTCATATGCCTCAATATCCTTAATCCAATGTGTAAGTTGAGGTAGCACTTCAACCATGAAGTCAAGCTTCTCTTGAGGGCTCTAATTTCTTGGAAAAGGGCCTCCCCATGGACAAAGTCCCCTAAAACCAATCACGAATGGCTTCATTTGTGCTATAGATGTGGAATCCACCATGCTAACCTCCATCCCTTGAATCTTCTCCAGTAGATCAACACTTTCCATGTAACTGTTATCATCATATGTATCTGTATGATGGAAAAGTGAAAATCAAGCATGGGAATCTACAAGTACCCTTTCCTCGTACTCGACTTCCCGAGGTCGTGTTCGAGACAGTCGGTGAATGTTTAAATGTGAATGGATATGTATAAGCTAATCGGGTAATTTTAAATCCTCAACGCACAATAATGGAATATGCGAATCTAAGGCGAAGAAGGCCCTCCTAACCTGGATTGGTGTAATGGCTTACTCGGATATAATGGCTATTTGGAGGCTCTAATCGATGTTGAGCTCTACTGAGATCCTATTTCTTGGTTGTTGGATACATGGGAAGTGACCTGTGGGAGCTTCATAGATATCTCTAGACAAGGTCATGAAAGTAGTGGTAGGTCATTTTAGTGGGTTTTGTGGTTAGCTATGGGTGGTTTTCTTGTCTAGCCTAGAAAATGTTGGTTTGATTAGCTTTTATGTTTAATACGAAAAAATTGTGCTATAATATCTGGTGGGAGTGGTGAAGATCTAAACACCAGCATTCACAAGCCGGTATTAATACTTGATTGGTTTGTTGGCCCGGTTGGTTATGGGACTTGGGGATCACAATCATGAGTTTGTGGTTGTTGTGGAATTGTTATGGTCATGTGAAGAATCAATCCCTTCTCCCAACTATCTAGTAATTGTATGCCTTTTCAGCCTCTACGTTTAGAACTAGAAGTTGTATGATTTTCTCGAGTACCTAACAGGTGTTCTGGAAACTTGGATACGTAAGCTAGTGTCTACATCAACAAGGAGGTCTCTTGTGTTAGGCTATGGAACTAAAGGATCACAACCAAATGTTTGTTATTGTTTCAACCCTTGCACAGTCATTCAAGTGTTTTATCAAGGCAATCTATAATTTGGATGGTTTGACCAGAAGTTATAAGCTTTGTCATCTTCAATGTTTAACCCTCTCAGTTGTTCACTAATTGCTTGTAAGTTTTTGTTGCTCGAAAGACCTGTATCCTAAGGTCCTGATCTATATCAGCTAAGGTCGTGGTTAGATTTGGCTGAGGTATTATGGGTTCAAATATATACTCTCTAGGCTCTCTAGGTCTTGTGATTGTCATATAAAGATGATTCAACCTCCAACTAACATTAAATGAACTAATTACAAAGAGGTATTTACACTATGCAAGCATCCTGCTATTTTTGTATTTTTTTAATGGCGTATTTCAATGAAATTGAAGAGAAACTACTTTAGTATATTTATAAAATGGACAATTAATCTAAAGACAAAATGAAAACAATCAAAGTAGCCTGGTATGGCTATTTGGTTGTGCAATTATGATTTTATCCTAAATATCTAAGAAACTAAACATATTAATTTGAAAGGCTCTCGATCCTACCTTAGAAGTGAGGAATGAATCACAGTTTCTCAGAAAATATCAATCCCCACAACTTCCCTAGTGATACCGAGAGTGAACTTTTAACTGAAATGAAATAATTCACTACTTTATTTTATATGTTGTAACTAAAACTTTGATAGCTCAAACTTGGCATTTACATAACAGTGGTAAATCTAGTTGTGTGTTATTTCATCCCAATAGTGTGATCTCCTCATTCCTTCACGTCCTCGTGAATCCGTAAAGTGTGAATATGATAGTATTAGCAAAGATAGCATTCGAATAATGGCGGTTTTGGATATAGACCGGATACAATGCGAGTAAGAGATTGATAGCGCAAGTGAACAGAGCTTGACTATGCAATTCCTAACAGGATTTATTGTGGGAATACAACACCAGTGTACTGAGAGTTTCAGAAGCTATTCTTGTGACAAAAAAAAACCTACAACTTTAATGGATTCTAGTCTAGACATGAAGCTATTCTATGTTTAAACTGACTATATGCAATAGCAATGAAACAAGACATGAAATAAGAAGATGATATGACCTCCAAAATACCAAAATGGAAGAAAAACATGAAACTAACAAAATTCTAAGAAAGGAATTGAAAAACTAAACAAGAGAATTGAGAGGATGAGGGACCATTTGTTTGAAAACAAAATAGTTATTTATAGAATTCCAATTCACTAAAGGGTAACTTGGACTGGAACTCTTTTACCATTAAACAATGGAGAAACAATATTACAGGGAACCAAAAACATAAATACAAGGTAAGGTGGTTGAAAAAAGATGGTAAATGTTGAAAATTTACGCAATACGTGATCAAAGGAACGTGCTGGAAAATGCGTGAAGGACCACCACCCTAAGCAAGGCGGTGGTTAAAGGACCGCTACCACTGGCGGGGGTGGCGGTTTTATTGAAGTTCAAAAAGCCAATAAAAGGGGGAAAGGGATAAAACAAAGTAGAAGGAACTTGGATAAAGCATTTGGGATGCTAACATATACTTCACGAGCTTCTCTGGATCCCGATCACCTTACGAGGTGACATGTATCATCATTGGGGCATGTGTAACACATTCCAATGGTGTGGTATCCCCCTTGTCCTTCATAAGCTCCATAGCCAAACTGGTTTCTACCCTACTCGCATGGGTAGGCATAATGGTCTTGGATCTGGTGATAATGCTAATCTAGAGGAGTCATGATATATATTAGAGGTGGATTGCAATTCTGTAAGTGTGAATTCCATGAGGGGAATGAAGTCATGATTGCACAACTTCATGAAATGGAAGAAATTGAAAGATGTGGAAAGAAAGATGAATGAAGATGGGTGAAATGGATGGAAAGGGTCTATAACTCTATAGATGGGGTTATTGACCAGATGGAGTCGTTAGATGTGCTTTGCATGTGCCTCAGAAGGTTACATCTTAATAGGAATACACCAACTTGCTAAGATGAAGTGGTTAGGTGCTTTAGACCTATCCGACCGGGCATGTAAAAACTTTTAGTGCATAATCGCAGCACCCCCGAATGGCACGGGTGTGAGTGGGGCATTCGGTATGATTGTACAAAATTTGACCATCTCTTAAGATGTGGGACTTGCAAAACTTGAGATGGACCTCCGAGAAGGCTACTTCTCTCTTCCTAATCTACCTACCATAAGTTACTCCAATGCATGAAGAATCTAACTAACCTAATTTAAGCATTCCAATGAGATAGGGAGAGAGAGAAAGGGAAAGAGAGCCTACACTAAGTGGTGATACACCAGAAAAGGAAGTGGCGAGATACTTCATTGAGGTATAATGAAGTAGGGAAAAGGGCACTGAGGGAGGTCATATAAAAGTGACACACACCTAGATCCAAATCCAACATTGAAACTACACTAAGAACGAAATATTACACCTACAAATGTGTAATACATACACATGGATAAAACATGAGATATAGAGGTACAAAGAAACAACAAAAAAATATCTAGGGTTGAAAGACACAAAAAACAAGATTTTATTGCTCTATAAGGCACATAGACTATTACATGGGTACTCAGAGGCACAAATACGCTCACCAAGTGTAGGAGAAGGCTTACAACTCAAATGGAGTTGGGAAACAACTTGATAGAGTTTCCCCACATCCCAGAATGTCTCCCCTTCTCAAATGAGAAGTGTTATTATATATAGATGATGAAAATCGGAGGGAAAGAAAAGAAACTTCATCCTGATCTTAAAGCTCAACCACCAACCATCATTTCCCCATTGCGGATCTGCCCACAATTTATCAAGTCTACCTACTTATATCTATCTGGCATGTTGAAGAAGGAAGAACGATGGATCAAATCAAATCTGATCTGGTAGTTGAAGCAATCAGATTCTGTATTAATGTCTTGAAATATTTTTTCCATTTTCTCCCACCTAACCTTTTCAAAATTAAAGTTTCAGGCTCCCATGGTGTAGATGAGATTGACATATTTCCAAGAATACTTCTCCCACCCAAATCCGAGCTTCGAGTCAAAAGATATGGCCGTTAAAGGATCAGGGTCATGGGCATGTAATATTTAAAAGCATCTATCTCTGACTGGGTCCATGTGGTAGCCTTGTGGACATTAAAGATTCATCCCCTACCTTTCACTTCAAATTATGCCGATTGACATGACATGTGGTGGCTTCTACGGGCTCCTCTGTGTTCCTTTATATTTTTCCTAAGTCCTTCCTGTTGGCGGAGACACTGTGTCTGACCCGAGACATGTGGGGGCCTCACACTCATTTGAAAACTGCCCCTAGATTTTACCTTTGAAGTTGAATGGTTGAGACACATGGAGGCCTCTGCTTGCTTTTGGGATTTTCAATGGCTGAATTTACCTCTTCAAACTCTAGGACACGTGGTGGTTTGGCACTCATTTGGGAATTTCCTTTGGATTTTCCTCTTGAAAGTGTGTCGAAGAGACACATGGCCCCTTCCACTAGCTTTTTCTTTAAGTTGTATTTTTCTAAGTCCCTTTTTTGCTAAGTACCTTTGAAGTTATGCCAGGATACACGTGGTTCTTTCTTCTAGCCCTTCTATACTTAGTCAATTCAGTGACTTCTTCTACCTTTCTGGGCTCTGGAACACGTGGAAGGCTCGAGCTCATCTGAGTCTATGCTTTGGGTTGCCTTTGAATTTATGTTGATGCAACACGTGGCGTCGTCCATTGGATTTCTATACTTAGCCGATTTGAGCCAATGCCTTTCTTATACCCATTTTTGACTCTGTTGGACCTTAGACATGTGGAAGCCTCGTGCTCATTTGGAAACCCGCTTTGGATTTTACCTTTGAAGTAGCTTGATTCGACACATGGCTTCTTCCACCGACACTTTTATACTTAGTCATTTTAGGCCCACTCTGTCCCCTTTTTTGAATTTTTAGTTGTTGACTCTACCCCTCCTCAGATTTGGGACACGTGGAGGCCTGACACTTGTTTGGATCTCTAGATTTGGCTTCAACCCTTGAACGTGCACCGTTTGGACACATGGTAGCTTCTGCTGGCCTATGAATTTTTAATTACCGATTTGGGCTTGCTCTGTCCCACTTTATAACTTGGACTACGTGGCTGGCCCATGCTCATTTTGAGCTACTCTTTGGATGCCTCTTTTGGAATTACGCTGAGCTGACACATGGTTCCTTCCACGAGTATGTTTATACTTGAGTGGTTCTAGTCTTGAGTTGAATCATATGTGAAGTCTAAAAATTTGAGCCCCTTGATTCAATCTTCTACTTTCAAGCTTTGATCTCTCTTGACGTCGTTCGGCCCCATTTTCTGACCCTACTCCTCCATTTCGAGTCTTATTTCTTCTTGGATTTGGGATTGATTTTCATATTTGAAATGTGGCTCACGTGACAGATCAGACATGTAGATTATCTATGCAGGGTCATGTTTAATCAATTTTTCTAGGGGGAAATTGAGATAACAAAACCTTCATGAATACCCCTCATTACAGAAGCCTCGTCTATTCCAAATCCAACTAACTTTATCAATTATAAATCCATCTCTACTAAAAGAGAGATCATGACATCATACATAGATTGAGTTGTTCCATCCTTTATTTGGAGGATGCGTATGACATTGTAAGATCCAACTCCAGGTTTGATCCAAAATGAGAATCTCAAGAAGAAGGGCACACCTACCATTTACTGGTAGATGAGACCCCCTTCCTTGTAGGATCCAAATCCAGGTTTGATCCAAATTTTTCTTTGAACACCGACATAGGGAAAAATAGTTGATGTTATAGCTTAGGGTTTCATTACCCATTAGATTCTTAGCTTTGAACATATATGCGCTCTAGAAGAAAGTTGCAAAAATGAAAATGTATCATTCCAAGTACCAAAACTTAAAGAATTTCAAGAGAGAAGAATAAGATGAGCATGAATTTTCATACATATTACAAGAATGAGGTAAAATTAAAAAAATTAAAGAGTGTTACATTCAATTAACTAAAAATGAAAATCTTTCAAGTACATATTTCTCAGATTCCAATATGCATCAACTTCTCAGCCACATGTACTTTTAAGTATGCATTACAAAGTATGATTCAAGTATGCATTCTAGAAGGTTTACGGAAGTGATTTCTCATACATCTAACAATCATGCATGTGGAAAAACACAATTTAAAAAATGCATTTTTAGAGCTACATGTTTTTGGAGGTTAGTTTCACAAATGTGATTAGTTTTAGATGAAAAAGAAAGACATATTTTGTGGAAAAAATTACATATTTTTACTTTAAAAACATTTGTAGAATGCACTAAAGAAAATACATATTTTATATGTAGGAATAACTTCTTTACAAAAGTAATAAATTACCATTACACATCAATTTTTTAGAAAAATGTGTGTCAAACATGTTTTTCAGAGAGTACTAACAAAAGGCATGTTCTAGATCCAAAAATGAAGGAAAAAATGGTAGCCATTCATAATGTGCAAAAGTATTTTTCAGAATGAATTTTTTTTTTCCTTCATTTTTCAAAAGTGTAGATTTTTAGATGTTCATCAACCTCTCAAGAAAATGAATTTCTAAGAATGTGTAGTAGAACAAAAAACTAAATGATTTTCAACTCAAACACATCTATACATTTTTACTAAAATGAGAGTTTCGTGAATATGATTTTTAGATCATGGCAATAACCTTCATTTTGGTATAATATGATACATCTACAAAAAGCTCATAGAGGAATGAAAACTTATATAAATTCCCATTTTCCATAAGGTTTTCAATAAAATGCTGATCTCCCATGAGAGCGCTTTTTAGAAGTGTAAGAATGAAAATATAGCCATAAAATAAAAATAAAGGTTTTTCATCGATTCAAAAATATTCACATCGCTTATGCATTTAAGGAGGCGTTCTAAGTTATAGATAACAACAATATAATGAATCCTACACCATTGTTTTTTCCAAAACACCCCAAGTTTTTCAATTATTAAAAAAACACTGTTTACCCATAATGAAGAAGAAACAATCCGTCTTAGTAGGAAAAACATGAGATGTGAAAGTGACCCAACAAGTTGGCTATCAAACTATGTTGAGTTGTGCAACTGGAAGATCTCACCGAGATATGAAATTGGCCTTACGAGATAAATAAATGATGAGCTGGTTAGAAACCTAATGAGTTATGTATAAAAACAATGAGCCCGTAATTCCCAAATAGAGTCATGCATAGTCATCAAAGGTACGTCAAGCCATCACAAAGAAAAGACGAGATGAGCTCATAGGAACCCAAAATTTGTAAATGAGGTTATAATTGAGCTCAGAAAAAAATTGAGGTATATCTCTTGGATAGGTGTGCGACACAAAGTGATGAACTAAATAGAAGGATGCAAGCCTCAAAATGCCATGTCTTGTTTAATCCCTCACCCAGCTTAGCAATAAGTAGTGGTGAGCCATAATAAGAGCTTGGAAGTCACAAGATCGAGTTGTCTTAAACAAGGAGAGCTCGCAAAGGAAATGATGTAAAAGCTCCTTGAACTCGATGAACCAAAGATAAAATAAAGCTCAAGCCACATTGAAAATTAACCACATCGAGCTTCCAAATCATCACATACAATGAGTTGGATGAGTTAGAAATGGAGAAAAAATAACTCATGAGAGGAAAGAGTCATAAAAAACTCAAGGGACAAAACCCTAGCACATGAAAATCCCAAACCTACATGAAAGTTTAAAAACCCAAACTGAGATCAACACAAAACTCATGCAAATGGAGTATAACTCATCCAGATATGAGTTGAGGTAGGAAACAAATTCAAATTTCCCAAAAAGAGCTTAAGATGAGCAATACAAACCCTAACAAAGTAAAGTAATAAATGACTGAGCTTCACATTATAAATTCATTAAAAATTAGGACAAGGGGGATAATAAGAGAGAGTATTCCTTCATTTAAAGGTTAAGATTCAGATTAAATTATGCATGATGTGGATTCTATTTCTCACAACAAGATGATATCAACGTGTTATAAGAACGATATACATTTCACCTTTCTCTAAGCACATCATCTTATGGTTACAGTTTCACAAACTAATCATAAATTATAATATTGTTATCACCAAATCACAGCACCCATGTGCATATACCTGAACTTACAGTGTGATTGGATAACATGGGTACTATCTCCAAGTTGTGGGACTTGCTACTTGAGATAGACCTCCAGAGAAAGCTGGTTCTTGCTCCTAAACTACCCGCCACAATCTACTCTAATGCAAGATAAGCTAACTGTTCTAATCTAAATTTCCAAGGGACCAGGGAAAGAGAATACATAAAATGAAAGCCTACACTAAAGCGGTGATACACGAGAAAAGGAGGATGTGAGAGTAGTCTCCAAATGTGTGAAATACAAAGGCAAAGTGCACACTAGAAGAGGTGATGACAGCTTCTCCAAATCTAGCAAAATGCATTCACGAGCCGTAGTATTCCAACAACACACAATGATAATGAATTCCTGCAAGAACATAATAATAATCACAATATTCTTGTGGAAAGATAAAAGGGCAAGAAGAATGCAAGAAAACAGAACATCCACAAACTTGTATTTTATTGCTTCCTGGTATGCACAGTTCAGTCTATTACAAGATAAGGGCCTGGATCACCATGCAAGGAGTCCACTACAAGGGCCTACAACACACTAGCTTCACAAAGAAATTTTGGCAGAGCTTTTCTACCCAAAAACTCTCCCTCTTTACAATGAGCCCAACACTCCAATTTATAGAAAAATGAGAAGGAAAAGAGAAGGGAAAATGGAAATCCCGAAATCTGTCCTTCAACCACCTGTAAGAGGCATTAAATTGAGTGAAATGGTTATATATTACTTGTAAAAGGCTCCCCATACTGTCCCATGTGCTGCAGCAGAGAAAGAATGATGGCCATGGCTCTTAATTGCACTCCCAACTACCAAATAAAACACTGTTCTGAACCCGGCCACGTTTTCTTAAAAAAATCGATCAATTTCTGATCAAATATGGAATTTCTTGATTTTTTGCATCGGGCTCGGAGCCATGATTCCAACGGTACCAATTTTGTGTGATTTAGTTGAGAAATGCAAAAGTTATGGCCTTATGAGTGCGGGCAGCTATTTTGGGTCTGGCAGGCGTTTTCTGTCATTTGACGGGAATGAGCATTGACTGACTGGAGCCGAGTATGTTTCTTTTATTTAAATATATCCACCCTCTTTTCTTTTTTGGCATAGAGGAAGTCGTGCTTGTTCCGAAAGTCCAATTTTGTGAAAATCGGAGCTCGAGTCAAAAGTTATGGCCGTTTGAAGTTCCACAGGTCAAATGTTGACTTTTCTCCTCTGCCTTCGGCCGCTTCAGCTTTTCGCGTCCCACGCATCCCTCTATCCCATTTAGCACAGTGCTGAAATTTCCCATTTTGGCCAACCGGCGCCACGTACTTGCGCCCCGGATGTCCCATTTGCTTTGGTGCCTTGACTCATTTCGCCTTGAAAGGCGGTTCGCGTACTTTTGTCCCATGCGTCCCAAGTAAAATAGTTCTCATTTCGGCCGATCCGGCCGGTTTATGATTTCACATACCTTCGGCCCAACTGCTCCAAGCTGCCTTGACTCATTTCAGCCCGATCCGGCCGATTCGCGTACTAATTGCCCAGATGTCCCATACTGTTTCAACAGGTTAGTCAATTTTTTCATTTTTCGGCTCATGATTTCCGCCCAAACGTCCCTTTGTCCCAAATGCTGCGTGAGACCGCTTTGGCGGCCTTTGGTCGGTTTGCACCCTTTTGTCCCAACTACCTCGATTGTGAGGGACTAGGACTTAGCCATTTTCATGATTTTTCTGGCCCGAGCTTGTTTTTTGCAATTTTTTCACATTTCCTCAGAACTTGCTCTCTTCTTCTTGGACAGGGGAGTTAGAAAAAATCATGAGGGGACCCTAGAAACATAAATTTTCACCTTGAATCAATATAATTGCTTGGGACAAAAGAATTTGATGCATGTTATCAAAATTTACCTTGAGGGGTGAATTTTGGATAACAAATATTTTTAAGTTTCACAATTATCTCTTAGTATTGCACCATAGAACCCAAATGAAAATTGAGATTGCGTATCAACTTCACTTATGATCCCAAATCCTAAATGTCACTTATAAGGTTTTTTGGTGATATTCACCACTCAAAACATGTGTCGCTCTAAGAGGGTTTTACACTATGTTGGAGTTTGGTTACCCATAGAGAACTACTTTCAGAAAATCACATTCCCCTTACTACTCACACCACTATCAAACCTAGGAGGGGACCACATACCTAAGATGAAGTTTTACCATGTTGTTCCTAACTATCAAGTTCAAGCCAACGTCGCTAAGCATACAAGCTATGACGATAAAATCAAACTTGTGATCTTATTTACTTAAGCTAGAAGGTGTTATCAAGCATAAATATTTAAGTTCATTCTAAGATGTTTAGTTTCTTTTATGCTAAGAAGGATCATGTGAGAATGGTAGGTATGGAAAAGTTTTATGCTAAAGTTGATTGTTATGTTTAGGTTTCTTTTATATATTTTCTAGTGAAATAACACAACACTCTAGGGATTTTATCATAATTTCACAATGAGAATGCACTATAAGATATCAAATTAAATTAAATTTAACATATTTATCCTATTTTTACAATACAAAATTTAGGGATCAATTTAACACCCATGTTTAGATGAACATTTCCCTTAAACACTAGCATCTTAAAAATATTACAAAACTTCAATAATAAACCTTTAATGTAACATAGCAATACATACATACATACATACATACATACATACATACATACATACATACATACATACATACATACATACATACATACATACATACATACATACATACATACATACATACATACATACATACATACATACATACATACATACATACATACATACATATACATACATACATATATATATATATATATATATATATATATATATTCCATTAACATACACAAATTGCAATTATCCACAATGAATTACAACCACATCGTTCACCATCTTACTTACATATTGCAAAACCAGGTGAGCATGAAATGAGTGATAAATCATTGGCATGACATCCACCTAAATCTAGCATAATCAACATTTTTATTTTTCCATTTACATAGTGTAATAATACACACACAAAAAGAGAGGTTAGGGCATATATTCATTTCATTTCATTTTGTTCCTTAACTAAGGGAGGAGAGTGAAAGAGATAAGGAAGAGAGAGAAACAATATTTTCTCAAAAGTCAAATTTCACACGTCAAGCTACAAGATTGTGTTTTAATAGTTATTTACAAGTTTTGATAATTTTCCACTATGGTTTACTAAGTTGACTGGGATCCTTCATATTTCTTTTTACATTTTCTTGTTGGTTGCAAAAATGCTCAATTTAGGCTCAGAGGCTAAGAAACCATGTTTAAAAGCTACCTTTTTAATTGATGCAAAATGGTTAAATTATTATGTGTCCTCCTAAATACCAAGAATTGACATTAACTGATGGAATTTGAAACTGGTGAATGGTTTTCAATTGGCAGCTAGGTTTTTGGAGCCCCTAGTCGAAATCGGTCTAACTTGACTTAGTCAACACCGACTAGAGGCCTACAAAACCACCTTGCCAAACTAGCAAGGAATGTGTTTTAACAAAAATTGAAGGTTCCATGCAATTTTATAGTCAAAATACTAGAGGTTTTCATAGGAAAAGAAACATTTTTGTTGCTCAGGGTCCAAATGGTCAGCTAATACAAAACCCATTTTTTTGCTTTAACAGCTTCCTAAAATTGTAAAATGGGTAATAGGGCTCCTAGAGGAGTGAAGAAGAGAGTAAAAATGGTCGAATGGGGTAAATATAAAGCTTCATGTGACTCTCCTCACAACAAGGAACACATATGAAACTTTCCATATCTTTTATGGGCTCAGTATGATTTTTTGCACGTCTTTGGAAATTGTGTTTTTTCTAACTTTGAAAGGTAGACGGATATGGTTGTTTTAGTTAACTCATATAGTCCTCGCTAGTACCAATGGACACAAACACTAAGTTTTGACACCCTGGGTTTAGCAATGAATAAGGTTGTTGTCGTGGCATGGTTGAGGGTAAAATTGTAAGTTGGTAGCATAAATTAGGAAATGGTTTTTTACTGATTGCACTATCTATCTGGTTAAAATATATAATGATATAATATTTCTATTATATTGCAAATGAAGAACCAACTCATAATAAAATTATAAAAGATGCAGGAAAGGATACCATGCCTGAGTGAAAGTGAATCATACCAAGTTATGGAGCTCGATCCTGCATCCACAACAAAACTTTTGCCAACAAAGATCGCGAACCTACTCTTGACTCCCCTCATTTCAACTATCCAACAAGAAATAATAAACCATGTGCATGCCTATAACTACAAGCCTACTTGTGAAGATGTATGTACCAAGAGATGGTTGAGCATATGT
The DNA here is from genome assembly GCA_018340775.1 of Taxus wallichiana var. yunnanensis. Lineage (NCBI taxonomy): Eukaryota > Viridiplantae > Streptophyta > Pinopsida > Cupressales > Taxaceae > Taxus > Taxus wallichiana. The sequence continues at coordinate 906,139,961 of CM031239.1, forward strand.
AACAAATTTTAGGGAACATATTCTCTTTTAATCTCATAATTCTTTCCACCCTCGGTCCTATCCAATAAACTCATTTGTACACAGTCTACACTCATTTCTTCCCATGGCAATATGTCTCTTTTGAGGTGTTTTCTTAGGAAACTCACAAACTGAGCACATGGTTCCATAGTTCAACCTTGAAATAATAATAATAATTACTATACAATTCCAATACCCTCCACTCCTACCCTCAAACTGAAAACATGTGTAACACACCTAACTAGAGATGTGTTGTCGGAGGTTATGGAGATAGATTTTACAACTGTCAATTTCTTTTCCTAGATGTCCATGCCATGTTTCAAGATCCACACATTGGCTGAGAGGAGTTTGGCTAAGGTTGTGGAATTTGGATTCACACCTACCAATTGTATTTTCTTGAAATTTTCTACGTATTTTTAAAAAACCCATTTTTCAAACCCTACATTCAATGTATTCCATGAACACATGTTTCTTTCAGGAATTTTGTCAACCATTTCATATGCCTTGTTCTTTCTTCCACCTTTTACATACATATCTACCATGACACTTGGAATTAAAACATTTGACAAAAGTCTCTTCTCCATAATGCTTCAATTGATGTCCATACCTATTTTGAAGCTACTACTATTTTGGTGTTGGCTGTGTGTATGCTAGCAAATGTGGAACTGATCAGGTTGGACACCTATTGCTTGCATATGGTGAAACATGGAAATTTTAACAAACTCATATTCTACACATACTGCAATCATTACTATTCATTAGGACACATATCTTTGGGAACTATATCAACAATTCACATGCCATGTGTATTATCCCACGTTTTACATCCATGTCTACTAAAGCACTTACAACTACAACATCTGAAAAAAATTCCTCTATATTTTATGCTTTGTTAGATGTCCATACCCTGTTCCAGAGCTTACATTTTGACACAGGTATGGGAGTACATAGGAAAATGTAAACTGATCAAGTTGGAGACATGTTTTTGCATAGGTGAAGCAATGTGACTATATCGTGAGGAAACCCATGTATTCTGTATGTAACAATAAACATATTACCTATGAAGTTGTCTCATTCTTTCCTTCGGTCAAACACTATGAAAACCTCCATGCTCAGTGAGACGCGCTTGCCATAATTTACCCCACTGCAACTATCCAATTTATGCTAAATTTACAACATGAACTTGGGTTTCATCTTGGTTAATGCCTCCGAATCTCAAATAAAGTGTTTGATTATTATGCAAGGATAATGATAGGTCAGGAATGGCAGCCATATTCTACCAAAACATCTCCTACCCGCCAAACTAGCTACCACACACTACGTCATCCTCTTTCTTGCATCTCACTTCCTCCAACCACTCCAGTCCACGCTTTTAAGGGTTTCTTTGATTTATTTTAAATTTTAATCATCTTAATTTAACTTATTTATTTCATTATTAAACAAATATATTTTGATTCATGTTTTGTTTTATTATTTATTGTGTTTTCATCTATCTTAACTAATTTATAATAATGGACTTATAAAAGGCTCAGTGAAAGAGGATAGGGGGAGAAGAAATAGGGGAATTACACTTTGTACAACAAATCAATAAACTTGATTTCATTCCAAGTTATGTTTACGTCATTATAATGTTTGTAAATATTAGCAATAGCTTTGGTAGGTGCTTTTGCAAATAGAATATGAGCATTTTGAAACAATATCCTTGAATGTAAATATTTTTATGTCTATAAGCCCAAAATATTTTTTTCACACATATTATATATTGGTCATCAAGTATATAAATTTTCACACAAGACCTTTCTAGGTATTTTTAATCATTGAGTTCCATTAAATTATTTGTATGGTGCAATAAGGAAAGAAGATTTATGTCCCTCTGTGTAGGAATAACATTTATCAACATCGAGTTGACAAGAAGGTCAAAATTCTCATAATCTAGATGATGATATTGATATTATGGAGGTTTTACATGGTACCTTGAAACATCAATTGAAAATTATTCATCATTGAACGCTTATTTCACTAAATATGGACATATTCTAGTGAATATGGACTCTAGTATTACAAGTATTGGAAGAAATCTATCTCCATTTTTGTGTATATTGGATTCCATTTTTGGCTATACTAGATTCCATTATTACTATTATTGGATTCCATTAGTAGCAATATTGGATTCCAATATTGTCATTATTGGACTTATTCGAGTTCCAATTTCACTATTATTGGATTCCAATTTCACTATTATTGGATTCCAATTTCCCTTTTATTGGACTCCAATTTCACTATTACTGGATTCCAATAACGTAATTAATGGATTCCAATTTTACCACTAATGGAATCCAATTTCTAAATCCTCATTTTTTTATTTTAGTTTCACTATTTTAGGAATTAGATTTTATTATTATCTGATTCCCCCTCATAAGCCTCATGGCCACCAACTTGCACAATTCAAGTGGTTGCTAACTTACATAAGCCAAGCGACCGCTAACTTCAAGATAGTGTGTAAGTGGTTTTTGTGATTTATGCCATATATCAATCTTAATATCATCATACATATAAAACTATTTATGCATACCTTATTCATATCAATAAATGTTGACATTGAAAATCTTATAGAAATTATACTCTAAGATAGATCTTATATATTTTAGAGCTTACCATCCTTGAATGGTGTTAAATTTAATGGTTGTTTAAATGTTTTTTGTGATTTTATATGTAACATACTTTCAAATATTTTATAGAAATGGCACGTGTGACTCGCATGTTTAAAATGTTCTTTATCAATTTTTATATACATTTATATAAAAACCTATTCATATATATTAATCATAGTTAAAAAACCATTGGTGATTTTAATTTATAAATTTTTAAGTAGTGTATAAGTGCAAGTGATTGCACTTAAAAATTAGACTAGTTGTACATCTAAGTGTGAGCCTCGATTCGCACTTATATCGACTCACATTTCTAAGTGCGAGTCTCGACTCACACTTCTAAGTGTCAGTCTTGACTCACACTTCTAAGTGTCAGTCTTGATTCGCACATCTAAGTGCGAGTCTTGATTTGCATAGCTAAGTGTGATAACTCACCTATCAATTTTTTTGGGTAACGGTAATTTTCTAGCACTGCCCTTCAAAAATACAAAATAGTGTTTATTTATATTAATTACTCTATATAAATTTCATTATTTTTAATATATATTGATGTAAATTTTGTTAATTTTATATAAATCTATATTAAAAATTGATGGTCAAATATTAAATATGCAAGTCACGTGTGACGTTTATTACAAATATTTGCAAGTATTTTATGACTATAATCAAGAAAACTATCTAAACGGGCATTAAGATTCACACGTCGAAGTGCAAGAACAAAAACTAAAGGCTTTATTTTACCCAAATTATATAAGGGATTTTATTTATAGTAAAAAAATTATAATATTAAATTATTACATTTATTCTTTACAATACCAAATGCATTATTAATGATAACCATTTTGTAAGGAAAAATGATAATTAATGTCGCAGTTGCCTCAAAATTAATTACGCATTAAAATGAAATATGTAAAATTATACATTTTAAATTACATGTGCCATTCAAATATGTGCGCCTTCTAGAGCACGAAACTATTGTAAACCATTAATAAGCCATTTAATGTAAATCAATGTAAAATCATGTGCATTCCCTATTAAATTCACGCGCCAATGAAATTGGCAATTGGATTTTTTAGTTACATGTCTCTATAAATAGACAAATTTTGAGTAATTATTTTTAACATTTTCCTTTCTATTCTCTCTGTCAATGCGTAAGCGAGACAATTTATTCATCAATACAAAAATCTCACCAAGGTAAGAATAATTTTTTTTGTGTTTGATTTCTTGAAACATTTTGATTTCCTCTCTAGGTCAAAAATTGGTATGCATTCTCACCTTCAACCCCTCGAAAATTACAAAATTATGTTAATGTAAAATTTTCCATAGAAATTAGGGCTTATATCCATGTAGGGATTTTATAGATAATTAAATGGAAGAAATTTTTTTACTCATTATTTTAGAGAAGGTAGTTTTGTTTATCAAATAAATAATTTCGTAATATAGTAAAAATGTGTTAGAACAATGAAAGAGGATGGAATAAACACATCTTGATAGATAAATGACATAGATTAATCTGTAATAACATGAGAGGAAAATTTGAATTTTTTTACAAACCCATAACACCTGCCAAGAATGTGTTCTGTTGTTTTTGAAAAATAATACTAGTGGTATGGATGGTGGCTCAATTTGCGCTATAAATAAGTGAATATCGAATCGATTTATGGTCATGGTGGTGTGCAAGAATCGATGAGTAGATGTATTTGATAAATTTTATATTATTTTGTTTGTCTTATTGTTGTCCACAAATAGTCCTTTGCTACACATACTCACTAAAATTTAATGGCTACGACATCATTCACATTGTCAATAACAATATTTTATAATATATTCATGTTAAGAATGGGTTTTCATTCAATGTGTTAGTGTTGGATTACAATGAGCTATTTGTGAAAAAATATGGTAATGAAAGAGTAGGAGAACCAAACAAATTTTGGAGAACAAAAGAACAAATACAAATTTGTGAAAGGAGAATTCGAGGAACAAGGAAACTCTAAGATGTTTCTTATTATCTTTAATAGAAGCACCATTTCTACTATAGTGGAAGCAACATCTATCCTCTAAACTATTCACAAAATATAATTTTTCTCTACTCAAGTTGCGTTTATGTGGTTTTTATCTTTTGTTGCCTATAGGATTTCTCTCTTCTATGCTTCAATGTCATATTTTTCCTTAAGGGCATTTTTGTAAAAGGATGTGGGTCCTTTCAAATCCCCATATTCACCCTTTTACAAAAAAATGGACATAGTAGTTGTACATGAAAATATGTTTATCGTGGTATAACCTAGTTGACTCTATGATGATAATATTTTACTTTATTTTGTTAAATCTTATCGATCGATAATATCCAATTACTATGGTGTTGCATAAGCTAGCGGATGCTAAGCTAAAAAATATTATTCTTTGGCTTGTTAAATGCTAGTGATCCATAAGCCCAAAATATTATATTGTGGAAGTATTGTATTACCTTAACGGCACTAAGCTCAAACATATTACTTTATTATCTCCTGCATCCTGCAAGAATTCTATAACTTTCATTAAAAAAATAATTTCTCATTAATCCACTAGTCAAAATAATTTTTTTGTAACTTTTCAATTTTCTAATGTTTATATTTTGTTTAAATAATTTTTTAATCTACAAAACTTATTTATATATATTTTATTTCCTAGTTAGTACTGTTTTGACAATTATGAGGCCTTATTGCAACATTATTTTTTTCTATTTAATAAAAATAAAAATTCTAAGAAAGACATTTGCCCAATCTTTAAATAAGATACCAGATTTAGAAAAAAATGTTAATAAAACATTCACTACATTTAATGTTTATCCAAAGAGGAAGATGTATTTGCATGCTTGGACAAGTAACACATCTAAAAAAGTACACTATTCATAAAAATTAATCAAATTTATTTAAAAAATCACATTATAAACATTTCTAAATTTAATCCCATCCCACTCCTTATATATTTTATACTATTTTGTTTTTTCTAGTCAAAATTTTTAATCTTTGCTTTATCCCCGTTTGCAATAAAAACTAGATTTGTAAGTTAAATTTTATTAAATAATATTTTTTCTATGTTTGTATTAATTTTTTTATATGGATTATATTGTGTTAAAGAAAAGAAAAATAATACTATTATTAGTTACTTATATTGTGACAAATATTTTAACTAATTTGTTTCAGATATTCCATTTAGTATAAAACTTCTATCTTTATGTAGGCATGTTCAACTTGTAAAATCGTGGTGGTTTTTTTATTGCACCTAAAAAATATAACATATTATGTATTTCAAAATTTTGACTATATTGCTACATTATTTTCAAGCATAATATGATTCTAGATCGCTCTATGTTTTTCCAAAGAATTATATATTTGATGCATGATTTTATTTTTTGTTTTGTCTTCTATCTGAATTTTAACATGGGTATTTACATTATGTGCAACATTTAAATTGAGAATTATAGTATATACATATTTTATGCATTCAAAATCATTACATATGGGCATTCTATTTTTAGCATTATGTGGATTTTGGCATACCGTATGTGCATATTTTATACATTAAGTATTGTTACATTCTAATTTTTATAAAAATATTAAATTGGTTTTTCTTAGCAATATAAAGAACATAATGTAAAAAATTATAGACAACTTTTAAAAAAATCACACATCTAGCACATCTCCCAACCCTAAGGCATGAACTTGCCACTCAGTCTTGTTTAATTTAAAATGTCATTAAAAAAATTACTATTAACAAGGTTTATTAAATATATGTTAACATAATGATTGGTTACTTTATACAGGGATTAAGGCACCCAAAAACCTTACAATAGAATGCATCGTGAGCATCACCAAGAACAAACAAAAAAGAAACATGATAAAAATAGGATAAAACAACTTATCCCAAACTACAGTCCAATAGATTAATACAACAAAAAATCATAAAACATGGAGGGGAAAACATCCCAAATGATATAGTCCACAAATAGTCAAACAAAATCTCCAAGATCTAAGGGACTAGTTAGTTTTCAAACATTTGTACTCCTTCGGTTGACGCTCTTCCCATCCTTTCATCTGATCATCCTGCTCACTCGTGATAGGGATGTCATCTTCAACCAGATCTTCCTCATCGAACTAATGAGATGGAGATTATACCTGTAAAACTTTGTGTCCCTGCTCTAGCTTGACCATACACCCCTGTAACTTTGAAACCAAAATTTTGATCTCTACCATATCTTCCCTAATAAATTTTTGGGTGATACAAATTTTCTTAGAGGTATCGATGCAATGCATGACACTTTTTCCCATATATATTCCAACTTTTCCTATGGCCTCCATATCCCTTTCCACCTGACTCACCCTGAGAGAAATTTTATCAAAAGCCACATTCCAACCCAAATCCACTCTCTCTTTCCCTTTAGATGACTCCCTTTCATATTAATTAGAGTACCTACAACCTTAGTACCAAGATTTCCCTTCCCATGAGTTTTATACTCTTCTTTCTCCTCGAGTTTGTTCATACGATCAGTAAGAGTACAATTGTCATTTGAATCCCCCACTTTGGGATCTAATTCATTTTCCACCATCATTTTACCATTATTAAAAATAAAATATAATTAGTCCATGGTGTATCGGGTATCAATATTTCCCTATTGAAAATCATTCACCGACGCAAAGAGAGAACTAAACAAGAAAAAGGGAAGGCTCATAACAATCTTATGCCTAAATATATTAAGTATAGTAAGATGGTGAGTAAAAATATTTCTATAATTCACTTGAGTAATGTACCTCATAAGGTAGAGGAAAACCATTTTCCAAATATCGAAATGTTGAGCCTAGCTATATCGTCTACTAATAGGTAAACCATTTCTTTCGAGAAAGAAAGTATCAATTTGCATTGGTATCCAAATTGATTCTCCTTTGGAAGATGAGCAACATCAAGATATTTACAAGATACTTAGAGATAGAAAAACCATGGTATAAGTCATTTTGTAGTTAGGAGGGGATTCAACTGACTCTTTGTCACTCAGGCATTGGAGAAATGGATAGCACCTTCATTAAGGATTTTATCTATCCTCACTACTTTAGGTCATGCCTTTCAACTAGGGTGAGAGGACCCATTTTGTAATCTCTGTCGGTGAAGGACATAAAGGGATCCTTCTTTGCACAATTTTCAAGGGAACCTTGAGAAAATATGATCAATACACCACAATTTAACTCACACAAGTTGTCACTTCTAAAGAATGGAGATATTTTCTAAACAAGGTTCAGGTTACTAAAGACACTTAAAAACTGCTTGCTTATGTATATTTTGGGAATAGAATTTTTTCATTTTGGATACATAGCACAAATAGGTGTACTTCAGGTAGGATTCATGGTTATTTGAAATTTTTGGTGGGGAATTAAGCAAGATGAAGTTGATTTCACTAGATCTTTGAGAACCTCTATAATAATTGGAAAACTCAACAACAGAAAGCTTCAGAATAGCCAAAATATTCCTTTAACTAGAAGGTGTGCATCAATGGAGGCCCATATCTACACGGTTTCACACACTCTTCAAGAATTCAACATAAAGGATCAAGTTAAAGACTCAATTAAACATTGAAGATCATTGGTTCATCACGCCTAAGATACACTCATAGACTTACAAACAATCTTTATCAACAAAATGATAGTAAAGTGATTTTAAATTGTTTATTTCATTACAGGATGAAGGATCTTCTCATAATTAAATTACAAATGCCACTATAATATCATAGGGATGATATCTTGAGTGATTCAGATGGATTTTAACATAAGATTGTAACAGGAACATTAAAACCATTTGAATACATTCTGAAATAAAAGTAGACACAATTTTTCTCAAGATCAACACTAATTAATTCAAGATCTATTAGATTTATCACCGTTGGAAAGTTTCTTGAACAATCTTACAGCTTGTCAATGGATATACACTTGAAACCACCTTGATGTGATCAAATCTAAAACACAAGAGATTAACAGTTTCTCAGATGGTCTCTTAGAAGATGGGATTTCTCAAATTTTCTCGTAAAAATTAACCCCTAACCTTTTGCAAGAGTATTCTCATTGCATTTATACAATTTCACTCACTCACTCATCCCAAATTTCCCCCAAAAGAATAATATTTAAGGAATCCTTTGTTTGTTACAAGTTTGTTCCAGAAAGTGATGTTTAACAAGTTTACACCCAAAAGTTTCCAGGTGGATAAATCATGAATTGATCACATTTCTCAGACCCTCAACCACTTCTAGGATGCCATGCCATAAATTTTTGACAATCCTTCTAATCATTCTTTTATTCTGTTGTGTAAGAAATCCCCTTTTTAATAATTCACAGGTGGCTCCATATGGCTGGACCTAACAAGCAATCCTTTTCACCCTCGAGAATACACCTTGAGAAATGAGTTCCCTCACATGGATACTTGCATTTGTGCACTGTGAGTCCAAGTTTCCTTGCATGGATTATACCACATTCTTATACTATGAGTCTGAGTCAATAAGTGCAAGGAGGAGCCAACAAAAACTTCCACGTGTTTCCTTGGTGTAACTACAAAGGTGAAGTCCAGAGGCAGGTTCCCAAATGAGCGTGGGCCCTCCATGTGTTTAGAACCCTAGAGAGTTGCACCGGTTGCTGAAAATTTAGAGTATGGGAAAGTCCAATGGAAGCTTCCACATGTCTGTTTAGTGTAACTTCAAAGATGAAGTCTAGAGGTGGGACCTCAAACAAGTGTAGGATCTCCACGTGCCCTGGGCCCAAGACAATTTCCTCGACCTTTGAAAAAGTCTCAGTAAAAAGAAGAGCGAATGGAAGTGTCCACGTGTCTCTTTGGTGCACTTTTGATATGGTTCCTAAAACCGGAGACCCCAAACAAATGAGGGCTCTCCATGTGTCTTATCCCAAATTTTTTTTAAAAGAGTTTAAGGACAAGCAGAAGGTGCCACATGCCTAGGGTCTGAGAAATTTTCCTCAGCCATTGAAAAGTCTAAGTATGGGTAGGGCCAAAAGAATATTCCACGTGTCTCTTCGGTGTGTTTTGGTATGAAGCTCAAAATAAGGACTCTCAAACAAGCGTGGGCCTTCCACGTGTCTAGGGTCCAAAAAGTTGCACCACAAAACTTGGAAAAGTCTAAGTATGGGAAGATCCAACGGAAACCTCCACACGTCCCTTTGACGCTCTTTCAAAAGTAAAGTTCAGGGGTAGGTCCCCAAGCAGGTGTTGGCCCTCCACATGTCCCAGGATTTAGAAAATTTCTTGAGAAGTATAAGTATAGAGAGGAACTAGCAGAAGCCTCCACGTGTCTCCTTGGCATAACTATAAAGGTAGGACCTAGAGGTAGATCCTAAAATGAGCGTAGGCCCTCCACGTGAAAAAAATTTGAGTTGAAGGCGGGCCAAAAAAATTCAAAATGCTCCAATGACCCACCTCTTCACTTCCAACTTTTGATGTGGGCCCCATTGAGTCATAAATCACTTTTATACCTTTACATCATTTGAAAACAGAGCTTAAAAACTCCAAAGTGTTCTGCCGACCCACTTCCCTACTTTGAATTTTCAAATGATGACTCAAACATGTGACATCACTCTATCCTCTGTGGGGTTGTAAATCAATTTATAACTTTGCTCCTTTTCACAAAAATGCAAAAATCTTCAAAATGTTCCAACGATCTGCCTCTCTACCTTTGTCTTGAAAAATGGTCACGTGTGCATCTTCGGGATCAAAGTAAGAATTTTTCCTTACTGCTTCATGTTTGTTGAATAATCATATAGATACTATCGGGGTCATGGGGCCAATTTGGTATTTTTTACAAATGTGACAAAAGTGAAAAGTTTCACCAAAAAGATCCACTAGGACCGCATCCAATCATAAAGGACCTTATTTCAATGGATGTTGGGACAAAAAATTGATAGGAAAACATGATTGTGGAAAAATAGAAGGAAGGGGAAACCCCAAATTCATGCCCAAATTACAAATCCATTCTCTTGGATAGAGAAATGGAAAACAATATCTAGACTGAATGTGATCACACTCAGGACTGATCACTTGAGTCTTTGCCACCTCTACACACAACCCAATCTCAAAACTCGTTAGCGACGTTGGATGGAGTTTATTTATGAGTATGATATTGATATAGAGCATGTGAAGGGGAAGGAGAATGTGGTTGTAGATGCCCTGACTAGACAGAGACATGTGGCTATGGCTACTTTAGTGGGTACCAATTTGTGGAGTATGAGTTTGCAGCAGCTTCCTCACGAAATTTTATACCTTGTATCCAAAGCAAAGATTGAGTCTCAGAGACCCCTTGAGAGGAAGTTTGATGTATTTTCACTAGAGATAGATGGTATTCTTAGGCACAAAGGTTAGATTTATGTTCCTAGAGATGGAGGGTTGAGACAGAATATTTTGACATAGGCTCATCGTGCACCTTATTCAACCCATCTCGGGGTGAAGAAGATGCACGCCACCTTGAGACAACTTTACCACTGGAGAGGACTTTGGAGAGATGTGGCTCAGTTTGTGTCATGCTATTTAGAGTGTCAGAAGGTGAAGGCCAAACATCAGCATCCAGCTGGCCTTCTCTTTTCTCATGCCATACCAGAGTGGAAATGGGACACCATTTACATGGACTTCATAGTTGGGTTAGCGACGTCGAGATACCACCACGATGCCATCATGGTCATAGTGGATAAATAGAAAAAAGTGGCTCATTTTTCTCCAGTGAAGACCACCTACATAGCTAGTGTAGTGGTATGGGTATATCTCGATGAGATTGTCAGGTTACACGGGATTCTGCAAAAAGATCATTTGTGACCAAGATCCTTTGTACACTTCTCACTTCTGGATGAGGATGAAGTATGCTCTCGGGATGAAGATCAATTTCAGTACAACATATCACCATGAGACAGATGGATAGATTGAGCGGGTGAATCATATTTTTAAGGACATGCTTAGGATTTACATTATGGATCATCAGTTGAGATGGGAGGAGTATTTATACTTGGTGGAGCTTGCCTACAATAATAGTTTTCAAAGTTCGATAGACATGGCTCCTTTTCAGGTACTGTATGGTAGAGAGTGCAAGACACCTTTTAGTTGGGACATGTTGGAGGACAAGGTTTCTCTTAGGCCATCCTTATTACAGGATAAGGAGCAGTAAGTTGTTATGATTAGGTAGAGATTACAGGAGGCGTAAGACCAAATGCAAAATATAGATAGATAGTTTTGAGGTGGGCACAAAGGTAACTCTTCACGTCATGCCACATAAGAACCCTATCCATTACGGAAAAGGTTCTTATCTTGATCCTATGTTTGTGGGTCCCTTTGAGATCTTGGAGTGTATCGGCCCTTTGTCCTATCATCTAGCGTTGCCACCTAGCTTGTCTCATGTCCACGATGTATTTCATGTTTCTATACTTAGGAGACACATTGCTGATCCTTCTCATGTATTAGATTGGGCTGCATTATAGGTGCATGATCTGGGGTAGGTGACAGTCGAGCCCATCCATATTCTAGAGCGCAAGACCTTGGGCATTCGAGGTAGAGAGATTGACTAGGTTTGAGTCCAGTGGGACAGGTATGATGAGACTACTGTTACATGAGAGGATGCTCTATTGCTACAAGTCTAGTTTTTGAATTTGTTTAGGTGAATTCCTGGAGGAAGTTGAGTCTAAGGGGAGGGAGATGAAGTGCCCACTTCCCTTTGACACTTATTACTGTTGATTTCAATAAATTTTACTATACTTATGGATATTTTGTATTATTTTGCCTTGGCATGATGTTAGATGTTAGAGATACTGATACTATTGTTGGATTCGATTCATAGTATGTTTGTGTGGATTATTAGAGACATTTTATATCGATGATGATATACTATGGACAGGGTTATATATTTTTGACATGCTATATTTTTGTCATATTGAGTAGACCTTAACAATTGAAATAATTTAGTGATCCTATTGATATTGATGAAATGTAGAATCAAGATGTTGTTAGAAATTTTAAATGATAACGTTAATTTCTTGGATGATGATTTGATTCATATGTAGAAGATTGTTGATTTATATTACATATTTTATCTTGTATGTTTTGATGCGGCCACGAGGCCAAAGTAGGTATTATGTGTTTTGGAGGTAAACATTATCACAACAAACAACGCTGCCGGATTGGATACCAACCACATTGGAATGCTAGATGAATTCAACAAGGGTCACCATGGCAACATGTATTTTCTATGTCTCTATTTGAATTGTTGTTAAGGGGTCCACATGGGGGGATCATCTCCAATTATGATCAAGGGGTTTGTGTGTTGTTCTTTGATTTATTTTTCTTTATTTAATTTTAGTATGAGATTTTATAGTGATGTAATTTCCTTGCATTAATTATTTAAATTGTGTCTTAATTTAGTTAATTAATCATGTCCTAAACTAATTAGGGATGGGAAAAAGAATTAGTTTATTAGATTTGATGGCTCCTTGGGTCATGTGTTGTAAGTTGAGTGCTTGTGATCTTGAGCGTTGTACACTCTACCCCTTCATGGAAATTCGGATTTGGCCTTAAGGGCCAATTTTGGAGGCTTGTGGGACAAGCTAAACTTGTCCCACACCACTTAAATTACTATACCACTTAAATTACATTTATTGCAATTTTATTACATGGCTTTTAGAGTTTATCATTAGGGGGTGTGGGCTTGGTTTGTGTGTGTAAGTAATTTGTCATTTCTCTCACCCACCAATTTTTTGTGCATTAGGGTTGAGGTTTGACTTATGAGGTGGAGATGAGGATGAATGATGTGTCATCCTACATGGAGCAACCTCACCCTTCTCTCTCCCTTTTATATTTATTCAAGTTCTTTTGCTTGTTTGGGGGTTTACTTATTTTCTTTTGTGCTCTTGAATTTTAGGAGTGGGAGGATTTTGGAGTGCTTGTGGATTTTTTGGAGATTTTTGGTGATTTTTTGGGCTTGAAGAATTTTGGTGTGTGACTCTTGGATAAAGATCTACCATTTAAAGGTAGGAGCTACACTATTGTTAAATTCTTTATTTTATATTGTGTATACGTATATGTTTTTTGTGTGTTTTTGTATGGTTGTTGGGTACTTGGGTAGATTGGCTAAGTGTGGTGTAGGAGGGGACTATGGGGATCTTACACATAGGGAGGCATAAGAGTTTATTTCATGTTTTGGAGGAAGTTGGGTTGGATGCCCCACCTTGGATAAGAAATGCTTGCATTTTTTTACATGATTGTTTTTATGAGGGAGACATAAGATATGGTAGGGAGGCATAAGAGTATGTGGGAGGAATAAGAGGGTCTTGAGGGAGGCATAAGAGTTGTGTATGGATTTTGATATGTTTATTGGAGGGCTTTAAGGTGGGAACCTATTTCCCATTGGGAGGCATAAGTGACCTCCCCATGGACTTTGGTCCTTTGGATTTTGCATTTTGAAACATTGTATATTTTTGTTAGTTATTCTTGTGGTTGTAGTTTGAGTTGTTTGTTTTTTTGGAATGGTTGTGAAATCCTTGTATTGTGATATGGATGCTTGTTTTTTTGCCATGAACATGATCCATTTTTCATTGCAATATGGTTGGGGCTCGGGGAAAATGAGGAAGATAGCTTCTTCTCCTCATTGGATTATTGGTTGGGTGGAGAGTGTTTCCTCTCCCCCATTTTTTGTTGTTGATCAAATGAAGCATGGTGGAGCTCTTGTTGGTGATGTGAAACTTGGAGCATTTATTGGTGTCCAAAAGAAATAATTCCTTATGAGAAAACCTTCTTGTTATTCCCACTCAAGGTGGAAGACTTGTAATATTGTATTGTAAGTTGTAATATTATTTGAAGGAAGCTCATTGTAGATTTGTAAAATTTCCCTTCTCTTTAAATTGTAGTATGGAAAGAAAAGAATCAAAATGGAAATCATGTGTAAAATTTTATTTGAAAGTTGTATTCATTATTGGATGTTAAAGTTGTATTGTATGTTGAAAAAAGGAAAGAAAGATTGGTGTTTGTAAAGATAGATTTGTTGAAATAGAAAAGAAGTTTATAAGGGAAATATCTTATTTCATAGAAGTTGATTTATTTCCAAAAAAGTGTGTTGCCTTTGTTATAAATAAATTATTGAAAATATTGTTGAAACTCTCTTGTGGAATGTTAGAAAAATTACATGAAGAAATATTACATTTCATTGTGTTATTTGAAAGGCATGTTAAGGAATAAGTTAGACTATCTTGTTCATTTCTTGCATTATTGCAAGAAGTTTGTTGTACAAAATGAAAATGATTCTTGTAGTTGTTGTTATTATTGAAATGGGAAATGTTTAGATTGAGTAAATTTTACTATGAAATGATTAGATGAATTTAATAATTTCAAATGGAAACTTTAGGCACATAAATTCAAGTTTAGAATGAATCTTAGAAAAATCTAGTGACTTTTTTTTTTTGAGAAATATCAGAAATGAAGGTTATATTTCTAAGAAATAGGATGGTCACCATGTGCAGAGTGGGAATTTCATAACAACCACTTAGTCAAGGTGGCTTTCTAAGAACTGCCACTCAGGCAAGGTAATGGTTCATGAATCATCACCCAGGCGGGGCGGCGGTCCCAAAAATGTTGACTTTCTTTGGGAGATGGTTTTGTCATTGATTGTGGAAAACGTAAATCCAAACCTATGCAAATTTTAACTTGGTCAAACAAAATTTTAAGTTTTCAAAAATTACAAGGAAACCTCCAAAAAACTAAATAATGGCTAAATCTCATTATTTAAAGAAAATAAATCTTCAAATGGTAAATTCAAAGTACTCAATCTTACATATATTAATGGGGGTAGGGTTTTCCCCAAATAAAGAACTCAAAATACAAATAACTTTGGAATAACTCCAGATTTGGAGTGGAAACCCCTTCAATCTTGGAAGAAAAGAATTTACAAGTGATAAATCTACCACCTAAACTATACTAAGTTTGATTTTGAGAATTCTTCCATAGTTTCTTCTTTCCTTGCTCCCATGGATTCCATTTCTCCAACCTACAAATTAAACAAAAACAATGTCAACAAATGAGGAGAATAGGGTAGGAAAAGGATTTAATAAGAATGCATAATGATTCTTAGGGTTAGTTTGGAACCCTAGGATCTAGTGGCCACAAGTGAACTGATCCAACGGTTGATGATGAACCCTACAATGGTTTGGTAGGAATGAATATTATAGATGTTTTAAATAAATATTAAAGGTATGTGTAGATGGGTGAATGGGGCCATTTAAATACTTGGGGTGCAAAGTCATTATATAGTTCTAGTATGTTTTAGGAAATTAATGAAATGGACATTAAAGCTATTAGGATAATGAAACTAAAATAACTAAGTATAAGGTTAATTTATTTTGGGTTTGAATAATAAGTAAGGAGGAGAAACACATTTAACCAAGTAAATTAAATTATGGCACCTTCCTAGTTGAGTGTCAATTATTTGATCTTAGAAATAAATTAAGAATATTTAACCACTTAAATTTAACCTAGTCCATCTGTTGTAAAGTAGAGTTTATTTTTGTAAATTAATTTAATGTACCCTAGGGGTTAACACCCTTACAACCTTTTAACTTAAAAAAATACATGCAACTTTCGGGTTAAGTGTTTAGGGTTTTAATGTGTTCTTAGAACGTCATTTTGTGGCTGTTATAGCTTACATATTGCCAACTTAGCATACAATCTATCTTATACATGCATGTTTTTTTTTCTTTTACTAACGCTTGTCTCCTAGCCACTTTGTTTGCACGTGCCTTGGTTTTTAACAAGCACATTTCCTTTCCCCTATAAGGTAGATTTTTAGAGAAACGGTCGGTCCTCCTTTGGGTTGTATACTCCTTCAAAGACATCACATGTACCCCAATCTAGAGGGGGCATCATTTGGGTGAATTGGTCACCCAATACCGCATCATACAGTCATAATTTAGTATATAATTACAGTATTACAACATAATTATCGGTATGAGATAGGGCTCAAAATAAAACATGGGTCCTTAGCACAACACAGACACTAGTGCCCAATCTAGGATAATAGCGCTTGGGCACCCCTAACCCTTCCTAGATGCCTATGACCAGGGGGAACTTATATATTATTTTGTAGTTTATCACAAAGTCTACAAATCCGCACAATGGATTTTATAGGGCACACAGTCCTTAGCATTTATCATGCATGTATTACACACTTTCACATTGGATCGAGTTGTTCAAATTTTACACAACATCTGTAGTGGTGTTTTGCTTTGTGGGAAGCAATTAAAGGTTGGAGGATAACACAAAAATTTTCTCCTACACTTCTATCCTATCATTGGCATGAGTTTGACCCAAAACTCATGACCGACACACACAACTTATCACATCCCGCAAAACCATTTTGTGTCGGAGGAAAGATAAGTCATAAAATGCATAATGGTTTACGAGAGAAATAGTACATACACTATTAGGTAGATGAGTATGTAACTGCACGTGCGTGCATATATCCTAAAAAGGATATAACCACTTACATGTAGTTGCATGTGCAACTACACAACATTGCTTGTCGAC
The DNA here is from genome assembly GCA_018340775.1 of Taxus wallichiana var. yunnanensis. Lineage (NCBI taxonomy): Eukaryota > Viridiplantae > Streptophyta > Pinopsida > Cupressales > Taxaceae > Taxus > Taxus wallichiana. The sequence goes on from CM031239.1 coordinate 906,157,198, forward strand.
TTTATTCAAAGTATAACATTTTACAACTTTTCTTGTTTCTTTTTTTTTAAATGAGGTTATTTTAATTTTACGTGAGAATTGGTTCATAATATATGTTTGTGGTTTGGTTGCTGTACCTAGCTAGGGGATTACTTATCTTATTGATGGTTCACAAATGAATAGTAAATTTGTTTTTGTATGATTTTACTTTCTTACTACTAAATATGTTTACCCAATATTGATAAATATGCCTCATGTTGGGATTGTAATATTCATTACAAAGGAATATTGATAGGAATATATATATATATATATATATATATATATATATATTGACTACTTCATGCATGGTGTTGATTTTGTCGGTTATGGATCATAGTGCATAAGAGGGTCTTCATTCTTGTGTTGGTAATGCTATACGACATCAAAAGGTAACATTAATTGTTTGGATAAACAACTTATTATTCTATGTGATGATGATACTGACCATTAGTCTAAGACCACATGGTTGATATGTATGGGGTTGATTGCTATTATGATCTTTGACTGGACTATATAGTAGACTATCTATAATTGTTTCATTTTTCTGAATGGTCGAAGGCCATAATGAAGGGCGTAGTAATGTTACTCATTCTGGTGGTATTAAACCACACTCCTTAGGGAGGGAATTATTATGAGTTTATCATTATTTTATTTTATGACTATCCATAGTAAACCAAAAAATCATTAAAATCAATTTATAAGGTTTAAGTTGGTCATCAAAAAGACCCCAAATGAATGAAAAAGGGTTGTTTGATAATCAAATCTTCGACCAAACTCAGTTTGGATTCCACTATGTAATTATTAAGGCATCAGATTAGCTGACCCATTATATGCATAAAGGTTTAAATTGGTGAATGATTTATTGGAGGTTACTATCATGCAAGCTTTTGGTGATGGTAATTGTTTAAATTTAGGTTGAATTGTTCATCCACCACCATATGGGGAGGGAAATTGATAATAATTGAATAGAATCATAACATGGCACTATTCTATTGAATGCATTTAATGAGCATTCAACTACCTAGGAAATGATGAAGCTTCTTGGAGAAGCTACCGCATGTGCATGCAATGTGGAGTTTTTCATTTTGGTCTTTCTAGTTGGTTGAGCTCTGCCAAAAAAGACATGCAAGAATATGATCACAAACTTTGCATGTTGATTATTAAGGGTGGAAATGGGAAGTTGTGACTTCAATGAGGATATATATATTGGATAAAGAATGAAAGATTCACCCTATTTTATTAGCAAATGATTTCTGGTTTGATTCGGCATAAAGAAGAAGAGAAAATTTGCTATAAAATTACCATCTAAAGGAGTGGGGTACTTACCTTCTCATCATTATTTCGTTTCCAAGAAATAAAATACCTACTGAGTGTTATTGGATGAATGCTTGAGTTTACTTGTTGTTTGGTTTTTGTAATTTATAGATTTGTGATCTGGGAATTTTATTATTAACATTATTTGTAGTTATGCATGGTTGTATGTAGGATGATAAACAAATCGGGTTTGTTTCTTTTTATTTATATGAAACTTTGGGTGTTTGGGTTTCATGATTTTCATTTTACCGGCCATCTCGGGCTGTGTACATGCTTTCGTTAACCTTAAAAACTTGGACCAAACTCAAGGGTTAAACATTGAGAGAGCTGGTTGATCTCAAGCCATGATGTGTCTTTGAACCTGATATACTTAGCTTGAGAATGAGCCCTTGAGCTCATAACACAATTGTTGTATTTATTTGGTGTTGACTAGTATAGTTATGGAGAACCCAGAATAGTTTTACCTATTCTAACTATGCTTGTTATAACATATTATTTGCTTTAGGTTCATTAAGCTCTATTGTTAGGGTAGAAACTGTGACTGTGAGTTAGAGTTGACTGAGTTTTAAATTAACTCATATTAACAAGCCATTTATCCTGGGTATTTATAAAACCCTAGTTATCTGTTTGAGTGGGTTGGGCATTTTCCTATGAGGTCAATCCCATCTTGTTCCATCTATTCAATCATGTTAGGAGAGTGAGTTTCCATCAATTCTTGTTCAGGTTAAGGCTAAAACTATGTGGATCGATAAGGTACTTGTTAGAGAATAATGGGTTCTTGACCAATATTTGGAGTCTCAAACCAGTCAATTCGAATGAAATAAAGTAACCTAATATTTGAATATTTTTGCACAGTTATGATTGTGGAATGATTAGCTATTGCATCTTAGTGTTGTTACATAGTGAAGGAATTAAACTATCTACGGGATGGAGAGTCCCATTTAGTAGAGGCAATATATTAGTGTGATAGTTTTATTTAATACTCAATTTGATTTGGATGGCTTGTTTTGCATAATAAGAATAAGTATTAATAGAATTTCTATTTATTTAAGTTGGAAAATATGAGGATTATTAATAGTACAAATCCTTGAGAATGGTAGTATAAGCTAATGACTATATAAAATTCGTTCTCGAGCATATGTAATGATAATGGCCCAGTCTTAGCTGTTTGCTTTTTAGAGTGTATAACATAATAGAGTGCAATCTGTTGTTAAGATGATGATACCCCATTATTATAAAATAAGTCTAAATATTTTAAGAATGCAATAATTGACTATTATTTTTAATTATAGGTGCATGTGACATTAATCAAAAATGAATTACTTGGCCATATTTTGATGTACTATTTGTGCTAAATTAAATATGATAAAGTTAAAGATCAACTAATAGTGCTATGGGTCAATTTAATACGGTGATTTAATGTTAAGGTTAGGAATATTTTTGATTATCCAAGATCTTATAATTATAGTGAACACATTAAATAAGAAAGTTCTTCATCTAATAACAAATAGTAGATATTTTATTGTTTAGAAATAAAATGACAAGGAAAAGAGAAGCTAGCCCATGCCAGTTCTTTCTATCCATTTTTCTACCTGGGAAAAATAGACAATGGGCACCTAATAAGACCTAGGCACCAGAACAAGACCTCACACTAAAATAAGCATTTTTAGGAGCATTTGGAAGCATTTCGGGAGTGTGGAATCAATTGAGGTTTTTTTCCTCTTTTGGGTCTTGGAAAAACCCATATTTTGCTTAGGGTGAAAATTGGGCTCTCGGCACGACCACAACAGGTCACACAAGAAAAAATGGCAAGATTCGATCATTGGGCACGAAACCCATGATACTCCATATTTACGGGCCCATTAGCATGATAAAATTCTAAATCCCAAAAAATGAGGGCTTAGGGTGAAAAGATTACAGAACATGCCTTTTAAGGCACCGAGCTAAAATTTAGCCTACTGAGCTACTCGGTGAGCTAGGATTGTGCATTGCAGGGTCAAGTGAATGAAGAGCTCACTGAGTAGCTTGATGAGCTACTCGGTGAGCCAAGTTCTAAGGGAGGATCATTGAGTAGTTTGAGTAGTGCGGGGAGGTCGGGTTTAATTTAAGTGGCTCGAGCTAGAAGAATGAAGAACTCAGTGACATAGATAATGGGGTCATGGTGGCAAAAATGTTTGGAGAGATTGATGAGCTCACGAGGGTTGGACATAAAGTTTGAAGGAATGAACACATAGATTGAGCATCGCAGGGAAAAGGAGAAGTGATATATTCACAAAAATTAAAATTTTATAGGGAAATGAGCTCGACATCAAGCCGAGTTGCAAGCATAAGGACAAGATTGATTGTATCATGGGAATTTTTTAGGACTCATAGGAAGGGCTATACACAGATGGCTTGGGTTGATTTGGGGATGACACAACGATGCAAGTGCATTTGGGCCTAGGGAAGTCAGCCATTTATGAAACAACGCAAGGGAGCTCATGATGTTAATGGTGATCTCATTTCTGAGTCAAGTTCATAGGCAAATATTTTATGCAAGCTTAATTTCCAAGTTGTAAAAGATATGGGACTTGCCATTTTGATTGGCCACGTTGATATAAAAAATAAGTTGAGCATAAAGTGACTAGGCTCGCCAGTGCAGGGATGAATGGAGGAATAACGAACAATTGGCAAGATGGATGGTTCAGTACATGGCCAAATGTTCACAGGGAATGCATGGAAGGACCACGTGGGGTCGAACTCAAGGTGAGGTGATTTTATCATTATGATGAGTGACTAGTTGGAGTAGAGGCACATCGGCCTGATAGGAAGGATGAGGGCTCTAAGCGGATTTGGCCAATTTGGCCAAGGAATGAAGGGTAACTTGGGTCGGGACAAGTTAATTGTGATCGAATGGATCACTGGAGGAGAAGTAAAAAGGGGTGCCACAAAGAACCTTGATTGGAGATTCATTGAGCAACTTGCGCCATCAAGTCACAATTGGCCCAAAATTGTATCATCAATGGTGCTCGAGATCGAGCCACATGTAATGCAGAAAGAGATGGATAGGTTAACCAAGCTATGTCATCCAAGCCAGAGAAGTGGCATGAAATTTGAAGAGGTGACAAGATCCTCAAGAAATGTGGGTGAGGGTTAGCTCGACAGGTGAACAAGACTAGTTGACATGATAGAACACAAAATCATTGCAACATCAAGTGGCTCGGTAAGTAGGTTGACTCAGTTAAATGACACACCATTTTTGGAATTTTGGAGGAAATAATTTAAGAGAGTTTGGATGTCTCATTGGGTGAATTGTGCTAAGGAAAATACAATTGAAAACTCTAAATCCCGAAGTCTGAAATCTAGGTTTTCAGAGAATCAGATGTTTTCACGAGGCAAGTGAATAGTAACCAGCGGGGTGAGTTGAAACTTCCAACTTTGAAGTCTAAAATTTCAGACTTCGAAGGTCCCACATTTTGGAACTCTTGAGCCCAACTCAGTGGTGAACAGTGTGATAAAGTCTGAATCAGGAAAACCTAAACCCCGAAGCTGGATGATGTCATAAAAGCAAGTGGTTTGTGAGTTATGCAAGAAGGATCTCGGTAAACACACAGTTGGTGGTGGGGTTGTTGAGGAGAGAGTTAGGTGGTCATTGGTTGCAATTTGGAACAACTCAGGGATCAATGCATGCAGTGAGGTGGTTTCGAGAGGTTCCTAAGTGAATAATGAATAGGTGTATCAGATCAATGTAGGGAGAATGTTTTCAAAAGTCTTCATGGGGATGTGCAAGTGGAATCAACAAATGAAAAGTGTCTAAGACAAATTTTTCAGATTTGGAAAGGTGTGCATTTCGGACGGGTGAAGAGCTCAATGCGGCAGGTGGATAGAAGGTTTTATGTGAGCCCAACTCGCTCATAGCTTGGTAGGGAGTTAGAAGTGGTAGGTAAAGAGTTGATGCAGAGCCACCATTAAAGTAAATCAAGTGACTTAACACTTGGCTCGATGAGTAGCTCAACAAGATGGCTTTCCATGTAAACCATGCACACAAACCCAGGCAATGCAAAATCCTCCTTCATATGTATTTTTGATATGATTTATATATGGTACAAACAAATTCATCCATCTCACCCAAACATTTATCAATCTCTACAATAGGTGAGTTTCCAACACTAAATTTTTCACATAAACATGTTAACCATATTTTTGTTTGACGATCTCTATCATCCGTTTCCTCATAATAATTACGAGGGCTGAAAAATTTAGCAACATTAAATATAGGAAAATATGTGAATCTTGTTTCAAGAGAATCAATCACCTTAACTATAAAGGCCTTTCCCAATTCAATGCAATCATCTAGTGTCCCTGATCTTTGTGACTTAGGAAATCTCTCATATCTCAATGCATGTACATGTATCATACATGTTCCATTTGCTAACGCAAGAGATCCTCCTTGTGCTCTGCTTTAAAAAATGATAAATATACAATTCTTTCCCGAAATATGCCTCTATGAAATCTCCTGCGATGAAGCATGTCAATCAGATTGTAACATATAAAGTAGTGCCAATGGAAGTAATGTCAACATGATCCTCTTGAATTTTTATTCAACTTATTTAAATCAATAAGTACATCTGTAAGTAAATGGATGCAAAATTGTATTTGAAATATTGTTGCCAAATCATACATTTTTTCTCCTCTAACTCCCATTCTTTCAACAAATCGACATGAGATTAACAATTAACAAGTTTCTCCATTACCTTTCCTCTGAGAGCCACCTAATTTGATAAATTTGTAACACCTCCAACATACTAATTTGAAATGAATCCATTATATCTCTTAATGTTCCATGTCTTTTAGTAGATTTTCCAAGCCACAAATATACTTTATTTGTAAATTTATCAATAAATTGTAACTTTGGAAAATAAGATAAAGTATCATTTGTTGTTAATGCTTCTCGGTTAACTATGCAATGAATATATAACAAATGAGGACAATCTTGATGAATCTTAGTAGAAAAACCTATTGGTGCATAATCACAACACCCCCAAATGGCCTAGGTGTGATTGGGGCATTTGGTGTGATTACACAACATTGGACCATCTCCCAAGTTGTGGGATTTGCAAAAATTCAGATGGACCTCCAGAGAAGGTTGGTTCTTGCTTCCTAATCTACATGCCACAAGCTACTCCACTATGCAGGAAGAATCTAACTAATCCTAATCTAACCATTCCAAGGAGACAAGGAGAGAGAGAAAGGGAAAGAGAGCCTACACTAAGTGGTGATACACCAGAAAAGGAAGTGGCGAGATAATTTGTTGAGGGATAATGAAACAGGGAAAAGGGGATTGAGTGAGGTCAGATAGAAGTGACACAGACCTAGATCCAAATCTGCCATTGAAACTCCATGAAGCATGACATCTTACACCTACAAACACAAAATACATACACAAGGAGAAAACATGAGATAAAGAGGCACATAGAAACCAAAAAAAGTGTCAAGGGTTAAAGATGGCACAAAACAAGATTTTATTTCTCTATAAGGTGCACATACTATTACATGTGTGATCAGAGGCAAAAATACACTTGCTAAGTGTAGGAGAAGGCTTACAACTCAAACAGAGTTAGGAAACAAATTGACAGAGTTTCCCCGCATCCCAGAATGTCTCCCCCTTCTCAAATGAGAAGTGTTACAATATATAGACAATGAAAATGATAGGGAAAGAAAATAAACTTGATGCTTATCTTAAAGCTAAACAACCAACAATCGATTCTTGTTGTGGATCCACCCAAAACCTATCGAGTCTACCTACCTATATCTTTCTAGCATGTTTAAGAAGGAATAACGACAGATCAAATAAAATCTACTCACGGAAGTTGAAGCAATCGAGTTACGCATTAATGGCCTGAAAGACATTTTCCCATTTTTCACCCATAACCTCATCAAAATTAAATTTTCAGGCTCCCATGGCATAAACGAGGTCGAGGTCCTTGCAAAAAGTCTTCTCCCACCCAAATTTGAGCTTCCAGTCAAAAGATATGGCCATCTGAAGATCAGGGTCACGGGCATGTAATATTTAAAAGAGTCTGTCCATACCGGGTCCACGTGGCAGCCTCATGCACCTTGAAGATTCAGCCCCTACCTTTCACTTTTGAAATTGTTCCAGATTGACATGTGGTAGCTTCTATGGGCTCCTTTATGTTCCTTTGTATTTTTCTCAAGTCCTTCCTGTTGGCGGAGACATTGTGTCTGATTTGAGACACATGTGTGCCTTGCGCTCATTTGAAAACTACCCCTAGATTTTACCTTTGAAGTTGCACAATTGAGACACATGGAGCCCTTCACTTGATTTTGGGCTTTTCAATTACTGAATTTACCTCTTCGAACTATGGTACATGTGGCGGGTTGGAGCTCACTTGGGAACTTCCTTCGGATCTATCTCTTCAAAGTGCACCGAAGAGACAAGTGGCCCCTTCCGCTAGATTGTTATTTACTTTGTATTTGGCTAAGTCCCTTTTTTTCTTGGCGGGACCATAAGTCTAACCCTGGACACATGGAGGCTTAGCACACATTTGAGTCTGCACCTTGAGTTTTAACCTTTGGAGTTACGCTAGGATGACATGTGGCTCTATCTGCTAGCCCTTCTATACTTCGTCAATTTAGTGACCACTTCTACCTTTTTAGGCTCTTTAACATGTGGAAGGTCTGCACTTGTCTGAGTCTCCGCATTGGGTCACGACTTTGAATTTGCACTGATGCAACACGTGATACCATCTGCTAGCTTTCTATACTTAGCCAATTCAATTCTATGCCTTTATCAAACCTTTTTTTGACTCTGTTGGACCCTAAACACATGGAATCCTCACACTCATTTGGAAACCCGCTCAAGATTTTACCTTTGAAGTAGCGCTGAGTTGACATTTGGGTTTTTCCACTGACACTTTTATACTTAGTCATTTTAGGCCCGCTCTTTCCCCCTTATTGAATTTTTAGCTGTTGACTCTGCCCCTCCTCAGACCTGGCACATATGGAGGCCTGGAACTTGTTTGAGTCTCTGAATTTGGCTTCGACCTTTGAAGGTGTGCTGTTTGGACATGTGGTAGCTTTGGCTAGCTTGCAAATTTTTAAATTTCTGATTTGGGCCCGCTTTCTCCACTTTTTAATTTGGACTATGTGGTAGGCCCGAGCTATTTTGGGAGCTACTCTTTGGATGCATCTTTTGGAATTGCGCCGAGATGACACATGACACCTTCTGTGAGTTTGTTTATACTTGGTGGTTCCGGCCTTGAGTTGAATCATATGCAAAGTCTGAAACTTTAAGCCCCTTGATTCAATCTTCTACTGTCAAGATCTGATCTCTCTTGACACCGTTCAACCCCATTTTCTGACTCTACTCCTCCATTTCAAGTCTTCCTGCTCCTTGGATTTGGGATCAATTGTTAGATTTGAAATGTGGCTCACGTGATAGAGCCGACCCTTATATTTTCTATGCAGGGTCGTGTTTGACCAATTTTATCGAGGAGAAAAATTGAGATAAAAATTTGGTGACTCACGGTGACATCTTCTTGCTAGATGAAGAGACTAGTATCTTTGAAACATCCATTGGGCATGGAGTCAAGAATGATAGCCTGATACTAATGCTTTTTGCTTTGAAATTTCTCCCCTGGTTTCTTGCATCTTGTAGATGTCGAACTCACCCCACTAGGGCTTTACCTGTTCCCAAGAATGGACTATCTCAAATCTGATTTTAGTTGCTCTGCATTTTATTTTATTTGAAACTAGAAACTATTAAGGAAACTATGGGTCTTTCTGTCGTGAATACTAAAGGGCATGACCTCTGCACCTCTGAAGCAATACAAACAAAACTTATGTACAAAAAAAAATATCATACATGCCTCAAATGAGACATGTAGAGTGTGCACAAGTACTTCTTCTGTTGAAAACAAAATCTACTCCTACTCCTATACTAACCCTAACAAATAAAATCTTAAACAAAGCCTACCACAGGCAGGGAGAAATAGCTTCCCTTTCTCAAAAGGGGCAGCCATGCGCATGATTTGATGCTGAATATGGCTACTTGTATGAGTGAAAAACTAACCTTAAGCCGATCCTCCACCCATATCATCAAGGTATCAACTAGAAACAAGACAAATACCTCTTCACTCTCTGCTCACTTAGTTCCCAGAGGTATTAATTTTGTTCGTTGGCACTTTGAGGCTCTCCCTCATGCTTAGAAGCAAGCATGACTGGTTGTTCCTTCTCTCTTGGCTCTAATGAAGCCAAGTACCTTCCAGAGAACACGGTCTGTCCTTTGAAATTTCCCACTTTGCTCTGATTTTTAAATCCAAAAATGGAGCCTTCTTACAAATTTTCCTAGATGGGTGATGTGAGAGGGATGATCACCTCATACTCTTTCCCTTCCTTTGGAGTAGGTGTGACTTTTAGAAGATCAAAATATTCCAACTTTGATTCAAGAGGCATGTTCCAAACTAGTAGGTTATATTTGCATGTTCTCTTCCATGGCATCGGGTTCTTATGGTTGAAGAATGAATGATGGGGGAGAAAATATTGCAATTTCAACTTGCTCCTTCTAATCAAAAAATTCTTTTGAGTCTGATAGGAAATAAAAATATTTACTGTCTTGCTATAGCAAGGTCTCTCCCTCTTGCATGGTGATCTTAAAATCTTTGCTATTTTCACCATATGAAGCTTCATCTTCAAACATAAAGCTAGTGAGTTCAAGATCTTCTAAAAAATAGACTTTTGGAGAGGTTGAATGGGAGAGAGGTCTGTAATTTATTATGCAACCATCTCATGATTCAATGCCCTTGAATCTATCTTGGTCAGCTCCATATGCTCCTCTTTAACTGGACTTAGAGATAGTTGTTCTTATTCCATATTGACTGATTGTGCAACTTGGATTAGATCAACATCCTCTTCAGACAAAGTGCCATTATGGAAACTACATTCAGAGAAAACAAATTTCTTATCTTCTCCTTCTTTTTCTTGTTCTTCTTCAAACTCATCCTTAGCCACCACTTGCTCTTCAACCTTGACCTCCTTTGTTGGCTTAACCATCAAGGGGATCTTTGTAAACCTAAACCTGGTAGCCCAACACTTCAGATCTTCTAACATTTCTTCTCTGTTGGGTTTCTCTTCTTGCTCTTCTCCTTGACTGGATTCTTGAGTATCTTCCCAACATGGACTTGGGAAAGTGAGAGGAGTGGTAGGTTGGAATTCAACTAGTTTTGCTATTATTTGTGGTGGAGAGGGAAGTGGAACTTATTGTTTGTTTGGAGGGAATGAATTCTTGGGAGGGAAAAGGGTGGAGGAACTGAGGTGGGATGGAAGATCAAGGGATGGAGAAGATAAATCAACACTTGAGGCGGTGGGTAGAGGGCTTGAATCTTGACACTTTGCTAAAGTGATAAAGCTTGAAAAAGAGAAAATGAAGGATACGGAGCTGGTGATTGACTTACCATTGACAACGTTGTATCGCACTTTTCTCATATGCCTTAATATCCTCAATCCACTATGTAAGTTGAGGTAGCACTTTAACCATGAAGTCAAGCTTCTCCGAGGGCTCTAATGTCATGGAAAGGTCCTCCCCATGGACAAAGTGCCCTGAAACCAATCATGAGTACCTTCATTTGAGCTATAGATGTGGAATCCACCATGCTAACCTCCATCCCTTGAAACTTGTCCAATGAGATCAACACTTTCCATGTAACTGTTATCATCATATGTATTTGTACGATGGAAAATGGAAAAGTGAGCGTGGGAATCTACAAGTACCCTTTCCTCGTACATGACTTCCCGAGGTCATGTTCGAGATAGCCAGTGAATGTTTGAATGTGAATGGATATGTATAAGCTAATCGGGTAATTTTAAATCCTCACACGTAATAATGGAATCTGTGAATCTAAGGTGAAGAAGGCCCTCCTAACATAGATTGGTGTAATGGCTTGTTCGGATATAATGGCTATTCGGAGGATCCAATCGATGTTGAGCTCTACCGAGATACTATTTCTATTTCTTGGTTGTTCGATACATGGGAAGTGACATGTGGGAGCTTCATATATATCTCCAGACAAGGTCATGAAAGTAGTGGTAGGTCATTTTAGTGGGTTTTGTGGTTAGCTATGGGTGGTTTTCTGGTCTAGCCTAGAAAATGTTGGATTGATTAGCTTCTATGTTTAATACAAAAAAATGTGCTATAATATCTAGGTGGGAGTGGTGAAGATCTAAACACCAGTGTTCGCAAGCCGGTGTCAATACTTGACTGGTTTGTTGGCCCGGTTGGTTGTGGGACTTGGGGATCACAATCGTGAGTTTGTGGTTGTTGTGGACTTGTTATGGTCATGTGAAGAATCAATCCCTTCTCCCAACTATCTAGTAATTGTATGCCTTTTCAGCCTCTACGTTTAGAACCACAACACAAAACTAGTCCACAAAAACTAGTAATTGTACTTCTAGTAACTTGGATACGTAAACTAGTGTCTACATCAACGAGGAGGTCTCCTATGTTAGGCAGCGGAACAAAGGATTGCAATGGAATTTTTATTCTCATTTGAACCCTTGCACGGTCATTTAGGTGTTTTATCAAGGCAATCTATAATTTGAATGGTTTTACCAGAAGTTGTAAGCTTTGTCATCTTCAATGTTTGACGCTCTCAGTTGTTCACTAATTTCATGTAAGTTTGTTGTTGCTCGAAAGACTCAGTATTCTAAGGTCCTAATCTATATCAGCTAAGGTCGTGGTTAGATTTGGTTGAGGTATTATTGGTTCAAATATATACTCTCTCTCTAGGCTCTCTAGGTCCCGTGATTGTTATATAAAGATGATTCAACCTCTAACTAACAATTAATCTAAAGACAAAATGAAAACAAAAAAGTAGCTTGGTATGGCTATTTGGCATTTGTGTAATTATGATTTTATCCTAAATATCTAAGCAACTAAACATATTAATTTGAAATGCTCTCAATCCTACCTCGAAGAGAGAGAATGAATCACGATCTCGAAACTATCTATCCCCACACTTCCCTAGTGATACCGAGAGCAAACTTTTAACGAAATGAAATAATTCACTACTTCATTTGATATGTTGTAACTAGAACTTTATTTAATCCACTTAGCGTGATCTCCTCATTCCTTTATGTCCTCATGAATCCAAGAAGTGTGTATATGATAGTATCGGCATATGATAGCATTCAAATAATGGCAGCTTTGGATATAGACCAAATATAATGTGAGTAGGAGATGGATAGCACAAGTGAACAGAGCTTGACTACGCAATTCCTAGTAGGATTTATTACAGGGAATACAACACAAGTGTATTGAGAGTTTGAAGCTATTCTTGTGACAAAACAAAACCCACAACTTTAATGGATTCTATTGTAGAAATGAATCTATTCTATGTTTAAACTGATTTGTATGCGGTAGAATTCAAAAAGACTTGAAATAAGAAGATGATATGACCTCCAAAATACCAACAATGGAGGAAAAACATGAAACTAACAAAATTCTAAGGAAGGAATTGAAAAACTGAACAAGAGAATTGAGAGGATGAGGGGCCATTTGTTTGAAAACAAACCAGCTATTTATAGAATTCTAATTCACCAAATGGTAACTCAGACTGGAACTCTTTTACCATTAAACAATCGAGAAAAACTATTACAGGGAACCAAAAACATAAATAAAAGCTAAGGTGGTTGAAAAAAGCTGGTAAATGTTGAAAATTTATGCAAGATGCAATCAAAGGAATGTCTTTAGAAAATGCGTGAAGGACCGCCACCGAGCGGGCGGTGGTTACATGACCGCCACCCTAGTAGGGTGGCGGTTTCATATCTTGAAGGTCAAAAATCCAATAAAAGGGAGGCAAGGGATAAAAAAGCACAAGGAACTTGGATAAAGCATTTGCGATGCTAGCATATACTTTGCTAGCTTCTCTGGATCTCGATCACCTTGCGAGGTGACCGTACGTCGGAAAAGTGACAGGCGAGCGTGAGAATCGACAAGTAACTCTTCTGCGTACCCGACCTCCCGAGGTCGTGCCGAGACAGCCGGTAGGGGGTAGAATATGCTGACAAGCTAGTTAGGCAATCTAATGTCTTCGATACGTATTAATGGTATTTGTGAATCTAAGGCAAAGAAGGCCCTTCTCACTTGGACTGGTGTGATAGATCGATCAGCGAGGATGACTGCTCGAAGGCTCCAATCAATATCGAGCTCTGGCGTGATTCGATCTATGGGTTGTGGGATGCGTGGAAAATGACCCGGGATGGTTTCGTGTATTGCTCTGATAGGGTCATATGGTGAATATAGTCAACTCTATGGATGATTCTCGGCCTAGTCCAAAATTCTCTAGCTTCGTTGGTTTGTTGTATCTAGTAGGGATAGGCTTTGTTGAATAATGATAGGTGGAATCGGAGTAGGCGAAATACTAACGTCGTAAGCCGGTGTTTATGTCTAATTCTTTTATGGATTCGTTGGGTGTGTGGGATCTGCGGATCACAACCATAGACTCTTGGTTGTTGCGGTCCCGTTATGGTCATACGGGAGATCAAGTTCTGATCCCTAGTATCCAGTAGTCGTAAGCCTTTTCAGCTTCTACGTTTAGAATCAGCAATTGTGTGATTTTCTCAGAATACCTCACAGGTGTTCTAGCGACTTGGATTCTTAAGCTGGTATCTATATCTACTAGGGTGTCTCCAGTGTCTGGCTGTGGAACTAAAGGATCGCACCCGAATATTTGTTCTCTTTCAAATCCTTCTACAGTCATGCGGATGTTTTCTAGGATAACCTGTAGTTTGGCTGATTTGACCAAAATAGATGTGCTTGGTCGTCTTCGATATTTAACCCTCTCAACTGTGACCTGATCTGTTGGAAGTTTGTTGTTGTTTGGAAGACTTGTATCCTAAGGTTTTGGTCAATGTCAGTTATTGCCACTACGGTATTGGGCTGGGGCACAATCGGTTCGAAAATGTATTCCTGGCTCCTAGGTCCCGTAATTGTCATACAAAAGCAGTAATGAAACAAACTATGATAAAGTAAAAACTAAGTGTACTTCTAACATATATAACTTCTTTTTGTATTTTCTGGCAATTTATAAGAAAGCAGCTATTTAGAATATTTAGAATTGACAACTAAACTAATAACGTAAAACAAACAAAATAGCCGAGTGTAGCTATTTGTCTGTGCAATTTCGTATATCTATTCTAAACAACGAAATAACTAATCTATCTGCAAGATTCTCGATCCTACCTCAGAAGTGAGGAATGAATCATAGTTTCTCGGAAACTATCAATCCCCACAACCTCCCCGGCAATATCGAGAATAGAAATGACTGAAATAAAGTGATTAACTACTTTATTTGATAAGTTCTAACTAAAACTTTGAAAGATTGAACCTGGATTTCGCAGAACAGTGGCGAATCCGACGGTGTATGTGTTCTTGTCCCCTCAGTATGATCTCCACGTTCTTTGTGCTCACGTGAATCCAGAAAAGCATGTAGTACTTGCATCAACAGAAATAGATATTTGGATCAATGGACAGTCTCAGAATGCAGACAGAATAGAATGCGGATAGGAGAGGGATAGCGCAAGAGTACAGAGCTTGGCCTATGCAATTCCTAGCGGGGTCTCTTTGAATCGTGCGAATCGTGCAACAAAAGCGTCGAACGTCCAGAAACTAGTAACTAGTCTGTATGAAGAGCAAAACCTGCAACTTTAATGGCTGCCTAGACTATTCTACTCCAAAACAATAATGTTGTTTGCACAAGTTGGATCTGTGGCTTACCAACAACAACATAATACTAACCAAAACACTTTTAAAGAAATCTAAGAATTCTAAGCAAAGGGAAACTAAATCTACTGCAACAAGAAATTCAAAAGCAAACTTTGGAGCAAAATTCAGAGCTAAAATCAGGGGCCATTTGCATGTGCACAAACCATGCATTTATAGGAATCCAAACATGCAAAGATCAAATCCAAACTGAACTCCTAAACATTAAACAAAAGAAAAACACTATTCCAGGGGACCAAAAACATAAATGCGTGCTTAAGTCGGCAAGAAAAGCTGGTAAAGCGTTGATCTTTGCGTGCGTTCCGTCAAAAGCACGTTCTGGAAAACGCGCACAGGACCGCCGCCTGCTGGGGGGGCGCGTTCTGAGACCGCCGCCTGTTCGGGAGGCGGTCACGGGACCGCCCTTGCCGAGCGGGCGGCGGTTTCGTCACTGAAGACCAAAAGGCCAAGAAAAGAGGAAAAATAGGGAAAACAAAGCACGCAGGGGCTAAGCGGGGCATGCGGGATGTTAACGCATATCCGAAGAGCTCTTTCTGGATCCCGAACACCTTGCGAAGAGACCTGTATCATCATTGGGGCACTTATTACACCGTTCCGCAGTACAGTACCTTACAATTTTGGGTACGTACATATTGCCCCCTCGGAGAAGCGTTTTAGCCATGAAGAGGCATAAAACGGTGGGTCCGAGCATGGCCGTCCCGAAATGGGAAGTGAGAAATTATACCTTACACGCCCGTGTGTTGAAATGACGCCGCCCCAAAATTCCCGCTACCTGCAAAATGAAAAGAGCACTCAAATGCAGATAGATACAATAATTTGAAAAATAAACGTTAAAATAATAGAGAAAGAGGACGTACCGTTTGTGCGAGGATAGAAACTTACCTCCGTCGGCGCTCCGAACCTGCGAAAAAGTTATTTTAAAAACGAAACAGAACGATATATATATGAAAGTGGGCCCATTTTCCTATTCATTTGCGCGAGTCGATTTGATTGATTTTGAGCTCTGGGACCCACGGTGACGGTTTCTTACGCGAGTAGAGTCAAAACATCCGTAGTGAGATAGAGATCATGCCTCCACGAGCGGAACACCGACCTCAGCGATCACAGGTTGGTTTTCTTCCATTTTATGTTTTTCCCTCTTCAAATTTGAAATGGCAAATTCTTTGCAATGGGGGGATTATTTTTGAAATTGTTAGGTTCAAAAGGTCCATCTAGGGGGGGCGCCTACTGGGTAGGCTTTGTTTTTAGTTAAAATGGTTATTTTTCACTTTTTTGGGACTTTTTAGGTTTAAAAACCCGCGCGGGTTTTCGGACATGACCGCCGCCCGACGGGCGGGCGGTTACCTGGCCGACCGCCCGCCTGCATGGGGCGGCGGTCACGAGACCGCCGCCCTTAAGGCGGCGGTTACAAAACCGCCCCCCTGCTCAGGGCGGCGGTTTTGCACAGAATGCAAAAGAACCTTACTTAAAAGCTTTTGCTTGTATTTTTAGCATTTGTACGTGTTTTTATGCTTCTCTTGATGTTGTTTAGATACTAACTTACTCTTCCTTGTGTGTTTTTGGGTGTATGTAGGCAAAAGAGGAGTACATTAGATGGAGCCGGGAGAGAGTGTGGCCTGCTGCCGGGGTTTTGGATGCCCTCTCGGCGAGATGAGGAGGACACATTGCAGAGGGCCGGTATATTACGTTTGTCGCGTGTGCCCCACGTTGCTCCATCCAGTCAGATTCTTTGTGACCTATTTTCATATTGGGACGCAGATCGGAACACCTTCCGACTGCCAGGGGTCCGTGGTGAGTGGACCATCACTTTGGAGGATGTTTATCGCATCCTGGGGGTCCCGATCATCGGGAGGAGACTCACACTGGAGACAGCTGGGTCCAGAGCACAGATTGCACAGTGGGCAGGTTATATGGGGGATGCAGCTATTTCCACGGGGCCAAAGAAGGGAGTGAGAGTTAGATCCATTCCTTCTTTGCCCATCCCGTATTTCAACAGAGGCCATCATGGGGATCCTTGCCTCGAGACCGATGATCGGGGACAAGGAGGGGATACATTGTTATCTCTTCTTTGGGGCCCCATCATTGCACAAGATAGAGGACATGGCCGGAAATACGCCTGGGGCGCAGACATTTTGGGACCACCTACCATGACTTATACAGGGTGGTCCGATTGCAAGGGCAGGTCTTTGAGCCACCCCACTCTAGTCATGAGTTGGGTGTATGAGCGTTTCATTCCGTATGGCAGAGGCGTGGCGGTGGCAGATCCCGGGGCGGTGAGGGCAGCCCGATGGTCAGGTATGTCAGTGCTCAGAGCACCTCACCAGCCAGTAGCCACCCTTACCACGGCAGACATGGAGGCTACACCGTACCAGCTTATGGCCGGTATATGGGGAGAGGAGACTACGACATTGATCTCCTGCTCCATCACAGGGCAGGTTATTGATCGTGTGGGCCGGGTAGAGGTACATCCCTTCAGCAGGGTTCCTCAGCAGTTTGGCCTCCCCTACGCGGCTATGCTTCCTCCAGTAGCACCCGTTTATAGATCAGTCCGAGAGGCTAGAGGGGGGCCTAGAGGCCGTGGTTGGACAGTGATTACCCCTGGCATTCCTATTGCAGCCAGAGGGATAGTTCGGGCCAGAGGGAGAGCTGGTGCGCCTCGGGCACCATTACTTGGTTGCTGCGAGTCTGCTCATAGCGTGGCGACCACTATAGATATTGACTCCGATTCGAGGAGCACACGAGAGGGAGGTCGGAGGAGCGAGACGGACGAGAGCGATCCTGAGTGGCATGATACTCGGGGATATTTTGCGGGCGAGAGAGAGAGAGGAGTGCGTGAGAGAGAGACCGTGGCCTCGAGGAGCCACTCTCCCGAGGTCATGGTGGAGGCGATGAGTCCGTTGCGGGCGCCATGTTGCCCCAACTACGGGAGTAGCTCCTCGGTCGCGGGCATCGGCGGCCGAGTCTTGGCCACAGCGACCCATCTTGGAGGCACAGCGATCCGAGTAAGTTATCTTCTCCTCCTTTGATGCTTGTTTTGTTTTAGGATTTGTTTTCGAATGTTAACTCTCCTTATATTTGCATTGTGTATACTTTAATCTTTTGCCTAGTTTCTAATTTGTTTTTCTTTCTTTGCTTTGCAGAGAGGCTGTGATGAGTGGCGGGATCTAATCCGTAGGGTTTGCGTCGATTCTTTGATGATCCCTATGGATAAGACCCGTCATGCGGTTATCCGTGGATGCTTGGAGAGCCCTCGGCCGGCCGGCGAGCACGCCGACGTCTTCGCTCCCGTTTGGCATGTGGCCAAGATGGTGTCAACTCTCCGTACAGAGTTGGCAGGCTATAGGACAGCCGAGCGTCTTATGAGGAGCCGCTCTCATGGCGAGACCACGACTGCCCCTAGGGACCCTGAGCCCTCCGTCCATTCAGAGCGCCAGCGCAGCCGGAGTCCTAGGCGAGGGCGCGCACCTTCAGCGGGATCGCGCAGGGGTTGAGAGGCCACTTGGCTCTCTATATTTGTAGTTACATTCTTTTGTGTATTACGGGCTCTTTGAGCGTTTTGACCATGCCTTGCGCATGATGGCATTGTATATAAACTTGATTTATTTATATATATGCGTCGGTTTTGGATCAAAACTTGTCATTTGTATTCTACTTTCTTTATTTCCAACTGTTTTGTGTATACTACGATGTATGTTTTATATGCTTTCTAGAATGTATGCAATGGAAAACAGATGGTGCAAATGTTTGTTTTCTTTTTGTGTTTCATGATGCTGATACATGATATTGTAGATATATTGTGATCTTAAATCTTAGTTTCTGTGGGCAATTTGGATACCTCATGATTTGTTTTGGCAAAATGATGAAAAATAACCAGTATGATGAACAGATTAACTTGCCCCACTCCTAACTCCACGCAACTAGTAAGATGCGAGGGCTCATCACCAAGAGCCAAGAAGGGCGCAAGTTATGAAATATGGTGAAATGATAGTGATAAAAGACAGGCGAAGCTTTGGTGGAACCAAGTTAAGAACTACAAGCTTACTCTACCTGAATGACTTCATAGTTTTGGGTGCGACTTGCTTTGCGGTTTATCCAGACTTAGACCCGTAGATGGCCACATAGTAGACAAAATCTGGGTTTTTAGGATTTTTAACTCTCTTGGAATTTTGAACATCTGATTTATTCGTTTATTGACTCAAAGTTTGAATTGATTGTTTATGACTTTTTAACATTCACTTTGTTTAGAGGACCCCCTACACTTTGCCCCATGCTACTTGTAAGAAGCATGGGTTTATCACCGTGGGCAAGGCATAGGCGAGTAAGGGCATTTCCATCCTTTCCCAACCCTACGTCACTAGTAAGAGCCTTGAAGCTCATCACCGAAGGTTGGTGGGGCAAGGAAATGTGTAAAATAAAATTTTACTGTTTCAATCACTTCTTGACTTGTCTATCTGAGTAAAGCTGTCAATATATGCTTATTTCCAAAGAGATGCGTATATGGGATAGATGTGACACCATGAAGCTTCTAGAACAGGACCATAGGCAAGACACCTATCCTAAGAAGAAATCAAAGCGAGAACAAACTTGCAGATCTTGGTATGGTTACCATTAGGACTTCGTCATATGTACGAATTGTTTGATAAAAGATTACAAGTGATTTGATAATGTTAAAGATGGAGAGATATGATTAAAGAACTTTATGCGAAACATCACGAGTTTGAAATAAATTGCTTTTGAGAATAGATTCCTTGATCACAATTTGTGTAAGAACAAGTGGACAAAATGATCCTAATTTGTATGAAAATGCAATGTAGATAGTTATATAGGCGCGTTAGGCAACTTACGCGTAGAAACGCTTGAGGTGGAGAGAATTGACTGTTTCGCCAAACTCCTCACCTTCTAGCGTACATAAGAGGTATGCACCATTTCCGTAGTCTTTTGTGACTCGGTATGGGCCCAACCATTTGGGCCGGAATTTCCTTCCTTCGCCAGTCTTCTTGTCGATCCGGCTGTCTAACCTTAGAACTAGGTCACCTTCGTATATGTCACGTTCATAGACCTTCTTGTTGTACTGCCGGCACATCCGGTCGGCATAGACTCTATGTCGTTGTTCAGCATTTAACCTAGTTTCATCGAGGCTTTCTAATTGAGAAAGACGCGCTTCTCTGTAAGCATCCTCATCCAGAATCCCTTGTAGCGAAATGCGGAGACTGGGGATTTCAACTTCGAGCGGGAGAACTGCTTCTGACCCAAATACCAGTGAGAAAGGAGTTGCTCCTGTCGGAGTTCTTATTGAAGTTCGATGGGCCCACAAGGCCGGATATAACTTTAAATGCCAATCCCGCTTGTTTTCTTTCACTGTTTTAAGGAGAATGGCTTTCAGTGTTTTATTTGTTGCTTCAGCCTGCCCATTGGCTTGGGGATAGTACAAGGAGGCCGTATGATGGCTGATTTTAAATTTGTTGCATAATTCACGAACCTCTTCATTTTGAAAGAAGTTCCATTATCTGAGATAATGATTTGCGGGATACCGTACCTGCAAATGATTTGGTTCAAAATGAACTTAGCGATTACAGAACCAGGTACAGTTGTAAGAGGCATGGCCTCTACCCATTTAGTGAAATATTCAGTGGCCGTGATTATAAAATTGTGGCCGTCTGTGGACGAGGGAGAGAATTTCCCTATCAAATCTAGGCCCCATGTAGAAAAGGGCCATGGAGTAACGATTGGTTGCAAAGCTTGTGCCGGCATGTGGATCTCATGAGAGAACTCCTGACATTTATGACACCTGCGTACAAACTCTATTGTGTCATGTTCTAGAGTGGGCCAGAAATAGCCCATTCGATGTATTTTTCGAGCGGTGGCATGGCCACCGAAGTGGCCTCCACATATACCGCTATGGGATTCATGGAGAATCTTCTTGGACTCTTCTGTGTCAACACACCTTAAGAGCATCCCATCGAATGCTTTCCGATAGAGGACTTGCTCTATAATGACGTATTTAGTTACGACAATACGTAACCGTCTTCTTTGTTGAGGTGTAGCTCCTTCTGGGTACTTATGGTCCATGATATAACTAATAATATCAGCGTACCAAGGGCACTCAGATATAGCAGGTCGGGTTTCGACGTAGTATACGCATTCATCTGGAAAGTCTAAGTCTACTAAATCGCCTCCGTCTAGCGGGTTATCAGCTAACCAATCTGCAATGATTTGTCCTTTAACTGACTTCTGGTTTACAAAAGTTAATTCGAACTCTCCCATTAAGGTTATAAAACGTCCAGCTTTTTTGGACAAGGACCCTTGTGTGAGAAAAGTCCGTAAATGGTCCGTCTTTACTATGACCCTTGTCTCTTGATTTAGCATGTAGTGTCTTAGGCGTTTAGTAGCAAAGACTATGGCAAGACATTCTCGTTCCGCTTGTGTATAGCGTGTTTCGTAGTCGAGCAATGTTCGGCTAATGAAATAAATTGCACGCTCTCTCTTGTCATCGTCTTCTTGGGCTAGCATGCAAGCTAACGAAACATCGGTGGCCCGTGAGTACAAAATTAAAGGGCGATCTAGCTTAGGCGGCATTAGCGTAGGCGGTGATAACAAGAAACGCTTGACAGCATCAAAAGCTTCATTGCAATCTTCAGTCCAATTAATGCTATAGTCCTTCTTGAGTAAATTGTTGATTGGGTGAATGGCGAAGCTTAGATCCGGGATAAATCTCCGGATTGCACCGAGCTTCCCAAGAAATGATCTGATTCCAGATTCACTCGAGGGTGGGACCATTTCGAGGACAGCCCGAATTTTGGCTGGATCAACATCGATCCCTCGTGATGATATGATGTAACCTAGGAGCTTTCCTCCTGTTACACCAAAGACGCATTTCTCGGTTTAGTGTAACTCCGTATTCTATTAAACGTGAAAGAATGACGGAGTACTTCGGGATGGTCACAGCTTCTTGGCCTTAGCCAACAAGTCATCTACGTAGGATTCCACGATTTTATGAATTAAATCGTGAAATATATAAGTCATAGCCCGCTGGTATGTAGCACCAGCGTTTTTGAGACCGAAAGGCATGACAGCATAGCAATAGGTTCCCCAAGGAGTTATAAACGTGGTTTTAGCTTGATCTTGCTCGGATATTTTGATTTGATTGTATCCCGAGAATCCATCCATGAGAGACAAGAGTTCAAAACCTGCTGTTGCATCAACAATAACGTCTATGGATGGTAATGGGAAGTCATCCTTAGGGCAAGCTTTGTTGATATCTCGAAAATCTATGCAGATGCGTATCTTTCCATTCTTCTTGAGAACGGGAACGATGTTGGATACCCATTGGGAGTAGTCAACTGGCTTGATGAATCCTACTTGAAGGAGTTTCATCACCTCCTCTTTTACCATGAGGGCTACTTTGGGCTTCATGGGTCTTGATTTCTGTTTAATAGGCTTTGCATCTGATCTAGTGACAAGGTTGTGCACCGCAATGTGGGGTGCGACTCCGGTCATCTCTTTGTAATTAAATGCAAATGCCTTCTGATGTTCTCTGAGAACCTGAGTATGTATCTCTACTTCCTCTGGGGTTAATGAAGAACCTAGCTTTAAAACTCTTGGTTCATCTTCCGTTCCGATGTTGACATCGATTGTTTCTTCAATTAAAGAGGCATTACCCTCTTGAACTCGCGGTGGTGCGGAGGTAGATCTATATCATCCCGTTTTCCACCACGTATATATTAGGTTCTTTTTGCGAGGAAGATTCGTTACGGGATTTCCGAGTAGGAAGATGAATGCGGGATCGGGATAAATCCAGCGTGTGATAGGAGAGATGTAATCTTTGCAGGGCATTTAAGTAATCCAAAGTAGCCGCATCATTTCCAACATGGTCTAGGACGGTAGATTCACTTCTGTTTGAAAGAGGATCCATCATCGTTTTTATTAATGGTTCGTTACGAATGGATACCGTGAAATGAGTATCTTCTAGCTCATTGCTTGGAGTGAAGCGTGATGCCGGGTTCTTGCTATCGAATCGGCGAGAAGATTCTTCTCTCGTGGAATTGCTTCAATGGATATGAAGTTGAACGCTTTGCTTAAATCTAATACAGCGTTTTTGTAAAGTTGCAAATGTTCGGCTTTAGTTTCATATACCTCTGAAACTTGGTTTGCAACTAATTGCGAGTCTCCTAAAACTCTGATATTATCGATACCAATTCTTTTGGCTATGGTAAGGCCAAGGAGGAGGGCTTCGTATTCAGCGCCGTTGTTTGTACATTCAAAGTTTAATTTAAAAGAGAATGGGAGGACCTTCTCTTCGGGCGAGGTAAGAATTATACCTGCCCCCGCTCCATAACGGCATTTAGCTCCATCGAAATGGAGAGTCCAATACTTAGCTGGGAGTATGGATGTAGGTGTATCCGTTGTGTTTGCACACTCTACTTCTACCATACAGAGATCTTCTGCTGGCAAGGAACCAACACCTAAGGAAAATCCTATGCCTACTGAATCGAATGGTAAGAATATTGGTGAATCTTGTTCTATTAATTCAATGATCTTCGCAGTAGTCTCTAATGATACTGTCTCTTTAGTTTTACCTTTTGGAATTGTTTGGACTATGTTGGTAGTTTCAAGATCCGTTGTAGGTATCAACTTTTCCTCTGGCTTTGAGTCGGAGGGTTTGTTAAGTTGGTTTGTTGGCAGTTCGAATTCTGAGTGTACACCTGGTCTCTTCTTTAAATCAGCTAGGTGTACGTCAAATGGCTTTGGATCGCCTTTGGCTACAAATACCTTTCCCAGATGCAGGAATCTTACTTCTTGAAATAGCGTGGAAGGGATTGCCTTCATGCGGTGTATCCATGGTCGGCCGAGGATCATATTATAGTTAGTTTCCCGATCTATAATATAAAACTCAGTTAGGATTGTTTTAGGTCCTAAGGTGACCGGTAGTATTATAGTTCCTATCGATGTGGCTTTAAGGCTATCGTAGCCTCTCAAGGTATTTCGTGTAGTAGAACAGTTTGTTTCTCCATATCCCAATTTTTGGAGAAAAGAGAAAGGGACTATGTTAACTGCAGCCCCGTCATCAACCATTGCCCGTTTTACATAGTTATTATAAACTTGTACTTGCAAGTGTAGGGCTGGATCGCCTCGGCGTGCGATCTCAGCATCTGTAGGCATTTTACTTATTTCGAATATGAATTCGACATCCCTCTCTGCTTGTCCCGGAGGATAAACATCAAAATCTATATGATTTACTTGTGCTTCTGGTGGTGGAGTGATGCTAATTAAATGGCCTAAACCTAATGCCTCTAAAAGAGCAGCCCTATGAGCAGGGGAATTCTTTAGTAAATCAAGGAATGAAATATGCGAGAAGGTTTTTGTTAGATCATTAATTAGATCGTAAGCACCCATAGGTTTTGCTATGGTTTGTTGGACATTATCTGCTTCCGGCAGATGGCTTGGACTTGGTTGAGAGAAATATTCTCGTGTCCTTGTAATTGCTTCAACGGGTAAATCGGAATCTAACTCTACTAATCCAACTACCTTAGGTCGTGGTTGACTTCCTAGTTGTGGCGCGACCAACGGATTTAGCGAGGTTGAGGCCTCGTGATCGTTATTTCCTGTCATTACACCTTTGTTTGTTCCAGTTGGTTTTAACCTATCGCTATCATGATTTGGGAGTGGATCATTAAAGATCTTGAGAGGGGCATTCTGAGGGGAAACTGCCCCTGCGAAGGTATTTGCCGTTGGCGACGTAGGATCTGCTAAGAACATATCCATAAAAAATTGTTTTTGTTCATTTGGCAAGCGTTGCATGAATTTGTTGTAATCACGACACGTTCTAGTGTCATGCCCTTGAATTTTATGGAAACCACAATAAGAATTGGGATTATAATTCCCGTTTTGTTGGTTTGGTGTGTATTGTGGCCTAAAATTCCGGTCAAACTGTTGCCTATTAGGACCAAAGTTTTGGAATTGTTGTTTTTGGTTTTGACTTTGGTTTTGGTAACCAAATGAGTTTTGGCTTGGTCCTTGCATGGGATTTCGCCGTTGTTGTTGTGGATTATTAAAATCCACCGTATTGATCGTCGGGGTAAAATTGTTGTTTCTTTGGTTGTTTGTTTGCGACGGAGTATTAATGACATTTACCCTCTTGGGCTGGTCAGTTACCCCATCCGTTGTTACCCCACGATTTTTGTTGAGGATTTTGGGTCCTTGATTGACGTTTGTGGTGGTTGTAATATTTTGAGTAGAGGTGATTAACCTCCCGTTTGTTCCATACGTCTTACGGCCACTATCTATCGCTGCTTGATCAATTCGCAGAGCGCTCTCAAGTACTTCGTCATAAGTCCTTAGTGGGAACTTCTGGACTTCTTCCTTCACCTCTCTGCTAAGAGAATGAAGGAATAAATCGCATAGTTCCATCTGATCCATGTTTGGAGCGCTTGCCGAGGAATAAAGGACTGTGCGCCACCTTTGGATGAAATGGGCGATAGATTCGTTATGTTCTTGCTTGATGTGCAAGAACTCCCTGATTCCTGTCCTTAGTAGTTTGTTCATGTCGAAGGCTTTGATGAACTCAGACACAAGTTGTTTGAACGAGTGTATGGAAGCTTCAGGTATCCTATAATACCAATCAAGAGCAATGCCCTCCAATGTCTTAGGGAATATTTTAGCAACAACCCCATCCCATGGGAGTAATTCACGAATGGCTGTAGCATAAGCTTTGATATGCGCATTCGGATCTCCTTCTCCTTTGTATTTAGGCAAATCGGGAAGAGGCCTTGGAAGCATAACGCTTCGTATGGCGAAATCTAAGGGCTCTTTTAAATATTCTGAATAAGTCCCTATTGCATACGTCTCAACCATTGATGGTGCTGTTGAGGAGGCGGTGGCGGAACGGGTTGTTGATATGGCGTAACGTACGCGTTAGCGGGGGCATAAGGCAATCCTTGTATTTGAGTAAACATGCCGGGGGATGAGTACAAATCCCCTTGTGGTGATTTGGAGTACATGTTTAAGTACGAAGGGGTACTATCCAGGAATGGATTGCTTTGCACTGGACCTAGAGGAGCGATCTTGGCGATAGTGGGTCTAGTTGGTACTTGTTGTGAATATTGAGGAGTCATACCCAGTGTGCCTATTCCTGTGAGGAGATCCACTTGGCTAGGATGGTGCGGAGGATTGGAATTCCCTGTTTGTATGATTTTTGAATTTTGACTTGCTTGGGCAAGTTCTAATCCTCTAACCTTTTCCATTAGATTTGAAATGACTTCGTTTGGTGAAGCCATGATATCGTGCCTTGGTGGCGTTTGTTGTATATCCCGGTGCTGTATAGGCATGTGATAGCCTGTCATGAACTGATTGCTATCTTGCCAAGTTTCTCCAAGAATATTTCCTGTAGAGGTATTTTCTTGAAAATGGGTCTCAGGTTGTAGCTGTAAACCTCCTATAGGTGGGTACATACCCCGGGAGCGTTGTTCACTCCTAGGATAAGGTATTGATTGTCCATCATCCAAGACCGGGTATGGATCTGATTGTCTACTAATATGTGGTCTAAGTAACACCTGAGGAGATGAAGCAGATTCTCCAGTCAATGTCATATTGTTTGAGCCTGAAGGCTCTGTTTGTGTTTGAGCAATTTGCTCCAACCCCTCTGTTTGAAAGGACGAGTTATATCTAGTCCTTGGTGTTTGTGTTGACAATTGGTTAGTTGAATAGTTGTCGCCCCACATTGAGAGTGAGGGTGATGATTGCCTATTCTGTTGGGCGTAGTATGCCTCAAGACCCAAGAGGGGTCTGCCGTATGCATCGAATCCCGACATATTCGGGGGGTATATGAATACCCGCAGAATAATGGGAAGGAGCGAAGGTGATTTGGAGAAGATGAAACTTCTCAAAGAGAAGGTGAAAGAATTGCTTGTTTCACGTCGGGTTCACCAATTTTGTACGTCGGAAAAGTGACAGGCGAGCGTGAGAATCGACAAGTAACTCTTCTGCGTACCCGACCTCCCGAGGTCGTGCCGAGACAGCCGGTAGGGGTAGAATATGCTGACAAGCTAGTTAGGCAATCTAATGTCTTCGATACGTATTAATGGTATTTGCGAATCTAAGGCAAAGAAGGCCCTTCTCACTTGGACTGGTGTGATAGATCGATCAGCGAGGATGACTGCTCGAAGGCTCCAATCAATATCGAGCTCTGGCGTGATTCGATCTATGGGTTGTGGGATGCGTGGAAAATGACCCGGGATGGTTTCGTGTATTGCTCCTGATAGGGTCATATGGTGAATATAGTCAACTCTATGGATGATTCTCTGGCCTAGTCCAAAATTCTCTAGCTTCGTTGGCTGTTGTATCTAGTAGGGATAGCTGTTGAATAATGATAGGTGGAATCGGAGTAGACTGAAATACTAACGTACGTAAGCCAGTGTTTATGTCTAATTCTTTTATGGATTCGTTAGGCTGTGGGATCTGCGGATCACAACCATAGACTCTTGGTTGTTGCGGTCCCGTTATGGTCATACGGGAGATCAAGTTCTGATCCCTAGTATCCAGTAGTCGTAAGCCTTTTCAGCTTCTACGTTTAGAATCAGCAATTGTGCGATTTTCTCAGAATACCTCACAGGTGTTCTAGCGACTTGGATTCTTAAGCTGGTATCTATATCTACTAGGGTGTCTCCGATGTAATACATTTTGTGGAACTAAAGGATCGCACCCGAATATTTGTTCTCTTTCAAATCCTTCTACAGTCATGCGGATGTTTTCTAGGATAACCTGTAGTTTGGCTGATTTGACCAAAACAGATGTGCTTGGTCGTCTTCGATATTTAACCCTCTCAACTGTGACCTGATCTGTTGGAAGTTTGTTGTTGTTTGGAAGACTTGTATCCTAAGGTTTTGGTCAATGTCAGTTATTGCCACTACGGTATTGGGCTGGGGCACAATTGGTTCGAAAATGTATTCCCTGGGCTCCCTAGGTCCCGTAATTGTCATACAAAAGCAGTAATGAAACAAACTATGATAAAGTAAAAACTAAGTGTACTTCTAACATATATAACTTCTTTTTGTATTTTCTGGCAATTTATAAGAAAGCAGCTATTTAGAATATTTAGAATTGACAACTAAACTAATAACGTAAAACAAACAAAATAGCCGAGTGTAGCTATTTGTCTGTGCAATTTCGTATATCTATTCTAAACAACGAAATAACTAATCTATCTGCAAGATTCTCGATCCTACCTCAGAAGTGAGGAATGAATCATAGTTTCTCGGAAACTATCAATCCCCACAACCTCCCTGGCAATATCGAGAATAGAAATGACTGAAATAAAGTGATTAACTACTTTATTTGATAAGTTCTAACTAAAACTTTGAAAGATTGAACCTGGATTTCGCAGAACAGTGGCGAATCCGACGGTGTATGTGTTCTTGTCCCCTCAGTATGATCTCCACGTTCTTTGTGCTCACGTGAATCCAGAAAAGCATGTAGTACTTGCATCAACAGAAATAGATATTTGGATCAATGGACAGTCTCAGAATGCAGACAGAATAGAATGCGGATAGGAGAGGGATAGCGCAAGAGTACAGAGCTTGGCCTATGCAATTCCTAGCGGGGTCTACTGCGAATCGTGCAACAGAAACGTCCGTAACACGAAACTAGTACGTATGAAGAGCAAAACCTGCGCTTTAATGGCTGCCTAGACTATTCTACTCCAAAACAATAATGCTGTTTGCACAAGTTGGATCTGTGGCTTACCAACAACAACATAATACTAACCAAAATACTTTTAAAGAAATCTAAGAATTCTAAGCAAAGGGAAACTAAATCTACTGCAACAAGAAATTCAAAAGCAAACTTTGGAGCAAAATTCAGAGCTAAAATCAGGGGCCATTTGCATGTGCACAAACCATGCATTTATAGGAATCCAAACATGCAAAGATCAAATCCAAACTGAACTCCTAAACATTAAACAAAAGAAAAACACTATTCCAGGGGACCAAAAACATAAATGCGTGCTTAAGTCGGCAAGAAAAGCTGGTAAAGCGTTGATCTTTGCGTGCGTTCCGTCAAAAGCACGTTATGGAAAATGCGCACAGGACCGCCCCACCAGCTCAGGGCGGCAGCATAGGACCGCCGCCTGCTCGGGCGGCGGTCACGTTCTGCCCGACCGCGGCGCCACTGTTCGAGAAAAATAGGGAAAACAAAGGCGGTCTACGGGGCATGCGGGATGTTCACGCCCGAAGCTCTTTCTGGATCCCGAACACCTTGCGAAGAGACGGTTTTACACCGTCCAAAGACCAAATTTTGCCAAGAAATTGAGGAAAATGTTCCGGGTAAAACAAAGCACCCGTTCTTGAGGGCTAAAGCGACCCCCGCATGCGGGATGTTCTTGGACGCATATCCGAAGAGCTCTTTACGGATCCCGAATACCTTGCGATGAATGAAGTCAGAGTATCACAACTTCATGAAATGGGGCACTTATTACATGGAAGGAGTCAGATATATATTGGAGGTGGATTGCATTGCTATAAGTTTGAATTCCATGGGGAATGAAGTCATGATTTCACAACTTCATGAAATGGAATAAAATGAAATACATGGAAAGAAAGATGAATGAAGATGGGTGGAAATGTATTAAAAAGGTCTGCAACTTCAGAGATGGGGTTATTGACTAGATGGAGTCATTAGATGTGCTTTGTATGTGCCTCATAAGGTTACATCTTAACAGGAACACACTAACCTACTTAGATGAAGTGGTAAGGTGCTTTAGACCTGTCCCACCAGGCATGCCAAAACTGTTAGTGCAGAATCATAGCACCCCCGAATGTCCTGGGTGTGAGTGGGGCATTCGGTGTGATTACATAACATTGGACCATCTCTCAAGCTGTGGGACTTGCAAAACTTGAGATGGACCTCCAGAGAAGGTTTGTTCCTACTTCCTAATCTACCTGTCATGAGCTACTCCAACGCAGGAAGAATCTAACTAACCTAATCTAGGTGTTCTAAGGAGACATGGAGAGAGAGAAAGGGAAAGAGAGCCTACACTAAGCAGTGATACACCAGAAAAGGAAGTGGCGAGATACTTCATTGAGGGATAATGAAATTGGGAAAAGGGAATTGAGGGAGGTCAGGAAGTGACACACACCTAGATCCAAATCTAGCATTGAAACTCCACGAAGCACGAAATATTACACCTACAAATGCGAAATACATACACATGGAGAAAACATGAGATATAGAGGCACAAAGAAAGAATGAAAAAATCTCTAGGGTTGAAAGACACCACAAAAGAAGATTTTATTGCTCTATAAAGCACATAGACTATTACATGGGTACTCAGAGGCACAAATACACTCGCCAGTGTAAGAGAAGGCTTACAACTCAAATGGAGTCAGGAAACAACTTGATAGAGTCTCCCCACATCCCAAAATGTCTCCCCTTCTCAAATGAGAAGTGTTATTATATATAGATGATGAAAATCAGAGGGAAAGAAAAGAAACTTCATCTTGATCTTAAAGCTCAACAACCAACCATCATTTCCTGCTGCAGATCTGCCCATAATTTGTCAAGTCTGCCTACTTATATCCTGTCAGCGTGTTGAAGAAGGAATAACTATGAATCAAATCATATCTCGATATGGTAAATGAAGCAATCAAATTCTATATTAATGTCTTCAAAGATATTTTCCCATTTTCACTCACCTAACCTTGTCAAAATTAAAGTTTCAGGCTCCCATGGTGTAGACAAGATCGACATATTTCCAAGAATACTTCTCCGCCCAAATCCAAGCTTTGAGTCAAAAGATATGGCTGTTAAAAGATCAGGGTCGTGGGCGTGCAATATTTAAAAGCATCTGTCTGTACCGGGTCCATGCGGTAGCCTCGTGCACCTTGAAGATTCAGCCCTTGCCTTTCACTTCTAAAATTATGCCGGATTGACATGTGGCGGCTTCTGCGGGCTCCTCTGTGTTCCTTTATATTTTTCTTGAGTCCTTCTGTTAGCGGAGACATTGTGTCTGACCCGAGAAATTTGGGGGCCTCGCACTCATTTGAAAATTGCCCCTAGATTTTACCTTTGAAGTTGAGCGGTTGAGACACATGGAGGCCTCTGCTTGCTTTTGGGATTTTCAACGGCTGAATTTACCTCTTCAAACTCTAGGACACGTGGTGGGTTGGCACTCATTTGGGAATTTCCTTTGGATCCACCTCTTGAAAGTGTGTCAAAGAGACACGTGGCCCCTTCCACTGGCTTGTTCTTTAATTTGTATTTGGCTAAGTCCCTTTTTTGCTTGGCGGGACCATAAGTCTGACCCTAGACATGTGGAGGCTCAATGCATATTTGAGTCAGTCCCTTGAGTTTTAACCTTTGAAGTTATGCCAGGATGACACGTGGCTCTGTCTGCTAGCCCTTCTATACTTAGTCAATTCAGTGACCACTTCTGCCTTTCTGGGCTCTGGAACACGTGGAAGGCCCACGCTCATCTGAGTCTCCACTTTGGGTCACACCTTTGAATTTGCACTGATGCAACATGTGGTGCCATCCGTTTGATTTCTATACTTAGCCGATTCGAGCCAATGCCTTTCTTATACCCATTTTTGACTCTGTTGGACCCTAGACACGTGGAAGCCTCATGCTCATTTGGAAACCCACTTTGGATTTTACCTTTGAAGTAGCACCAATTTGACATGGCTTCTTCCACCGACACTTTTATACTTAGTCGTTTTAGGCCCATTCTGTCCCCTTTTTTGAATTTTTAGTTGTTGACTCTACCCCTCCTCAGATTTGGGACACGTGGAGGTCTAGAACTTGTTTGGATCTCCGATTTTGCTTCAACCCTTGAACGTGTGTCGTTTGGACACGTGGTAGCATCTACTGGCCTATGACTTTTTAATTACCGATTTGGGCCTGCTCTGTCCCAATTTTTATCTTGGACTACGTGGCTGGCCCATGCTCATTTTGGAGCTACTCTTTAGATGCCTCTTTTAGAATTGCTCAGGTGACACATGGCACCTTCCACAAGTCCGTTTATACTTGGGCGGTTCCGGCCTTGAGTTGAATCATATGTGATGTCTGAAACTTTGAGCCCCTTGATTCAATCTTATACTGTTGAGCTTTGATCTCTCTTGACATTGTTCGGGCCCATTTTCTGACCCTACTCCTCCATTTCGAGTCTTCTTACTCCTTGGATTCAAGATCGATTTTTGGATTTGAAATGTGGCTCGCACGTGAGCCGACCCATAGTTTATCATGCGTGTGGTCGTGTTTAGTCAATTTTTCCGGGGTGAAAATTGAGATAAAAAAACCTTCATGAATACCCCTCATTACAGAAGCCACGTCTGTTCCAAATCCAACTAACTTTATCAATTATAAATCCATCTCTACTAAAAGAGAGATCATGACATCATACATAGATTGAGTTGTTCCATCCTTTATTTGGAGGATGCGTATGACATTTTGAATGGAATGTTGAGGGATACCAAAAGCATCTACAATTGATAATTTCTTTTTATCATTCTTAAGATGACCAATGGAAGCCATTTTGTCACAACTTACATGAACACCTATTCAATGAAATACTTACAAATAAATATCAAACTAGAGTTTTCAAAATGATGTTACATGTAAGGTATTTATAAACATAAAAAAGTAGTTGAACAATTATTATTTTTACTACTACTATAAAATTATACGATCTTGTTGATGTATTTGGGTTAGATCGTAAATTGGAATTACATGGTGTGAAGTCTAATTAGTAGAGACTCTACTTATTCATAAAGACCCTACCAAAATTTAAAATAAGAAACAATTTGTAAGCTCATAAAAATCTTAATATTAATCTAAAACAAATTTTAGTTATTCGATAAAACTCAATAACAACTAGTTCATTTATTTTCTAAATAAAATTTAAATCCTTTTTATACATAGATGAAACTAAGGGATGAGAGAGAAACTTACAACGACACTCAAATCATATAAAAAATGTTAGGATACATTAGATTTTATAATAAAAATTTATACAATTTTATTCCTTTTATAACATGTTTTTATATTTTCTTAAAATGAATTATATGTAAATATATTCATTCTAAGAAATTATGTTTGATAAAATCATGTCATGATGTCAAATTCCTAATGGTTTGCCTCTTAATAGTAAACTATTAATTGTACATTATTCAAGATGGGACACCTTTATTCGTATGAATCATGTATTTCAAAGTATTGGGTTATAATTGAAAGCTTTCCTATTTTCTTTTGGTCGAATAATTGTGTTCTTCATCTAAACTCGTAAAAGAAATATAATAATACATTAGGTTCTAAATTACACAAATATTAATGAAAATGAGTGCCAAGGTTCTAATATCTATGATTAGATACAAGATACTAGACATTAATTATTATTTAAAAAGAATATGAGAAAGTATATAATTTTATGTGTAGATATACATAATATTTTTTACCAAAATGCCAAAAAAATCAGAAATGTTACCTTATTTTTTGAACTTGGATTGGTGATTTGGGTTCATTGGATTAAATTAGAGAGATAAATATTTGTATGGAAATACTTAGAAGAATAATGATGGATTCATGATGCATTCACCTCAAGCATAAATCTGTTTCCTTGTGTAAAAAAATTACAAATTAGAAAAACACAAATATAATTTTTTATTAAATAATGGAGCTGAAGGTGGAATCATATAGTAATAATCCAATTTATAAAGGATAAAAACATGCAAAAAGAAATAGTCTATTAAAACTCATATTTTTTTCACATGACCTAATATATGACATGAACTCGAGAGAAACTATGGCGTACTTGGTGTAGCTGGACTTAAATACACAAACACTGAGATTGGTGCGTAACCTCACAAAATACCTCTCCTACCGATCCTGGAATGCAAGTGGATCATGGATGAAAAATGAATGTCCCTGTTTTTAAATTAAATTTCAAGTATGGGTAAAGGGAATGTTGATAAGACTTGCAAATCACAGTATCCAGTCATTGTAGGCTATTGCAGTCCTCAAATTTTTTGAATAAATAAAATCAAATGATCAACGAACTACAATTCAGCACTATTGGTACTTGACCTGGAAGAAAGATGACGACTGCAGTCTACAACTAGTGGCTACTTTATTAACGAGTTCAAAATTTGATTCAAAAGTTGTTTCACTTTTAAATTTTTAATGCCCTGTTGACAAGTCACCATGAATAGTTTCCTTCAGGATTTACAACTGTATATGTTGAATTGTCTTACGGGAAATTTGAAAGGTTTCCCTTCTAATGAAAATTTAAATAAAATGCTAAACTTCCTTATTGTCAAATAATTTTTAGATTTTTTTTAATTATAGGCAAATTTTCTTTGGCACTTTTAGGTGGGTCAAAAGCCCTTTGACAGATGTGATGCATTCAAATTTTAATCCTATAGGGGATGCCAAAAATAGACCATCTAATAGAATAGGGGATGCCATAGTGTCGTCAACCATTAAATCAAATTCCATAATTTGGTTAGGGCTACCACTTACCTTATCCAATGAATTTTCCACTGAGTGGAGCCCTATATCATAGAAGTCATTCTCGGTCATCTTTGTAAATGCATTCACTTTCCAAGTCACCAATTTAGGCATGCCCACACACTCAAGCCAATTCCCACCTTCCGCATGGCTCTTGAGTTGGGGAAGAACACAGTTTGAGTAATATGCTCCTTACCACACGTCACCACTGGGGTTCTCTAATCCTAGGCAAAAACCCCATAACTCTATTCAGGCTAATATTGACTTAACCATGATTGAAGTAACTATCAAGCCTTTTTCCTTCCTCGTCTAAGTCCCATGGAGCTGAAGAACACCCAACTCCATGAACTGCATATAAATAGTTAAAACAATAAATATTTGATTCCTTATAAACTATCTTCGTACTCTAAACTCTATGGTTTGTTACAATCCTAATGAAGGAAGGGGCGAGTTTATCTATATACATGGTAATGTAGAACTTGACATGTATCATCCTGGAAAAATATTTAGTGGTGGGATCAATCACAAGGGGACCCCTAAAGCCCTAGTAATGCCCAGAATCACATCCGGGTGCCAAAACTCCAAGGACAGCACAGATAGCCTAACCCACATAGGAAAAGCATAAGGAATAGTAATGGAAATTTCCTATTGTCCATTTAATCAGATTCAAGAATGTTCTACTATGTAACTAAGGTCCCTCATGTAAAAATATTCCTCATGTAAAAATTGAAACAAGGACTCTTGTTCCAAAGCGTGAACCTCTAAGTTTCCCTTTTTCTTCAATTTCCTCTCTATCCAGTTTCTCACTACCTCAATGTTAGGGTGGGATCTCACAAACCTTCACTCTAAAAAATTTTAAATCTATCTACAGATGCATCAATAAATTCACCAGGAACCAAAAATGAAGGACCATCATCGTCATAGGAAGGAGAGAACAATGTAAACGGAGTGGCCTTACCAACAGTAACATATTGAGAACCTATTCCCTTGTGAGCCCATACTATCTTTTCTCCTAAAATATCCTACTAGGGAAGAAGGGGTGAACCAAGCCCATGAACCCACACATGTCCCTCACATTTAAAATTTTATTACCTCCCGCTCCCATCATCGGTCTCATTTCTTTCCATTGTTTTGAAGGGGGCTAATCTTCTTTTGAATATTTTGTATGGCTTGAGAGATTAGTTTTTCAATAGATGTTTAATAGTATTTGATTTTTCTTTTATTCATTAACCCATCAACAGGGTGTCATATGAAAACATTAGGTGTAATATGGGGGGCAATATTTATTGAATGTCCAAAATCCTCCAAAAATCATAGTTATTTATTGCATTAATTAATAATTTCCCAATAGTGTCAACTAGAATAATGAAGTGAGAAAGAGAATTCAGATCTACTTCTAGTAGCCCCATTTATGACTTGAAAAACTAATTGTAGGAACTAATTTATGATGCTTGAAAATGAGAATTTGTAGATGTGAATTTATATGAGCTTCTATAAATATTCAAAGAAACCAAACATTCACATTGTTTGCAATATGAAAATATAATTAACCTAATCAAAACCATTATTTTAACATAAAGTTTTATGATAATTTTGAGATTTTACCTATAATTGATAGATTTTATAGCTTCATTAGAAATTATAAATACCATCTATTATTACGTCAGAGGTGTTCTTGTAGTTAAGATAGACCTATTGATTCTGACAAATGTCAGAAATCAGACGTTGCAGAATTATTTGTCAGGATACATTGAAATAAGAGGGTGCAAAGTTATTTTTCTACTGCTACTGTGCTACATGATGGAGATATTTTTAGCAATATTTCCATTGACTTGTCACGGGATATCTGTAATAGCTGGCAAGGTGGGAGCCATAGTCGGGTCCTCTACGTGGCTCAAAGCACATGCAGTGCATGAGATAGTTTTTCAATTTCCTACATAATTTTTTCTCCTAGTTTCATTTGCAAGACATTCACCTTCTACACCCAGCTTGGGAATGTGGCACCCACCTGTTGATGATGTAAAATAGGACACAATTAAGTGAAGATGGGAGACAAGATCATAGTTTTTTTCATATAAGATGGCTTGAGAATTAATGGCCTTGTTATGAACTTGGACTATTAAAAAACCACGAGTCTCATCGACTCAAAAAAACCAATAAGCTAGAGATTCTACTCAATGACAGGGAAGGATGCCCATGGACCATCATAGAGTTTATGATGGCGATTAGGTATGTATTTTGGTATGTTTTGTATGGTCTTCATATCTAGTTCCATTAAGGCTCTGAGATTGACATTATGTTTATTGAACTGTGCATTGTGTTATTTTATGAGGGATTTTCATTGTATAAAATACCATGCACAATAATGACATTGTCCAACTTTGTAATAATACAAAACACATGTTTCATAAATTGATTCATTTGCAATTGATAATCTTCGGTTCCCCATGACTTATTGTAATGCATTATGTTGAAAATAAAATCACCAATTTCTACTTCCTTCTGGTCATCCAAGCCAACAAAATTTTCCCCAGCCATAACTTGGTTTTTGAAATATTTTACCATATATAGAATTGTGTAGAAAAATATTTAATGTAGTTTTAGGGCCATTATTTATGACCCACCGAGCTACTCATTTTCAAGAAAACTAATGGTCATGGATGAGAAAAAATGAAACCCCTCGACAATATTTTTCTTGCTCAATAGGTTGCCAACATAGGTGATTGTCACATAGATTTGATTTTAACTTGTAACATATTTTGTAATTTCAGGTATGATTCAAGTTCTCTTTGGATTTTTTTCGTAAAACTAGATAGATTTGCAAAAATCTCAATGCTATGTATTGCTTTTTATATAGTTCATGTTGAAAAAATATTGTTTAAGCATTATTGTATTGTCCTTTTGGTACCTATTTCATTGGGCATTAC
Source organism: Taxus wallichiana var. yunnanensis (assembly GCA_018340775.1). NCBI lineage: Eukaryota > Viridiplantae > Streptophyta > Pinopsida > Cupressales > Taxaceae > Taxus > Taxus wallichiana. The sequence continues at coordinate 906,194,728 of CM031239.1, forward strand.
TGGATGAAATAATCTACACTTGATACATTTGCATAGATATAGAGGTAAAGCTGCAAGTATTGAATTAGCTACATTTACCAAGTTGAAGTGGGTTGGTCATGCCTATCTCGCTTCACTTCATTTCATGTCTTGGTTTTAATTTTTGGTCTTTGTATGCATGATGATCATGCATACCTAGTTTTGTAGAATAGGGGATTCCATAGTGTGGTAAACCATAAACACAAATTCCAAAATTTGGGTAGGGCCTCCACTTACCTTATCCAATGAATTTTCCACTGAGTGGAGCCCTATATCATAGCGATCGAGTGTCGATCATCTCTGTGAGACCCATTCACTTTCTTGGTTGCTTATTCAATCACGTCTACCCAGTCAAGCCGATTCCCACCTTCTACATGGCTCTTGAGTTGGGGAAGAACAAAGTTTTAGTAATCTACTCCCTGCCACATGTCACCACTAGAATTGTCTAATCACAGGGCACAAACCCCTGAATGATATTCCATCTCCATTTTACTTCCTCATCTAATTCCACAGAGCTGAACAACACCCAACGCCATGAACCACATACAAATAGTTTAGAAAATAGATATTTGATTCCTTATAAACTATCTTATGAGTCCAAACTTTGTGTTTTGTTACAATCGTAATGAAGGAAGGGGCGAGTTTATCTATATACATGGTAATGTAGAACTTCACATGTATCATCCTAGAAAAATATTTTGTGGTGGGATCAATCACTAGGGGGACCCCTAAATCCCTAGTAATGCCCAGAATCACATCCTGGTGCCAAAAATCCAAGGACAGCGTAGGCAGCCTAACCCATAGAGGAAAAGCATAAGGGATAGTGATGGAAATTTCCTATTGTCCATTTACTCAGATTCAAGAATGTTCTACTATGTAACTAAGGGTCCTCATGTAAAACACCAACAAAATATTCTTCATGTAGGAAGTTAAACAAGAAGGACTCTGCTTCCAAAGCAACAACCTCTAATTTTCCCTTTCTCCTCAAATTCCTCTCTATCCAATTTCTCGCTACCTCAATGTTAGGGTTGAAGCCCATGAACCTTAATTTTAAACAAAATTTAAATCTATCTACAGATGTATCAATAAATTCACTAGGAACCAAAAATGAAGGACCCTCATCATCATAGGAAGTCGAGAACAGTGTAAATGGAGTGGCCTTACCAACAGTAACATATCGAGAACCTGTTACCTTGTGAGCCCATAGTGTCTTTTATCCTAAAATCTCTTGCTGGGGAGGAAGGGGTGAACCAAGCCCATGAACCCACACATGTCCCTGAGATTCAAAAAAACTTTACTTCCTGCTCCCATCGTCGTTCTCATTTTTGTCCATTGTTTCGAGGGGGCTAATCTTATGTTGAAATCTTTGTATGGCTTGGAGAGATTATTTTTTCAATAGATATTTAATAGTATTTTATTTTTCTATTATTCATTAACCCATCAATGTGGTGTCATATGAAAACATTAGGTACAATATGGGGGCCAATATTTATTGAATGTCCAAGTCCTCCAAAAATTATAGTTATTTATTGCATTAATCAATAATATCCCAAAAGTGTCTACTAGAATAATGAAGTGAGAAAGAGAAATAAGATCTACTTGTAGTAGCCTCATTTATGACTTGAAAAACTAATTCTAGGAACTATTTTATGATACTTGAAAATGATTATTTGTAGATGTGAATTTATATGAGCTTGTATACATATTCAAAGAAACCAAACATCCACATTGTTTGCAATAGGAAAATCTAATTAACCTAATCAAAACCATTATTATGAACATATAGTGTTATGATAATTTTGAGCGTTTACCTATAATTGATAGATTTTATAACTTCATTAGAAATTATAAATAATACCTATTATCATATTCTCTGTGAAAACTCACTATAGCCAAGAATGAATCTTTAACAAAATTTATCCCCTTTACTAGAGAATTTTAACAAACTATAGGATATCTAAGTTTGTTACTTACTATTTTGATAACTAGATAATGGATATCAAACTCATAACTCATTATAATTATCATGTACTCTAATTACTCATTATCATGTACTCTATTTCATCTTTCTAGGGAAATTATCCACTTAGGTATCCAAATCTAAGGAACACATCATCATTCCAAGTCAATCTAGGGAAAAAGTGCAAGTACAATCTTAGTGTTACAATATTATGGATATTTATTTGGTTACATATATTATAGAGATCACATGCTAGGTAAGAATGATGTGAGGTTTGATTCCTCTTCGGAGTAGTGGCGATGTCGACGATACACGAGGGTGCCCACAACCCACCTAACATTTATTTTGCAATATTTTCTCACCATCTAGGGTTTTTAAGAATGAATTAGTTGCAGAGTGAGCATCCAATATCATCAAAGGTCCTAATAAGAGAAAAGAATAGACAATGAAAAATTGTAGAAAAAAAAATTTAGGAGTTGAAAGTATAAAAAAAGGGCCATAACAGGGGTACACTTTGGCACATGCCACGTCTTATGGTCCATGCAACAATTCAAGGAACAATTTCAATAATGAGGTTTTCTTAGGCCATTTTCCAAATTATTCCACCCATCACACCAACCCATATCATCACATAGAGCACGATAAAATCTATTTTGTCTTATATATCTCATTACAAGTGATTTATCTATATTCGATTATCATATTTTTATCATTTCTTAATGGTTATTCCCAATATTGATGCAATTATCTTTGCAAACTAATTTATTGTGATAATTTACAATCAGCTACCACCCGCTGAGATATTAACCAATTTAAGTTAAATCATTAGTTTCCATAGCTTTAATCATTCCACACATAAAATATTTTTAATTAAGTTCAGTATTCAAGAATGCACCACTTGATGAAAAAATTATTAAATTTTAAGTCATTTCTTAGAAGGATATACTTTTCCCCGAAATATTATGGTTCGATTAAATATGTTTCCTTCTTAGTTAAATATTTTTATACCAAAATAGTTGGATCTTCTTAATTGTTCCATTTGAATGGTCTTGAATGAGGTTCAATGTTAAGAATCTACTTATGATCTAAAAATAATATTATATTTTAAGGCATTTGTTGAAAGAATACAATTTCCCTATAATTTCATTTCTACCTTAAAAATAATATTAAAGTCTGTAAAATTCAACACTCGGAAACATGTTCTTTTATTGAATATTTATTTTGTAATATCCAAGACAAGATTAGCACTAATGGTGGACTACTTCCTTAAGAGAAAACAATATTTTTCTCTCAAAGGAGTAGGATTTTTTCTTGTCCGGACTCAATTTTATTTTGGTCCATCCATAAAGCCTTCTCCACCTCTATTCTTCCCATGGTATGTTTTTTTTTTTGGTTGTTTCCTATTATTTTGTATTGGTTGGAGGCTTAGGACCTTTTCATGGGATTTGGACCATGTGGCCATCATGGTTTTTGCTTGAATGGTTACGTACTTTGGTGGATGTAGGTGCTTCGGTTGTTGTCCATATGGATTGGGGTTGGAAGTTTGCCTTGAGTACATTTTATTGTTTTCTCTCTCTTGTGTTTATAAAATGTTTGAAGTACCTTTCAAAATAGTCATGTAAATATTACATTAAAGTCCTTACAAACCACCAATTTAAGGAGCCATAAGCAAAAACTAGAGAGAAAGAAGAAAACAAGAAAATTAAAGAAAAACATTTTTTAAAGAGGAAATAATGAGTCAAAAAAGAAAGATATAATAGAAATAAGAATGAAACACAAAAAAACATATTAAACATCAAACAAAGAAAAGAGCAGCCATCAAGAAGGCACAATTTATATATAAACAATTAATAAACATGAAAATATACTTACACCATAACAACTAATTAATCTAATATCATAATAAGTTTAATATGTAAATAATAGAGGAAATGTATTCTAAAAATATGTTTCATCAATTATATTAATTTTGTAATATGAAAAAAAAATTTACTATTTTTAAATATTTAAACTTTGTTTGATATAAAAAAAAATTTAGATAAATAAAAAGAAATATTGGAATTCAATGATATATCATCTCACCGAAAAATTTCGTATATGTTCCTATCCTCTTTTAAGGTTATTTGAAACTGAAATGGTGTTATGAACAACACATTTAATTTTTTTTTGTTATGGCCTACGATTAAGTATTTTAATATATACCGCTTTGGCCTAAACATGTCTCTTTTTGACTTATATTTTAAAGTCTTGCATAGGAGAGGGTTTTACATAAATTTATATAATTACCAAAGATTGTGTTGTTGCAAACATGTAATATAAGTAATTTTCTTCGAACATAAACGAAATGAATTCAATTAAACTGCCATGCGAGACTCACAACCGTAGTGTTATTTATTCGTAAGCACATAGATAAATGAAATCTAAATGGTACGAAGGAAACAAGGGTTGCGGTGTAGCTAGAGTACCTGCCGTGGGATGTGGCTTATGGTCATTGAGGAGGGGAAGGAAAACAATAGCCCTATTTTAGACATAGGAACAATAATTTATGTTATTTTGTATTGTTACTTGTCTAGGTATAGCTCTTGTACCATGCTAAAATTCATGGACCAGCTAATAGTTGAACCTAAGATCTCGAACGTGTACTTTCAGGTGTTGTGTCACCAGTCTACGGACAATTCTCATGTCAATGTTTATTGCTCTCTTGAACTAGCCTCAATCAGAAATCCGGATTCATTCGCATTAGCTCTCATATGTGTTGACATTATCCTCAATGGTTTGATCATTGTCAATGATTTGTATCTTGTTTTTTTATTTTTCCATTATAAGATGCGTGAATGTGTTAACCTGATACTAAGGCTCTCAATGCCTATATGCTTCGGTCAACAATGTGCCAAGGGTACAAATATTTTGATTCAATGGTACTGTGCTTACAGGTCTTAGTTTTCATGAATATTAATAGCTTTAGATATGTTCAAAAGAAATCACTGATTCATTAATTGTTAAATCATTGGCATTAATAATCTTTCCTTTCTCTTTGGCACCCTGAATGTAACTGTGAGTGTTTCCTTCACAAGTATGCTTCTTCTCCATTTCTGAAACCCCAACAATTCTCATATGCAAACTGAAACAAAACAAGCTCAATATCATCTGACAGTCTCCATTAATGTTTTAATCAAATTCTCTTTGGACATTTAAGAAGATCCAATCGGTCAAAGTTGTCAGTTTTTTTGTAAAGTAAAATGCAATATTCTTGATTGGAAGGAATAAAGGGTGCCTGAATATTGCTTGTAGTCTGCGTCACTTTGTTGCATGACATCATCTTGAAAGGATGGCCATGAGATTGTTATGAATGTGGAGTATATGGGCATAGGGCATTTGAGGGTCTTCAAAGAAGAGATGAAGCAAGTTATGAGAGTGGAAGCCAAGGTACAACAGAACTGCCATATTACCAATCAGCAGAACATGAATGGGAAAAGGATGAGCAAGAGGCTTCAAAATGTTCAGTTGCAGCCAAGAACCAAAGTGTGAACTTGATGATGAAGAGAAGGGGCTTGGAAAATCTAAGGAAGCAAGAGAAGCCATGACAAAGGAGCCATATTTTCAAAACTGTCTACAAAAAAAGAGGGAAGTGTTGTAATGTTATTGTTGGTGGTGGGAGTGCAGAAAATCTAGTGTCCTTTGAAACATAGAGAAGCTGAAATTGAAATGTATACTGCACCCCAAACCATATAGAGTGGCTTGGTCATTGGAAGGGCATTAAATTACAGTATGGGAACAATGTGAAGTGGATGTGAAAATAGGTTCATATCATGATAAGAATTTTGTGTAATGTTTTGTCTATGAATGCATGCCATATTCTGTTGAGGAAACCATAGCAAATTGACAATACAACTAAGTATCAAGGAAGAAACAATGTAGTTTTAGTTGAGAAAAATGGAGAGAGGTGGAGTCTACTTCCATTGAATGAAGAGAGTGAAGTCAAGAAGCACCAAAGTTATTTGATCTTTCCAAATACAAGAAAAGAAACACTAGCAAAAGAGGTGAAGGAATGTGTATTTGCTACCATGATGCATTAAAGTTTGTTGATAAGGAGGAAAGAGAGATAGAAGAGATGTGTGTACAAGCATTAGAAATGCATGAAGGAGAGATGGTAGAACATGAAGTTCACAAATTGTTAGTGGATCCAAAGAGGGTGTAGACAAGGGAATATGAAAAACGTGACTCGTGATAGAGGAAAAGATTGAGATGGAGCAGCTAATGTTGTTATCAACCCAAGAATGTGGAGATTGTAGTACATATCTCATTGGATGAAGAACATCACAAAATTTCAATAAGTGATGATGAAGAAAAAAAATGGATGGTTTTTTTAGGCGATGTTGAAGACAAAAATTGGAGAAGATGATGTGATTACAGCGGTGTCAGTGAATTTGTTTGACATTGAGAGCATATAATTCAACAAATGAAAATTACCAAATCAAAATTGAAAGAAAAATAAAAAACCAAGCTCATAAAAAACTCACTCGAGAACCGCGATTCTTGGATGATCTCCTGTTGCATTTGACTGCTAGAGGAAGGAGCCACATTTGATGAATCCATGACTTTCGTGCTAAAGCATGAGCATGCACGTTAAAGGATCAAACAATATTCCTCTAGCTTTTCCCTTGATAACTCTAAACAACCTCCAAATTTGGGGGAAAGAGGTGAAATGGCAATGCCCGTGGCCAGACAACAAACCCTCTACTTGTAATTTAATCTTCCTCCTTGCCTCAGTATTTGCAAGAAAGCGTGGAGAATTTTTAGAGATTTTGAGTTTCCTAGTTTTGGAGACAAAGCAGTCAAATACGTGTACAGAAGTCAAGTGAAGCAATTTTAATCTTGATTGAAGTTTTCAGAGCATTGAATTTTCATGGAGGACTGTTCTTAATTTTGAAGAGATTTTCAACGCGAAATTGGTCAAGCTTTGTTTTAACCAGGAAATATCAGTATATTTCGAGGAAAATCATTGTAAAATCATAACATCTTAAGTTTTTTGAAATTCATTAGGTAAGGTGTGCATGTCAATTTTGTCTGTATAGAGGTAGTCAACGGTTTCCAGATTAAAAAGAGAATTCTGCATTACTTCATTCAAAATAAGGCTTGCCTGTTAAAGAAAGTCACATCATTTGATAGAATCATGATATGGGTATTCATTTTTGCAGTGATTTTTGGCTGTGTGGAAGTGGAAGGCTACAAGAATTACACAGTTGGGGACAAGCTAGGATGGTTTGACAAGCTCATGAAGCCTAGTGTTGATTATGCTAAGTGGGCAGAAAGCAAAAACTTCAGCCTTGGAGACTTCCAGACTGAGATTTGATGTTTTTTTATGTCCTGTAGGCCACTTTGGTGTGATGGATTTTGTTCCTTTACTTGGTATGACAGTCACCAGGTGACTTCAAAACTTAATTTTAAAATAGGTGGCAGGATGGAGTCAGGCTTATGGGCACACAGTGAATGGCAAGAACCAGACTATTTTAACATTTGCAACAGTAAGGGGTGCAGCTCATCAGGTGCCATATACTTCTCCATCTCAGGCACTCACTTTATTCAGGGCTTTCATTGGAGGATTGCCGTTGCCTATCAGATGACCATCAAGAATGAAGATATTCTCAAATTCTACCCTCTTATAAAATTAGTATTCTCATTCAAAACAAATAAACGTACTCAAAATTAACCAGCGGCAGGTACTAATAATGGGTAAGACAACAAAATCAAAGATATCCTTCGGTGCATACCAGTGTTTGGAATTTATATGGGGAAGTAAAACAATTCGCAGGAAACAACAATTTACAAATAATATAACTAAGTAAACACATAAGATAAGAAAAATAAACAGAAATGGAACGAGCATGGGAAAATCATACTTAGGTATGGCCAATAGAATCTCAGGTTACCCTTTATAAGAAACAATGTTGAGATTACTGTAGAGTGCATATTTTTGCCAAAAAGGCATCGGTGACCTTGCACTGAGTTTGAGGCTCCCATTTGGTGTGCTACACAAAGTATCTGATTCTGTCTCGCCTCTGGCTCAGAATTACATCTACCTGAAGGAGTCTCAGGCCCACCAACTGAATTCATTACAGTGATAGTGGAATCATTGCTGCTATCAGAAGACGACGGAGTCTCAGATTTAACAAAAACAAAATCATGCTTCTTCACATCACCACCCATAAAGCCCAAATTGTCATCTGCACAGGTTGTTCCTTCCTCAGATACACATGATGATGCTTCTCTAGTACAATTTTCATTACCACTAGCACACACTGGTTGTTGTTCTTGTTGTTTCATGCTTTGACAAATTGCTTGCAGTTAGGCATCAACAGAAGACTGCAAAAAGGTTTGGCAGGAGAAAAGAGTGAATTCCCTAGCCAGGATGGGCTCGAGTCTTCTTGCAAAAGATGCTTTGGAAAATTTAGCCTGGCATGTTCACCCCTTAATTTGTAAGCTCCTTGTCGTAGGCCATAGCTGCTTCCTCTGCTGTATCAAAAGTACCAAGCCAGAGCCTGGTTATATTCCTGGGTAACCGTATCTCTGCCACCCACTTGCCCCAGTGCCTATGTCTTACCCCTCTATAAAGCTTGGTGGGTTTAGACACGCCAACACCAGTGCCATTGTGTTGTTTACCCACTTGTTTCATGGGTTGGCTTCTAGGGCCAAGCGCATCCCTCCACTGCCTCTGTTGCTGTTGCCATTGAAGCTGCTGCTGCATCATCTGCAACTGAGCTTGAATCTGCTGCACAGCAACAAGCCACGTGTCTCCATGATCCGACAACAGGTGATTTGGACAGAAAACACCTGCAGCAGATGGCAAAGTCTGAAAGGAAAATAAAACTTTAATTAAATCGGTCGTATCTGTGCAGAAGGAAGAAACGAGCTCGGCAATGAGGGATTAATACTGCACCAATCATCGGCGACCCAAACAAAACATTTGATAATGTTTGTCAAAAATCACAAGAAATATATGCGCAAACATTAGCTTTCATATATTTCACACGGAACCCAAAGCAAATTAATAGGAGAAGGTGAAAACAATAGTACACTTTGCTAGCTGGCGGTACTAATAATACAATATGTAAATGATTGGCGTTGGTTCATAATTCAATCACCGGTATTATGAATTGTATTTTTATTATCATATGCTAAGTTTTGGTATGATGAAACAACGTTATTGGCGAGTGGTGGGCAAGGGCTGTTTCCATCGTAGTTCCGACCCGAATCTAACTCTTCCATATTGACTTTCGGTGGGCATGAGGGACTGTTTCCATTACAGTTCCGACCTGAATCTAACCACTCCATATTAACTATTGGTGGTGGTGGGCATGAAGGACTATTTCCATTGCATTTTTGACTGAATCTAACCACTCCGTATTAAATTTTGGTGGTGGTGGTGGTGGTGGGAATGAAGGAATGTTTCCATTGCAGTTCCGACCTGAATCTAACCGCTCCGTATTAACTTTTGGTGGTGGTGGTGGTGGTGGGCATAAAGGAATGTTTCCATTGCAGTTCCAACTTGAATCTAACTCGCTCAGTATTAAATTTTGGTGGTAGTGGTGGGCATGAAGGATTGTTTCCATTGCAGGTTTTGACTGAATCTAATCAAGCTCCGTATTAACTTTTGGTGGACATGAGGAACTGAAGTTATCGCAGCTTCGAGCTGATACATGGACCAAAAACATTATGTAAAGCACAAGAATTTTTATAAGAATTAAACTGGACATGCTTCAAGAAAGGGGTTTGATATGATCAGCCAAATGCGAGATACAATTGTTATAATTTGAATAAACTAATAGATGAGGATATAGTATGGTGGGATTGCTCATTGGATGACATAAGCATTATAGCGGGAAGTCGATACAAAAACAATAGCTAATTCAAAGTCATACCCGTGGCGTATTGTAAACGTGCAAAGATTTTTGGGTTTTTAACATTTTGTAGGTGCTTTTTCAAAATCAATGGTTCAAAAAAATAATGAGGGCTATTCAAAACAAAACCTTATTATACCATGTACGGTGACATATTGTTAGCTATTAAGCCCGTAACTATATTTAAGTGCCAAACCAATGAAGATTTCTAGCTTGTCAACTATTTATCTCCACTTTCAAGGTTTGTTTAATTTATTTCCTCTTTTCAAGGTTTTTAGTTTAAACTAACATGTTTTCATAATTATTTTTATGCACAAAAATGTTATTTCGAACAATATTTTGATGATGCATTGACTAGTTCATGTAGTGTAGTTTTCTCGTCATATATATATAACCCTTCAATGTATTTTGAAATTGTTTCAACATCTCTACAAAACCTCATATTTTACTATCACTGTAACATTACATCGTCTTTTGTTCAAGCGTATGATATACATACACTTGAACAAAAAATGGTGTAATGTTATAGTGATAATAAAACATGAGGTTCTATATATACATACTTGAACAAAAAATGATGTAATGTTATGGTAATAGTAAAATATGAAGTTTTATATATACACTTGAACAAAAAATGGTGTAATGTTACGATGATAGTAAAATATGAGGTTTTGTAGAGACATTGAAACAATTTCAAGATGTATTGAAGGGTTATGTTGAACTAGTATGGTTCGTAAGTTTTGTAGAGTCGTCAAAGCAATAGTGAGATGCAATGAATAAGCATATCAAACCTAGGTAGAAAGGTTACAAACATATGCATCTCCAAACAACCTACCCATTATGGTAGTTAGAGGACCACCTCTAGTGTGGTCTCGTCTCAAATGGCATAAGGATAATAATATATTTTCATGGACCATGACATCCAACCAAGACTTGATTGATTTTTTAACTGAATGCGGATTTTTACTTCCGTAAAAGTAATTTCAAGATGTCATTCCAACCAAGATAGGATTGACTGAAGGTATCTCTTTACTAGCCTTCATGACCATGTTGGTAGCATATGCCATTTTTTGTGTGGGATGGGATCTAGGTTCTATTTCGCTGTAAATTTTATCCAATACCAAAACATAAAACTATGTACCTCAAATAGTACTTAAAGTATTATTACTTATTATACCATCCATGAACAAGAAGTTTAAGCTTGTTTGGAATAGACATTTGTTTTGTTTCTCTTTTTTTGTGAGGGCCATAAAAACACATCAAATCAGGTCCTTAGAAAGGTAATTTAATATTTATGACTTATTCTAGACTCCCTCAAGCATGGGTTTAATTTTTCTTGGCATAGACATACAATTTCTAGGTGGAATCAAATATCAGTTCAATTGTTCTTTAAATAAAATTAACTGATAAAACAAAAACTATGTACTTAGAGAGGCACATATAAAGGTTTGATTGTTATACTTTATCCCAAGTAAAGGTTTATGTTTTATTAGTATAGACATGACATTTATAAATGGGATATGATCTTTACTAAAATATTTTTGAACATGGGTCTATTCACATATATCTCTCCTCCTGTCATTGAATGAATATCAATAATATATAAAACAAGTATTTGTAATACCTAATTGTTGGGAATTAGGGATGTGGAATAGTGCTATGATTTAATAATAAATCAAAATCATGCACACACGATCATATAATAATTCCCAAAATATCGATGAAAGAGGCGATCTGCTACATATTTAGAGAACCCAGGTGATATCGTCAAGATACACTAGCACTATTTTCTTGATCAACCCCTTGAATGACATATCCATTTCCCTTTGCAAAGTGGCCCCAAAATTTGATAGACTAAATGGAATATTCTGTAGGAATAGGTGCCCAGATTAGTGGTGAAATCCATTTTGAACTGATCGTCTTCTTTCATCATTATCTAATTATACCCTGAGTAGCCATCTACGAGGGAAAATATTTCTTAGCTGGCTACCACTTGTAAGATTTTTTCTAATAAAGTGAGTGAATAATGGTCTTTGAGAGATGCCCTGTTCAGGTCTTGAAAGTTTTCATAAAAAGTAATCTCTTGTTTCTTCATTCTGAGTGGCACCAAGTTTACAACCCAACTGGAGTGTTTGATTGGAAATATAACGCATGACTCTATCAATTTGTTTAGCTCTTTATTCATCAGAGGATCGTGTGTGTGGGTTTACTACTCTATGCTTTTGTCTTAACGACTTAGCATATGGGTCTAGTTCTATTGTATATTGAGCCAACTTTGGATCAAATAATCTCAGGTCTTCATATCTCTTGGACAAAAAAACAGGAAACTCTCGACAAAGTTGTATGAACTCATATCTCTCCTGCTCAGGGGCTAATTTTCTGATTTGGAGTGTTGTACCATCTCAAACTAAAGATGGTTTTGAATCATCTCCTTTGACCTATATGTTGGCTTTCTCTTTACAAAATTGATCATTTAGGTTGAAGATAGACTCCGACGTAACCAAGACTTTGGGAAGATTGTTGGTTTGTAGATGCACTACTTGATCCCTGTACTTCTTCTCCAATCTCTCCTAGTTCATAGCTAAGAATTTGGCCTCTTCCTAAAATAAATTAACGATCTATCTATCATTTTTGAACACCTTCTAACTTGTGTTGCTACTTGGAACTATTGGCCTTACAATCAAATGGATATGTGACTGTGTTATATCTCTTTTGATACTATCCATAACATCAAATTTTCCCCAATGGATGCAAGTCTATCCACAGTTTCATTCTTCTTCCTAGGTATGGACTTGATGTTGAGATCTTTAAAGTCCTCAATTATGTCACATACCCTATTTTTTTCACTCTTGAGTAGGTCATTCTTTGCGGCATGTTTTCCTCTAGCCTTGATTCACAATTAGTTCACTATCCTTGAACACTTGCAAGTTCTTTATGCCTCTTTTCCTAGCCCAATGAAGTCCATGAATCAAAGCCTCATATTCAGCTGTGTTGTTTGAACAAGAAAACTAGAAATGAAAATTTGAATAATACTTGATGTTCTATGGTGAAACCAACATTACACCCCCTCTAGCACCTTGTTTGCTTCTTGAACCGTCAAAAAATAGTTTCCATACTTCATTATCATCCTTATTTTCCAGCTTAGCGATATCTAGAATGGATGAATTTTATTCATGTACACATTATACACCCAAGTATGATTCTTCCATTTCCTTGTAAGGATCAAAATAAAGTATTTTGTTTGCCCATTCATCGAGAGTCAAATATGGAATACCATAAACCTTAGTACCAGTTTTTAGATCATTTAAACACTCTTCTTGATTGAAGGTTGAGATATTTGTGTTGATTGGGCTTGGCACATGAGTCCCAATGTGAAATTTTCCAATTGGTTCTAACTTGATTGTAGCCTTAGCTCCATATCTTGTTCTAAATAACATGTGTGACTAGTCCGTAGATAGATATCCACCAATTTTGGAAGTGAAGTCCCTTGACAAACATAGTGCAAAGAGTGGCGGTAAGTCAATTATAGACATGTCTTACAGAAATGTGACATTTGGGCAAGCATGTAGTGTAAGACTTAACCCTTTGATGATCCCAAACATTCGTACTTACTTTCCATCCTATTGCACCACTCCTTTTCGAAATGGCTCATACTTTAGATTTAATTGATCTGCTATTTTCATGGAAGTCACCGAGCTACTTGCCCTAGAATTGATCATGTAGTTGTGCACCAAGTGGTTCCAAAAATCAATGACACATAGAAAGGTGGATACTTCAAATTTTTTCTTGGTTGACCCCAATCTTGTTGCACTGTATTAGTGAGAAATTTTTCCTGTCTTTGGTTTAATCCATTCGAGGCAGACCAACTTCCCATTACATCTTACAACAAATATCATTGTCTTAGGATTGCAAGTGACTCCCACATGGAAATGCTCACATGTATTTTCTTCATCTGATCTATGATGTTGAAAGGGGATGGATTATCTTTTTTTTTCCCCTTACTTGGTACAAATTTATCTTGCACATTGGGTGTTGCATGGACTACTACAACAGTGCCTTAGGTTGTTTTGATATATTTAGAGATGTATTTGGTCTACTAACTCCTTGTTGTGTTGGAGTGGGTTGAGAAAAACTATATTAGATGATTGTCCTTCCTCAATATTCCTCTTCTTAGATCGTGTGTTGGAATCCAAGCCTTGGAAAGGAGGTTGATTAACCCCACAAAAGTATTATGTTTTCCAATTGACCAATGTGGTAGCCATTGGAGAAGCCTCTTTGCTGAGTTTCTTGTTGTTGCTTTCCTTCTTCACTTGGATCTTGGGACATACCAATGGTCTACACCATCAAGGCATAGTTTAGTACACCATTGAAATATATAGATTGATTATGAGGTATATTCTAAGGATAACACCATTCATACTCCTGTGCCATGTTGTTTTAAGTTAGAACCAAGGCTCTTGATGTTGAAAGTGCATTTGGATCATATGGTTGGAATGGCATGTGGTAACCTAAGGTTGTCCATGCTTGAGTTTCAATTTACAAGCTTCACTTGAGTTGGTGGTTTATTTTGCTGTTATGGGGGCTTGGCTTGATATTGAGTTTGAGGTTGATACGGTCTAGAAATATGATTTTGTTGTCTCTTGATAGTCACTAGATCATTTCCTAGGTTCTGTAGTTGTTTCATAACCTCCTGTAGTTCCTTGGAAGTATTAGAAGAGGTAAAAGCCTCACTGTTGCTTTGAATTCTAGGGGATATAATGGGGTTCATCTTAAGTGTTTAGCAAGTTTTAGGAGTTCCCATGTCCTGGATAGAGAGGCATTGGTAGCCTTGGTGCTAGCATACCATCTTGAATCAAATAGCTTTCCACTTTGATTACTATATTGTAGGTCCTTGGAAGTTTTGTTCCTCCCATTGATTGTATCATCATAGAAATGTCAGAATTCATACCCTTTAAGAAGTAAAGGAACATTCCCTTGGTAGTTTGCCAAATGACTATTGGAATCCTATCTGATGTCCATTGAAAATGGAAATCAAAATCTACCATTATCTTATTATGATCCCTTTTGATTGTTGTCAATTGTTCCAATAAAGACAGATTATCTGCCCTCTCTCTAAATTGGTTGCAAAGAGCTAAACATAGCTGATTTCAATTTTGAATAAACCCTGCTATTATGATCCTAAACCATTGTAAGGCCTTACCTTTGAAAGATGAAGCCAAAATTTGACTACAACTTCCATTTCATTAATTTCATGAATCGCATAGACATTCACAATGTCTTGGATGTGGTCAATGGGAGTAGTATGATTTTATCCTATGAAATAGGTAATGTTCATTAGTCTTTAACCGGAATTATATTTTGAGCATTTAGGGAAAGTGGACTACTACCCATGAAGTTGACAAAGGGATTAAGTAGTCGCCGAGGTGGTTGTTGATGTCCCATTATGATTGGTCTAAGGAACCTGGTTGATTGGAGAAAAGGTCTCTTGGGTGAAGGTGTAGACAAAGTCCTATTAGGTGGAGATGGTGATCTTTATGGTCTTTTTCCTATCCTTCCTCTACCTAGTGATAATTGCAAGTAGAAAAATAGTACCTCTTCTCGTAGTATCAGACTTATTTCAAATTGTTCTTATGTACTTGGGTAACCTATGTTGGTACTATCATCACCAATCGACACTATAATAATTCTTTACTAAGAACTCCTTGTGCTATGATTATTTACTAATGCACAACTTTTAGTTTCGTGGATGGAATATGGAAACACAACAACAAACATACTACAAGAATACCATAGACTATGATAAGAAGGAATGATGATAAATCTGAAATATAAGTGTAAATTATAATATCAACATGAAATTGTTACAATCTCACCCATGAGGTACTTCAAGTGTTACTGACTTCACTTGCCTTCCAACAATAACTATGGGAGAAACTTCAAAATTACACCTCTTAATGGCTTCTTTAACACACCTTCTACATGATAGATTCCTTTACACACTTACTCATACAATATATCTCACTACTTCCCTCTATACCAAATAAGGGGATGGCCTCTTTATTTATAGGAATTCAGGCTTATCCACCCTATCTCTAAGATAGGATAGGAAATATCTTCCAGCCAATCATATTCCATGCCTAAACTCTTGCCGTTACATGTAGGCTTATCTTCTAAGATAAGATAAACCTTATCATCTCACATGGGTTCCACCTTTTTAGACTTTTCTACAAATACAATACACAAAATATTTATGACATCACTCCTTGTCCTTATTACAAATATAATATTTCTAATTCCTAATTATGTAGACCCTACTTCTCTACTTATCCAAACTTTGACATTTTAACATTACCAAACCACTTACGACAAATATTTACTTTTTACAACATTCCTATTGTACTTTGACTATTACCGTACTCTACATTATTGGTGGCACCATACTGATGGTACCGTTATCTTCTATTGGATGCCACTACTAATTATACTTAACAACATTCTATTCCTAATACATACATTAATAAAATAGAAATTACGGAGGAAAATTCTAATGTCAACATTTTCCCCCTTCCTAACTTCTACTCACTCCTCGGAGTAGACTCTTATGGATATTCTGAAGCTGGTGCCTAGAAAATATTTAACTTGTCATGGGTGACCCATTTCATAATGGGAGTACCATCCAATTCCTCCAGTCGATATGTACCATTTTCATGCACAGCTACTATTTTGAAGGGCCCCATCCATTTGGGAAGAAATTTTCTATACCTTCTTTTTTTGCATCTGGAATCATATATTAGAACCAAGTCATTCACATGAAATGGAGACCAACGGATCTTTTGATCAAAGTATTCCTTCTGCTTCATTTTCTTCTTATAGCCTATATCCTTTGCTATTTCCCTTATTTCCTCTAGCAAATGAAGATGTACCAACCTTTCTTTTATTGAATCACTTTCATCCATCCTTTCATTTTTCATAAATCTCATAGTGGGAATATCAAACTCAATAGGAAGAACTGGATCAATGCCATAAGCCAACTGAAATGGGGAGTATCCTGTTGCTGACTTTGATGTTTCCCTATATGCCCACAATGCTGCATGAATCCTTTTATCCCACTTATGTACCTCCAAGGCTACATCTTTTGCTAGAATTTGACAGAACACAAAATTTGTTCGTTCCACCCGACCATTTGTGCTTGGCTTGTATGTTGTTGCCTTCTTGTGTTTAATATAAAACGTATTGACTAGGGCTTCTACCACCTCATTAATAAGGTGGATTCCTTGAGTTATTTACAATTTCTAATGGACAACCAAATCTGGTGTGACAATGCGCTCATATATGAACCTTGCCACTTCATCCATGGAAGTTGTTTTCAATGGCCTAGCTTCAACCCACTTGGTTAAATAATCTATGGCAACTACAATATACTTATTTTGGCGTGGGGTAGTTGGAAGTGGACCTATAATGTCTATTCCCCACTTTTCAAAGGGACCAAGTGGAAGAATAGGGCATAATGGAGCTGATGGAGTCTTATGGTTACCATGTGTTTAACAAATATCACATGTCTTAAAATAATTACAACAATCTCTAAAAAGTGGGCAGGTGATAACCTTCATCCAAGATCCTTCTTGTTGTAAGTTGTCCAGAGAAGTGTCCTCCACATGTACCATTGTGGAATTCTTCTATCAACTCCTTTCCTTGATCACGTCCAACTACTCTCTTGACTTGTCCATCATGTCCTATTTGAAATAATACTCCATGTAGAATAAAATATGGTTGAGTGGCTTGAGTAATATTCCTCTTAGTCTCTGTATTGGCACCATCAGGAAACTTGAATTCATTCAAATAATTCAAAATATCTATGTATTCACTAGGGATTGTGTCAAGGGATAACAATGTTGCATCTGCGAAATCATCATCATCACAAGATGAACCTAAACCCTCATAGGCTCGAGAGAGTGCATCTACATTGACATGTTTCTTTCTGGGCCTATCTATAATATCAAATTCAAATTCTTGTAGAAAGATTATCCATCATGCTATCCTCCCTGATGGGTTAGGCTTATTTACAATATATTTTAGAGCCTGATGATCTGTTACAACTATAAATTTCTACCCTAGCAAGTAATTTCTAAACTTCTTTACAACAAAAATGAGAGCAAGAGCCTCTTTTTCATTTACAGTATAATTTACCTCAAAGCCTTTGCTCATTTGTATGCTCTCCCAAAGTAAAATGGATGATCATTCTCATTTTCATCCTTTTGGCTCAGATTACTTCCTAGTGCTACATCCGAGGCATCGGTATACACAATGAATGGATTTCTCCAATATGGATTCTTTAAAACAGGTGAAGACACCAAGGATTCCTTTAGTTGTTTAAAATCTTCACGCGCCTTATTTCCTAGTTCATAAGTAATGTCCTTCTTCAAGAAGCTGGGTTAGTGCTTGTGCAATTTTGAGAAATTCTTGATGAACCTTCTATAGTAACCCACATGGCCTAAAAATGATCTCAACTTACTTCTATTAATAGGAAATGCTAACTCTTTGATTTTGAAACTTTATTAGGATTAGTAGAAATACCATCTCTAGAGACAACATGCCTTAACAAAACACCTTTAGAACATCCAAAGACACACTTTTTAGGGTTTAGTGAGGCTTGTGCTTCATCTAACCTTTGTGAAATGTTGTCTCCATCACAGTGCAGTGGTCCATCTTGCTCCCATAGATGCAAAAATCATCCGAAATACTGATGAAGTTCCCAATGTAGAGTTCAAACACTTTGGAATGTTTCCGGAGCATTACACAACCCAAAAGGCATAACTCTATAAGCAAACATTCCCCAAGGAGTGGTGAACGTGGTATTTAGCTGATCTTTATCTGCTATACGAATTTGGTTGTATCCGCTATATCCATTAGCAAAACTATAAAACTCTGCCAACTACTTCATCAAGATATGATTTGAGAATGGAAGAGGGTAATGATCCTTCTTTGTTACCTTGTTGAGCTTCCTATAATCAACACAAATGTGTAGTTTCCCATTCTTTTTATTGAGATCACAATGGGAGAAACCCATTCTAAATTCTCCACAACAAATATGAATCTTGCATCAAGCAACTTATCTATTTCTTCTTTTACAATCTTGGAAAAATTAGGATTCATTCTATATGGCATTTTCTTTATGGGCTTAGCACCATCTACTAGCTCAATAGAATGTTCTACCCAACTTACTTGACAGAGTTCCTTGTAATCAAAAGTGAATAGGTGTATGTACCTTCGAAAGAGCTGGAGGTAGCATTCCTTCTCACTCTCCATCATAGCATCACCAATATTTATTTGTTGGATACAATCATCAATTTCTTCATCAGATAATTTTATGGGTTCATGAGTCAATGTGACTGGAAGGATATCCATGACCGAAACATGAACCTCACTTTCTTCATCTTCTGTGTCCACTTCATTAGTACTAGAGTAATCGAGAGGATGTCCAATCATCAGTTCATCACTTGAATCCACATGTTCACATATATTAAGCATAGTTAAAAAACCATTGGTGATTCTAATTTATAAATTTTGTAAGTAGTGTATAAGTGCGAGTGATTGATTGCACTTAAAAATTAGACTAGTTGTACGTCTAAGTGTGAGCCTCGATTCGCACTTATATCGACTCACATTTATAAGTGTGAGTCTCGAATCACACTTCTAAGTGTCAGTCTTGATTCACACATCTAAGTGTGAGTCTTGATTTGCATAGCTAAGTGCGATAACTCACTTATCAATTTTTTGGGTAATTGTAATTTTCTAGCACTTGCCCTTCAAAAATACAAAATAGTGTTTATTTATATTAATTACTCTGTATAAATTTCATTATTTTTAATATATATTGATGTAAATTTTGTTAATTTATATATAAATCTATATTAAAAATTGACTATCAAATATTAAATATGCAAGTCACGTGTGACGTTTATTATAAATATTTGCAAGCATTTTATGACTATAATCAAGAAAACCATCTAAACAGAGACATTAAGATTCACATGTCGAAGTGTAAGAACAAAAACTAAAGGCTTTATTTTACCCAAATTATATAAGGGATTTTATTTATAGTAAAAAAATATAATATTAAATTATTACATTTATTCTTTACAATACCAAATGCATTATTAATGATAACCATTTTGTAAGGAAAAATGATAATTAATGTTGTAGTTGCCTCAACATTAATTAGGCATTAAAACAAACTATGTAAAATTCTACATTTTAAATTACATGTGCCATTCAAAATATGTGCGCCTTCAGAGCATGAAACTCACGTGAACAATTAATAAGCCATTTAATGTAAAGCAATGTAAAATCATGTGCATTCCCTATTAAATTCACGCGCCAATGAAATTGGCAGTTGGAGTTTTTAGTTACATGTCTCTATAAATAGACAATTTTTGAGTAATTGTTTTTAACATTTGCATTTCTATTCTCTCTATCAATGCGTAAGCGAGATAATTTATTTATCAATAGAAAAATCTCACCAAGGTAAGAATCAATTTTTTTGTGTTCGATTTCTTGAAAATTTTGATTTCCTCTCCAAGTCAAAAATTGGTATGCATTCTCACCTTCAACCCCTCCAAAATTACAAAATTATGTTAATGTAAAATTTTCCATACAGATTAGGGCTTATATCCATGTAGTGATTTTATAGATAATTAAACGAAAGAATTTTTTTACTCAATATTTTATAGAAGGTAGTTATGTTTATCAAATAAATAATTTCATAATATAGTAAAAATGTGTTAGAAAAATGAAAGAGGATGGAATACAACACATCTTGACAGATAAATGAGGCGATTAATTTGTAATAACATGAGAGGAAAGTTTGAAATTTTTTTACAAACCCATAACACCTGCCAAGAATGTGTTTTGTTGTTTTTGAAAAATAATACTAGTGGTATGGATGGTGGCTCAATTTGCACTCTAAATAAGTGAATATCGGAATCGATTTATGGTCATGGTGGTGTGCGAGAAATCGATGAGTAGATGTATTTGATAAATTTTATATTATTTTGTTGGCCTTATTGTTGTCCACAAATAGTCCTTTCTACACATACTCACTAAAATTTAATGACTACGACGTCATTCACATTGTCAATAACAAGATTTTATAATATATTCATGTTAATAATGGGTTGTCATTCAATGTGTTAGTGTTGGATTACAATGAGCTATTTGTGAAAAAAATATGGTAATGAAAGAGTAGGAGACCAAACAAATTTGTGAAAGGAGAATTCAAGGAACAAGGAAACTCTAAAATGTTTCTTATTATCTTTAATAGAAGCACCATTTCTACTACAAAGTGGAAGCAACATCTATCCTCTAAACTATTCACAAAATATAATTTTTCTCTACTCAAAGGTTGTGTTTATGTGGATTTTTATCTTTTGTTGCCTATAGGATTTCTCTCTTCTATGCTTCAATGTCATATTTTACCTTAAGGGACTTTTTGTAAATGGATGTGGGTCCTTTCAAAACCCCCATATTTACCCTTTTACAAAAACATGCACATAGTAGTTGTACATGAAAATATCTTATTGTGGTATAACCTAGTGACTCTATGATGATAATATTTTACTTTATTTTGTTAAATCTTATAAATCGATAATATCCAATTACTATGGTGTTGCATAAGCTAGCAGACGCTAAGCTAAAAAATATTATTCTTTGGCTTGCTAAATGCTAGTGATCCATAAGCCCAAAATATTATATTGTGGAAGTATTGTATTAGCTTAACGAGTACTAAGCTCAAACATTATACTTTATTATCTCCGACATCCTGCAAGAATTCTATAACTTTCATTTAAAAAAATATCTCCTTAATCCACTAGTCAAAATAAAAAAATCTACAACTTTTCAATTTTCTAATGTTTACATTTTGTTTAAATAATTTTTAATCTACAAAACTTATTTATATATTTTTATTTCCTAGTTAGTCTGCTTTCGACAATTATGAGGTCTTATTGCAACATTATTTTTTTCTATTTAATAAAAGTCAAAATTCTAAGAAAGAGATTTTCCCAATCTTTAAATAAGATAGCAGATTTAGAAAAAATGTTAATAAAATATTCACTACATTTAATGTTTATCCAAAGAGGAAGATGTATTTGCATGCTTGGACAAGTAACACATCTAAAATATTACACTATTCATAAAAATTAATCAAATTTATTTTAAAAATCACATTATAAACATTTCTAAATTTAATCCCATCCCACTCCTTATATATTTTATACTATTTTGTTTTTTCTAGTCAAATTTTTAATCTTTTCTTTATCCACGTTTGAAATAAAAACTAGATTTGTAAGTTAAATTTTATAAAATACTATTTTTTATATGTTTGTATTAATATTTTTATATGGATTATATTGTGTTAAAGATAAGAAAAATAATACTATTATTAGTTATTGTTATTGTGATAAATATTTTAACTGATTTATTTCAGCTATTCCATTTAATAGAAAACTTTTATCTTTATGTAGGCATGTTCAACTTGTAAAATCGTGGTGGTTTTTTTTATTGCACCTAAAAAATATAACATATTATGTATTTCAAAATTTCGACTATATTGCTACATTATTTTCAAGCATAATATGATTCTAGATCGCTCTATGTTTTTCCAAAGAATTATATATTTGATGCATAATTTTATTTTTGTTTTGTCTTCTATCTGAATTTTAATGTGGGTATTTACATTATGTGCAACATTTAAATTGAGAATTATATTATATACATATTCTATGCATTCAAAATCATTACATATGTGCATTCTATTTTTAGCGTTATGTGGATTTTGGCATACCGTATGTGCATATTTTATACATTAGGTATTGTTACATTCTACTTTTTATAAAAATATTAAATTAGTTTTTCTTAGCAATATAA
The DNA here is from genome assembly GCA_018340775.1 of Taxus wallichiana var. yunnanensis. Classification (NCBI taxonomy): domain Eukaryota; kingdom Viridiplantae; phylum Streptophyta; class Pinopsida; order Cupressales; family Taxaceae; genus Taxus; species Taxus wallichiana. Next base: position 906,217,528 of record CM031239.1, read on the forward strand.
AGCACCTAATGCAAAAAATTATAGACAACTTTTAAAAAAATCACACATCTAGCACATCTCCCAACCCTAAGGCATGAACTTGCCACTCAATCTTGTTTAATTTAAAATGTCATTAAAAAAATTACTATTAACAAGGTTTATTAAATATACGTTAACATAATGATTGGTTACTTTATACAGGGATTAAGGCACCCAAAAACCTTACAATAGAATGCATCATGAGCATCACCAAGAACAAAAAAAAAAGAAACATGATAAAAGGGATAAAACAACTTATCCCAAACTACGATCCAATTGATTAATACAACAAAAAATCGTAAAACATGGAGGGGAAAACATCCCAAATGATATAGTCCACAAATAGTCAAACAAAATCTCCAAGATCTAAGGGACTAGTTATTTTTCAAACATTTGTACTCGTTCATTGATGCTCTTCTGTCCTTTTCATCTAATCATCCTGCGCTTTCGCTCATGATAGGGATGTCATCTTCAACCTGATCTTCCTCATCAAAACTAATGAGATGGAGGTTATACTTGTAAACTTTGTGTCCCTGCTCTAGCTTGACCATACAACCTGCAACTCAGAAACCAAAATTTTGATCTCTACCATATCTTCCCCAATAAAGTTTTGGGTGATAAAAATTTTCTTAGAGGTATCGATGTAATGCATGACACTTTTTCCCATATATATTCCAAATTTTACTATGGCCTCCATATCCCTTTCCACCCGACTCACCCTGAGATAAATTTTATCAAAAGCCATATTCCAACCCAACTCCACTCTCTCTTTCCCTTTAGATGACTCCTTTCATATTAATCGAGAACCTACAACCTTACTACCAATATTTCCTTTCCCATGAGTTTTATACTCTTCTTTCTCCTCGGTTGTTCATACAGTCAGTAAGAGTACAATTGTCATTTGAATCCCCGCTTTGGGATCTAATTCCTTTTCCACCATCGTTTTACCATTATTAAAAATAAAATATAATTAGACCATGATTTATCGGGGTATCAATCTTTCCCTGTTGAAAATCATTCACAGATGCAAAGAGAGAACTAAACAAGAAAAAGGGAAGGCTCATAACAATCTTATGCCTAAATATATTAAATATAGTAAGATGGTGATTAAATATATTTCTATAATTCACTTCAAGAGTAATGTATCTCATAAGGTAGAGGAAAACCATATTCCAAATATCAGAAATGTTGTGCCTAGCTATATCATCTACTAACAGTAAACCATTTCTTTACCGCAGAGAAAGTATCAATTCTTTTGGTATCCAAATTGATTCTCCTTTGGAAGATGAGAAACATCACAGATTTAACAAGATACTTAGAGACAGAAAAACCATGGTATAAGTCATTTTGTAGCCGAGGATGGGATTCATTTGACTCTTTGTCACTCAGGAATTGGAGAAATTGATAGCACCTTCATTAAGGATTTTATCTATCCTCACTACTTTAGGTCGCGCCTTTCAACCAGGGTGAGAGGACCCATTTTGTAATCTCTATCGGTGAAGGACATAACGGTATCCTTCTTTGCACAATTTTCAAGGGAACCTTGAGAAAATATGATCAATACACCAAAATTTAACTCACACAAGTTGTCACTTCTAAAGAATAAAGATATTTTACGAACAAGGTTCGGGTTACTAAAGACACTTAAAAATTGCTTGCTTATGTATATTTTGGGAATATAATTTTTTCATTTTTGGATACATAGCACAAATAGGGGTACGTTAGGTAGGATTCATGGTTATTTGAATGTTTTTGTGGGGAATTAAGCAAGATGAAGTTGATTTCACTAGATCTTTGAGAACCTCTATAATAATTGGAAAACTCAACAATAGAAAGCTTGAGAATAGCCAAAATATTCCTTTAACTAGAAGGTGTGCATCAATGGAGGCCCATATCTACACGGTTTCACACACTCTTAAAGAATTCAACATAAAGGATCAAGTTAAAGACTCAATTAAACATTGAAGATGATTAGTTCATCACACCTAAGATACACTCATAGACTTACAAACAATCTTTATCAACAAAATGATAGTAAAGTGATTTTAAATTGTTTATTTCATTACAGGATGAAGGATCTTCTCATAATTAAATTACAATGGCCACTATAATATCACAGGATGAGATCTTGATTGATTCAGATGGATTTTAACATAAGATTGTAATAGGAACATTAAAACCATTTGAATACATTCTGAAATAAAAGCAGACACAATTTTGCTCAAGATCAACACTAATTAATTCAAGATCTATTAGATTTATCACCGTTGGAAAGTTTCTTGAACAATCTTACAGCTTGTCAATGGATATACACTTGAAACCACCTTGATGTGATCAAATCTAAAACACAAGAGATTAACAGGTTTCTCAGATGGTCTCTTAGGAAGATGGGATTTCTCAAATTTTCTCGTAAAAATTAACCCCAACCTTTTGCAAGAGTATTCTCATTGCATTTATACAATTTCACTCACTCACTCATCCTAAGTTTCCCCCAAAAGAAGAATATTCAAGGAATCCTTTGTTTGTTACAAGTTTGTTCCAGAAAGTGATGTTTAACAAGTTTACACCCAAAAGTTGCCAGGTGGATAAATCATGAATTGATCACATTTCTCAGACCCTCAACCATGACTAGGATGCCATGCCATAACTTTTTGACAGTCCTTCTAATCATTCTTTTATTCTGTCATGCAAGAAATCCCCTTTTTAATAATTCACAGGTGGCTCCATATGGTCTGGACTGACAAGCAATCCTTTTCACCCTCGAGAATACACCTTGAGAAATGAGTTCCCTCACATGGATACTTGCATTTGTGCATTGTGAGTCCGAGTGTCCTTGCATGGATTATACCACATTCCTATGTTGTGAGTCTGAGTCGATAAGTGCAAGGAGGAGCCAGCAAAAAACCTCCACATGTTTCCTTGGTGCAACTACAAAGGTGAAGTCTAGAGGTAGGTTCCCAAATGAGCGTGGGCCCTCCACGTGTTCAGAACCCTAGAGAGTTACACTGTTGTTGAAAATTCAGAGTATGGGAAAGTCCAATGGAAGCTTCCACGTGTCTATTTGGTGCAACTTGAAAGATGAAGTCTAGAGGTGGGACCCCAAACAAGTACAGGGATCTCCACATGCCACAGGGCCCAAGACAATTACCTCGGCCTTTGAAAAAGTCTCAGTAAAAAGAGGAGAGAACGGAAGCCTCCACGTGTCTCTTTGGTGCACTTTTGATATGGTTCCTAAAAGTGGAGACCCCAAACAAATGCGGGCTCTCCATGTGTCTTAGCCCAAAAATGTTTTTGAAAGAGTTTAAGGACCAGTGGAAGGTGCCATGTGCCTAGGGTCCGAGAAAGTTTCCTCGGCCATTGAAAAGTCTAAGTATGGGTAGGGCTAGCAGAATCTTCCACGTGTCTCTTCGGTGTGTTTTTGGTATGAAGCTCAAAATAAGGACTCCCAAACAAGCGTGGGCCTTCCATGTGTCTAGGGTCCGACAAAGTTGCACTAGAAACTTGGAAAATTCTAAGTATGGGAAGATCCAATGGAAACCTCCACGTGTCCCTTCGACACTCTTTCAAAAGTAAAGTTCAGGGGTAGGTCCCCAAGCGGTGTGGGCCATCCACATGTCCCGGATGTAGAAATTTTTTTGAGAAGTATAAGTATAGAGAGGAACTAGCGAAGCCTCCATGTGTCTCCTTGCATGCAACTATAAAGGTAGGACCTAGAGGAGATCCTAAAATGAGTGCAGGCCCTCCACGTGGAAAATATTTGAGTTGAAGCGGGCCAAAAAACTTCAAAATGCTCCGGTGACCCACCTCTTCACTTCCAACTTTTGATGTGGGCCCCATCGGAGTTGCAAATCACTTTTATACCTTTACATCATTTGAAAAGAGCTTAAAAACTCCAAAGTGTTCCGTCGACCCGCTTCCCTACTTTGACTTTTCAAATGATGACTCAAACATGTGACATCACTCTATCCTCTATGGAGTTGCGAATCAATTTATAACTTTGCTCTTTTTCACAAAAATGCAAGAGTCTTCAAAATGTTCCATCGATCTGCCTCTCTACCTTTGTCTTGAAAAACGGTCACATGTGCATCTTCAGGGTCAAAGTAAGAATTTTTCCCTACTGCTTCATGTTTGTTGAATAATCAATTAGATACTATTGGGGCTGTGTGGCCAATTTGGTATTTTTTACAAATGTGACAAAAGTGACAAGTTTCACCAAAAAGACCCACCAGGCTGCATCTAATTAGAAAGGACCTTATTTCATAGATGTTGGGACAAAAATTTGAGGGAAACATGACTATGGAAAAATAGAAGGAAGGGGAAACCCCAAATTCATGCCCAAATTACAAATTCATTCTCTTGGATAGAGAAATGGAAAACAATACCTAGGCCGAATGTGATCAAACTCAGGATGATCACTTGAGTCTTTACCACCTCTTCACACAACCTAATCTCAACACTCGTCAGTGACGTTGGATGGAGTTTCTTTGTGAGTATGATATTGATATAGATCATGTGAAGGGGAAGGAGAATGTGGTTGTATATGCCCTGAGTAGACAGAGACATGTGGCTATGGCTAGTTTAGTGGGTACTAATTTGTGGAGTAGGATTTTCCAGCAGCTTCCTCACGAAAGTTTATACCTTGTATCCAAAGCAAAGATTGAGTCTCAGAGACCCCTTGAGGGGAAGTTTGATGTATTTTAACTAGAGACAGATGGTCTTCTTAGGAAAAAAATTCACATTTATGTTATTAGAGATGGAGGGTTGAGACAGAATATTTTGAGATAGGCTCATCATGCACCTTCTTCAGCCCATCTCTGGGTGAAGAAGATGCACGCCACCTTGAGACAAATTTACCACTAGAGAGGACTTTGGAGAAATGTGGCTCGGTGTGTGTCATGCTATTTAGAGTGTCGAAAGGTGAAGGCCAAACATCACATCTAGCCGGGCCTTCTCTTTTCTCATGCCATACAGTGGAAATGGGACACCATTTACATGGACTTCATAGTTGGGTTAGCGACGTTGAGATACCACCAAGACACCATCATGGTCACAGTGGATAAATAGACAAAATTGGCTCATTTTTCTCCGGTGAAGACCACTTACATAGCTAGTACGGTGGTATGGGTATATCTCGATGAGATTGTCAAGTTACATGGGATTCCATGAAGATCATATGTGACCAAGATCCTTTGTACACTTCTCACTTTTGGATGACGATGAAGTATGCTCTCGGGATGAAGATCAATTTCAGTACAACATATCACCATGAAACAAATGGATAGGCGAGCGAGTGAATCAGATTTTTAAGGACATGCTTAGGATTTACATTATGGATCATCGAGTTGAGATTGGAGGAGTATTAATACTTGGTAGAGCTTGCCTACAATAAAAATTTTCAAATTTCAATAGACATGGCTCCTTTTAGTCTTGTATAGTAGAGTACAAGACACCTTTTAGTTGGGACATGTTGGAGGATAGGGTTTCTCTTACACCATCCTTATTACATGATAAGGAGCGATAAGTTGTTATGATCGGGTAGAGATTGTAAGAGGCACATGACCGGCGGAAGAAGTATGTAGATCAACATAGGATAGATCATAGTTTTGAGGTGGCACGAAGGTATTTCTTTGTCTCACGCTGCATAAGAGCCCTATTCATTACGAGAAAAGGTTCTTATCTTGATCCTATGTTTATGGGTCCCTTTGAGATCTTGGAGTGTATTGGCCCTTTGGCCTATCATCTAGCATTGCCACCTAGCTTGTCTCATGTCCACGATGTATTTCATGTTTCCGTACTTAGGAGATACATTGCTGATCCTTCTCATGTATTAGATTGGGCCACATTATAGGTGTAGGATCTGGGGCAGGTGATGGTGGAGCCCATCCGTATTCTAGAGTGTAGGACCCTGGGCATTTGAGGTAGAGAGATTGACTAGGTTTGAGTCCAGTGGGACAGGTATGATGAGACTGCTGCTACATGGGAGGATGCTCTATTGCTACGAGTCCAGTTTTTGAATCTGTTCCAGTGACTTCCTGGAGGAAGTTGAGTCTAAGGGGAGGGAGATGAAGTGCCCACTTCCCTTCGACACTTATTACTATTGATTTCAATAATTTTGACTATACTTATGGATATTTTGTATTATTTTGACTTAGCATGATGTTAGATGTTAGAGATACTGATACTATTGTTGGATTTGATTCATAGTATGTTTGTGTGGATTATTAGAGACATTTTATATCGATGATGATATACTATGGACATGGTTATATATTTTTGACATGCTATATTTTTTCATATTGAGTAGACCTTAACAATTGAAATAATTTAGTGATCCTATTGATATTGATGAAATGTAGAATCAAGATGTTGTTAGAAATTTTAAATGATAACGTTAATTTCCTAGATGATGATTTGATTCATATGTAGATGATTATTGATTTATATTGCATATTTTATCTTGGATGTTTTGATGCAGCCATGAGGACAAACGAGGTATTATGTGTTTTGGAGGTAAACATTATCACAACAAACAATGCGGGGATTGGATACCAACCACGTTGGAATGCTAGATGAATTCAACAAGGGTCACCATGGAAACATGTATTTTTTATGTTTGTGTGTTTGAATTTTTGTTAACGGGTCCGCATGGGGGGATCATATCCAATTATGACCAAGGGGTTTGTGTGTTGTTCTTTGATTTATTTTTCTTTATTTAATTTTAGTATGAGATTTTCTAGTGATGTAATTTCCTTGCATTAATTATTTAAATTGTGTCTTGGTTTAGTTAATTAATCATGTCCTAAACTAATTAGGGATGGGACAAAAGAATTAATTTATTAGATTTGATGGCTCCTTGGGTCATGTGTTGTAAGTTGAGTGCTTGTGATCTTGAGCATTGTACACTCTACCCCTTCATGGAAATTCGGATTTGGCCTTAAGGGCCAATTTTGGAGGCTTGTGGGACAAGCTAAACTTGTCCCACACAACTTAAATTACTATACCAACCCTACCTATGGATTGGAGGGTATAAAACAGACCCCATTATGTGTTTTGTAAATCAAAAAGTGACATTTATTGCACTTTTCTTACATGTGTTTTAGAGTTTATTGTTAGGGGGTGTGGGCTTGGTTTGTGTGTGTAAGAAATTTGTCATTTCTCTCACCCACAATTTTTTGTGCATTAGGGTTGAGGTTTTACTTATGAGGTGGAAATGAGGATGAATGATGTGTCATCCTACATGGAGCCAGCTCACCCTCCCTCTCCCTTTTCTATTTATTCAAGTTCTTTTGCTTGTTTAAGGGTTTTATTTTCTTTTGTGCTCTTGAATTTTAGGAGTGGGAGGATTTTGGAGTGCTTATGGATTTTTGGAGCTTTTTGGTGATTTTTGGGCTTGAAGAATTTTGGTGTGTGACTATTGAATAAATATATACCATTTAAAGGTAGGAGCTACACTATTGTTAAATTATTTATTTTATATTGTGTATATGTATATGTTTTTTGTGTGTTTTGGTATGGTTGTTGGGTACTTGGGTAGATTGGCTAAGTGTGGTGTAGGAGGGGACTATGGGGATCTTACATGTAGGGAGGCATAAGAGTTTATTTCATGTTTTGGAGGGAATTGGGTTACGTGCCCCACCTTGGATAAGAAATGGTTGCATTTTTACATGATTGTTTTTATGAGGAGACATAAGATATGGTACGGAGGCATAAGAGTATGTGGGAGGAATAAGAGGGTCTTGAGGGAGGCATAAGAGTTGTGTATGTATTTTGATATGTTTATTAGAGAGCTTTATGGTGGGAACCTTTTTCCCATTGGGAGGCATAAGTGACCTCCCCATGGACTTAGGTCCTTTGGAATTTGCATTTTGAAACATTGTATATTTTTGTTAGTTATTCTTGTGGTTGTAGTTTGAGTTGTTTGTTTTTTTGGAATGGTTGTTAAATACTTGTATTGTGATATGGACGCTTGTTTTGTTGCCATGAACATGATCCATTTTCATTGCAATATGGTTGGGGCTCGGGGAAAAAGAGGAAGATAGATTCTTCTCCTCATTGGATTATTGGTTGGGTGGAGAGTGTTTCCTCTCCCCCCTTTTTTGTTGTTGATCAAATGAAGCATGATGGAGCTCTTGTTGGTGATGTGAAACTTGGAGCATTTATTGGTGTCCAAAAGAAATAATTCCTTGAGAAAACCTTCTTGTTATTCCCACTCAAGGTGGAAGACTTGTAATATTTTATTGTAAGTTGTAATATTATTTGAAGGAAGCTCATTGTAGATTTGTAAAATTTCCCTTCTCTTTAAATTGTAGTATGGAAAGAAAAGAATCAAAATGGAAATCATGTGTAAAATTTTATTTGAAATTTGTATTCATTATTAGATGTTAAAGTTGTATTGTATGTTGAAAAAGGAAAGAAAGATATAGATTTGTTGAAATAGAAAAGAAGTTTATAAGGGAAATATCTTATTTCATAGAAGTTGATTTATTTCCCAAAAAGTGTGTTGCCTTTGTTATAAATAAATTATTGAAAATATTGTTGAAAATCTCTAGTGGAATGTTAGAAAAATTACATGAAGAAATATTACATTTCATTGTGTTATTTGAAAGGCTTGTAAAGGAAGAAGTTAGACTATCTTGTTGATTTCTTGCATTATTGCAAGAAAGTTTGTTGTCCAAAATGAAAATGATTCTTGTAGTTGTTGTTATTATTGAAATGGCAAATGTTTAGATTGAGTAAATTTTACTATGAAATGAGTAGATGAATTTAAATATTTCAAATGGAAACTTTAGGCACATAAATTCAAGTTTAGAACGAATCTTAGAACACTCTAGTGACTTTTTTTTTTTTTGATAAATATCAGAAATGAAGGTTCCATTTCTAAGAAAAACGATGGCCACCATGTGCGAATGGTGATTTCATAACAAACGCTTAGTCAAGGTGGCTATCTAAGAACTGCCACTCAAGCAAAGCCATGGTTCATGAATCGTCACCCAGGCGGGCGGCGGTCCCAAGACCGCCGACCTGATTTGGGTGATGGTTTTATCATTTATTACAGAAAACATAAATTTGAATCTATGAAAATTTTTACTTGGTCAAACAAAATTCTAAGTTAATTTAATTTTAGTATGAGATTTTATAGTGATGTAATTTCCTTGCATTAATTATTTAAATTATGTCTTAATTTAGTTAATTAATCACATCCTAAACTAATTAGGGATGGGACAAAAGAATTAATTTATTAGATTTGATGGCTCCTTTGGTCATGTGTTTTAAGTTGAGTGCTTGTGATCTTAAGTGTTGTACACTCTACCCCTTCATGGAAATTCGGATTTGGCCTTAAGGGCCAATTTTTGAGGCTTGTGGGACAAGCTAAACTTGTCCCACACCACTTAAATTACTATACCAACCCTACCTATGGATTTTGGGGTATAAAATAGACCCCATTATGTGTTTTTTAAGTCAAAAAGTGACATTTATTGCACTTTTCTTACATGGGTTTTAGAGTTTATTGTTAAGGGGTGTGGGATTGGTTTGTGTGTGTAAGTAATTTTTCATTTCTCTCACCCACCAATTTTTTGTGCATTAGGGTTGAGGTTTGACTTATGAGGTGGAGATGAGGATGAATGATGTGTCATCCTACATGGAGCCACCTCACCCTCCTCTCTCCCTTTTCTATTTATTCAAGTTCTTTTGCTTGTTTGGGGGTTTACTTATTTTCTTTTGTGCTCTTGAATTTTAGGAGTGGGAGGATTTTGGAGTGCTTGTGGATTTTTTGGAGCTTTTTGGTGATTTTTGGGCTTGAAGAATTTTGGTGTGTGACTCTTGGATAAAGATCTACCATTTAAAGGTAGGAGCTACACTATTGTTAAATTCTTTATTTTATATTGTGTATATGTATATGTTTTTGTGTATGGGGATCTTACATGTAGGGAGGCATAAGTGTTTATTTCATGTTTTGGAGGGAGTTGGGTTGGGTGCCCCACCTTGGATAAGAAATGCTTGCATTTTTTACATGATTGTTTTTATGAGGGAGACATAAGATATGGTAGGGAGGCATAAGAGTATGTGGGAGGAATAAGAGGGTCTTGAGGGAAGCATAAGAGTTGTGTATAGATTTTGATATGTTTATTAGAGGGCTTTAAGGTGGGAAACTATTTCCCATTGGGAGGCATAAGTGACCTCCCCATGGACTTTGGTCCTTTGGATTTTCTTTTGAAACATTTTATATTTTTTCTAGATATTCTTGTGGTTGTAGTTTGAGTTGTTTGTTTTTCTGAAATGGTTATGAAAGCCTTGTATTGTGATATGAACGATTGTTTTGTTTCCATGAACATGATCCATTTTTCATTGCAATATGGTTGGGGCTTGGGGAAAATGAGGAAGATAGCTTCTTCTTCTCATTGGATTATTGGTTGGGTGGAGAGTGTTTCTTCTCCCCCCTTTTTTGTTGTTGATCAAATGAAGCATGGTGGAGCTCTTGTTGGCTATGTGAAACTTGGAGCATTTATTTGTGTCCAAAAGAAATAATTCCTTATGAGAAAACCTTCTTGTTATTCCCACTAAAGGTGAAAGACTTGTAATATTGTATTGTAAATTGTAATATTATTTGAAGGAAGCTCATTATAGATTTGTAACATTTCGCTTCTCTTTAAATTGTAGTAAGGAAAGAAAAGAATCAAAAAGGAAATCATGTGTAGAATTTTATTTGAAACTTTTATTCATTATTAGATGTTAAAGTTGTATTTTATGTTGAAAAAAGGAAAGAAAGATTGGTGTTTGTAAAGATAGATTTGTTGAAATAGAAAAGAAGTTTATAAGGGAAATATCTTATTTCTCAAAATTTCTCAAAAAAGTGTGTTGCCTTTGTTATAAATAAATTATTGAAAATATTATTTAAACTCTCTTCTGGAATGTTAGAAAAATTACATGAAGAAATATTACATTTCATTGTGCTATTTGAAAGGCATGTAAAGGAAGAAGTTATACTATCTTGTTCATTTCTTGCATTATTGCAAGAAAGCATGTTGTACAAAATCAAAATGATTCTTGTAGTTATTATTGAAATGGGAAATGTTTAGATTGAGTAAATTTTACTATGAAATGAGTAGATGAATTTAAATATTTCAAATGGAAACTTTAGGCACATAAATTCAAGTTCATAATGAATCTTAGAACACTCTAGTGACTTTTGTTTTTTGAGAAATATCATAAATGAAGGTTCTATTTATAAGAAACAGGATGGCTAGCATATGCGAGCAATGATTTCATAACAACCAATGCTTAGTCAAGGTGGCTATCTAAGAACCGCCACTCAAGAAAGGTGATGGTTCATGAATCATCACCCCGAGTGGAGCAGCGGTCCCAAGATCCCGCCGACCTGCTTTGGGTGATGGTTTTGTCATTGATTACGGAAAATGTAAATCCAAACCTATGCAAATTTTAACTTGGTCAAACAAAATTTTAAGTTCTCAAAAGTTACAAGGAAACCACCAAAAAAAAAATAATGGCTAAATCTCATTGTTTAAAGAAAATAAATCTTCAAATGGTAAATTCAAAGTACTAAATCTTGCATATATTAATGGGGGTAGGGTTTTCCCCAAATAAAGAACTCAAAATTAAAATAACTTTGGAATAACTCCAGATTTGGAGTGGAAACTATACGTACCCAAAATTGTGGGAACTGCATGTCGGAACAATGTAACACGTGCCCCAATGATGATACAAGTTTCCTCGTAAGGTGTTCGGGATCCAAAAAATCCCTTCAAGTATGTGTTAACATCCCGCATGCCCCGCTTAGCCCCTGCATGCTTTGTTGTTCTCTTTTCCCCTCTTTTCTTTGCATTTTGCTCTTCAGTAACGAAACCGCCGCCCTGCCTGGGTGGCAGTCCTTCATGTATTTTCCAGAATGATATTTTTAACGCAACTCACGTAAATTTCAATGTTTACCAGATTTTTTCACCGCCTTTGGCTTGCATTAATGATTCTGGTTCCCTGGAATAGTGTTTTGGCATTGTTTATGGTTTAAGAGATCAATTTGGTTTTTACCTTTGGGTAAATGCAAATGCTATAAATAGTTGGCTTGTGCTCAAGAAAATGGCCCCTCAAATTTGCCTCTGAATTTCTCATTTCAATAGCTTAGCCTTTCATTCTTATTTAGGATTCATAGTTTCATTTCTTAGATGTATAAGTAGCATTGTTTAGTGTCAGAAAGCCACATATTCTCCTTGTGCAAAGTACTATTGTCTTTTCATCCAAATCAATTGGAGTAGGATAGTTTCATCTCAATAGGAAGCCATTAAAGTTGTAGGTTTTTCTCATCAAAATAGGATATTTTCAGGTTCTGACATTTTATGTTGCATGACTCGCAATAAATCCCACTAGGAATTGCATAAGCCAAGCTCTGTACTCTTGCGCTATCCCTCTCCTATTCGCATTATATTCAGTCTGTATCCTAAGTTGCCTTTGTTCCAATATCTACTCTTGTTGATGCTAGCATTACACACTTTTTTGATCCGCGTGAGCAAGAAATAACGAGGAGATCACACCTTTGAGGTGACAAGGTCACACACCATCGATTCGCCAGCATTACTCGCAAAATCCGAGGTTCTAGCTTTCAAAGTTCTAGTTAGAAGCATATCAAATAGAGTAGCTAATCGTTTCATTTCAGTTAAATTTTACTTTCGATATTGCCAGGGAAGCTGTGGGGATTGATAGTTTCTAAGAAACTATGATTCATTCCTCATTTTTGAGGTAGGATCGAGAGTCTTTCAAATAGAGTAGATCAGTTATCAATTTATTTAGAATAGATCTAAAACTGCACAGACAATTAGCTATACTCGGTTGCTTTGTTTGTTTTAAATGCGTTATTAGTTTAGTTGTCAATTTTAGATATATTAGATGATTACTCTTTAAATTCTATTCAGTAGCTTATCAATAACTATCAGACTTAGAAATATACGTAAATATATTTTGCATGTTTATTTTATCATTAATTAGCTTTATATCGCTTACTTTTGTATGACAATCATGGAACCTAGGAACCCAGAGAATACATATTCGAGGCAATCGAGCCTCAAAAAAATATCATCATAGCAATAACCGACATAGATCAAAATCTTAGAATTCAAGTCTTTCGAACAAAAATAGACTTGCAACAGATAAGCTCCCAGTTAAATGGGTTAAACGTAGAAGACGACCAAGCGCACGCATTTTGGTCAAATCAGCCAAACTACAGATTACCCTAGATAAATATCCACATGACTATAGAAGGGCTTGAAAGAGAGAAAACATTTGATTGTGATCCTTTGGTCCCACAGCTAGACACAAGAGATACTCTCATAGATATAGATACTAGCTTAAGAATTCAGGTTGCACGAACGCCTGTGAGATACTCTGAGAAGATCGCACAACTATTGATTATGAATATAGAGGCTGAGAAAGCATATGACTATTGGATACTAGGGATTAGGGACTGATTCCACACATGACCATAGTAGGTCCGCAACAACCACGAATCTATGGTTGTGACCCACAAATCCCACAACCCAATGAATCTTCAGGAGAATGAGGCATAGATGTTGGCTTACACACATTAGTATTCAGATCTACTCCACTTCCACCTACCATCATCACACAATTATCCTTGTTAGACATAACAGCTAACAAAGCTAAAGATTTCTGGACTAGACCAGAGAATCGACCATAGAATCTGCTGTATATCCATCATCCATCATATGACCCTTTCTGGAGACATACACGAAAGCATCCCAGGTCATTTTCTCCATACCCCACACTTATAGATTGGATCATGCTAGAGCTCGATATTGATTGGAGCCTTGAGCATTCATCCTTGTTGACCGATATATCATGCCGATTCGAGTTAGGAGGGCCTTCTTTGCCTTAGATTCGTAGATTCCATTAGTGTGTGTCGAAGATATAAGATTGCCTAACTAGTTTATCCATATCCCATGCACAGTCCATCCCCACCGGCTGTCTCAACATGACCTTGGGAGGTTGGGTGTGAGGAAGAGTTACTTGTAGACTCCCACACTCGCTTGTCACTTTTCCATCGTCCAAAATTGGTGAACCCAACGTGAAATGAAACACTTCTTCCTTCCACCTTCAATCTTACCCATTATTCTGTGGGTATCCATATACCCCCAAATATGTCAGGGTTCGATGCATATGGTAGACCTCTTCTAGGTCTTGAAGCATACTACGCTCAGCTAAATAGACATTCATCACCTTCACTCTCAGTATGGGGTGAAAACTATTCAAATAACCAATTATCAATAAAAATTCCACCTCCAAGGACTAGATATGGCTCATCTTTCCAAACAGAGGAGTTGGATCAGCTTGCTCAAATGTAACACACAGAGCCTTCAGGCTCAAACAATATGACGTTCATAGGAGAATTTGGTTCATCTCCTCGAGTCTTTGTAGACCACAAATTAGTAGAAAATCAGATCCATACCTGGTTTTAGATGATGAATATTCAGTACATCATGCTAGAAATGAACAATGCTCTCGGGGTATGTACCCACCCATAGGAAGTTTACAAGCACAACCCGAGGTCTCTTTTCAAGAAAATACCTCCATACCACTACATGCAGGGAATGCCCTTGGGGAAACTTGGCAGGGTAACGATCACTTCAAAGAAGGATATCACATGCCTATACAACACTAGGATATACAACAAATTCCACTAAGGTGAAATACCGTGACTTTCTTGAGTGAATTCGTTTCAATTTTAGTAGAAAAATTTAGGGGTTAGAAATTACTCAGAAAATCACCATTCTCAATTCATATAGGCAAGAAATTATAATCCTCCACACCATCCTAGCAGTGTAGACCTCCTCACAGGAATAGGCACATTAGGCATGACTCATCAGTATTCACAACAAATGCCAACAAGAACTGCCATTTCTAACACCATTCCGATACCTCCCGGTCTAGTACAAAATAATCCATTCCTAGACAATCCCCCTTCATACTTAAACATGTACTCCAAATCACCATAAGGGGATATGTTCTCCTCTCCCGGCATGTTTACTCAACCACAGGGGTTTCCTTATGCCCCTACCAGTGCATACACTACGCCATATCAACAACCCATTCCACCGCCACCCCCTCAGTAGGCACCATCAATGGTTAAAACCTATGCAATAGGGACTTATTCAGAATATTTGAAAGAACCCTTAGACTTCACCATACGAAGCATTATGCTTCCAAGACCTCTTCCCAATTTTCCCAAATACAAAGGTGAGGGATATCCGAATGCACATATCAAGGCTTACGCCACAACCATTCGAGAGCTACTCCCTTGGGATGGGGTTGTTGCTAAAATATTCCCCAAAACCTTGGAAGGCATCGCCCTCGATTGGTATTATAGAATACCTGAGGCTTCCATCCATTCATTTAAACAGCTCATTTCTGAGTTCATCAAGGCATTTGATATGAACAAGCTGTTGAGAACAGGAATCAGGGAATTCTTGCACATTAAGCAAGAACACAATGAATCATCTCTCATTTCATTCAGAGGTGGCATATAGTCCTCTATTCTTCGGCAAGTGCTCCAAATATGGATCAGATGGAACTATGTGATTTATTCCTTCATTCCCTCAGTAGAGAGGTGAAGGAAGAAGTCCAAAAGTTCCCACTAAGGACTTACGATGAAGTACTTGAGAGCACTCTCCGAATAGATCAAGCTGCAATAGATAGCGGTCACAAGACATATGGAACAAACGGGAGGTTAATCACCTCCAACCAAAATGTTATGACTTACCCCACTACCACAAATGTCAATCAAGGACCTAAAGTCCTTAATAAAAATCGTGGAGTGACAACAGATGGAGTAACTGATCAGGCCAAAAGGGTAAATGTTGTGAATACTCCACCACTAATGAACAACCAACGAAACAACAACTTTACCCCAACAATCAATGTAGTGGATTTTAATCATCCACAAAAAAACAACAACGACAAAAACCTTACAAAGGGTCCAAGCCAAAACTCAACTGGATATCAAAACCAGAACCAAAACCAAAAACAACAAACGCAAAACTTTAATCCTAATAGGCAATGGTTTGATTAGAGTTTTGGGCCACAATATGCACCAAACCAGTAGACTAGGAATTACAATCCTAACTCGTATTGTGGTTTTCACAAAATTTGAGGCCATGACACTAGAACGTTCATGACTACAATAAATTCATGCAACATTTGCTAGAAGAACAAAGACAACTTTTCATAGATATGTTCTTGGTCGACCCTGTGTCACCGGCACCAAATACTTTCACGGGGTAGTTTCCCCTCAAAATGCACCCCTCAAAATCTTTAATGATCTGCTCCCAAATAACAATAAAAATGGGTTAAATCCAAATGGGACAAATAAGGGTATAATAACAAGAAAAAATGATCATGAATCCTCAAATTCACTAAATCCGTTAGTTGCACCATAATTAGGAAGTCAACCGTGACCCAAGATAGTCGGTTTAGTGGAATTAGATGTCGAACTACCCGTGGAAGCTGTAACAAGGACACGAGAGTATTCCTCTTAGCCAAGTCCAAGTTACCTACCAGAGATAGATAACATCCAACAAATGTTAGTAAGACCGTAGGTGCCTATGATTTAATTAATGATCTAACAAAAACCTTCTCGTACATTTAGTTTTTAGACTTACTAAATAATTATCCTGCCCACAGGGCTGCTCTTTTGGAGGCATTAGGTTTAGGTCATTTAATTAACATCACTCCACCTCCCAAAACACAGGTGAACCATATAGACTTTGATATTCACCCTCCGGGACAGTCGAGATAGGGATATAGAGTTTATATTCGAAATAAAAAAAATGGAAACAGATGTTGAGATTGCACGAAGAAGTGACCTAGCCTTATATTTGAAAGTCTAGGTTTATAACGATTATGTTAAACATGCAATGGTTGATGATGGGGCAGCAGTTAACATAGTCCCCTTCTCTTTCCTTCAAAATCTAGGGCATGGAGAAACAAATTATTCCTCGAATCAGAATACATTAAGAGGCTATGATACCCTTAAAGCCACATCGATTGGAACTATAATACTACAAGTCACCTTAGGACCCAAAAATCCTCACCGAGTTTTATATCATAGATCGGAAACCAACTATATTATGATCCTTGGCTAACCATGGATACACCGTATGAAGGCAATCCCCTCTACATTATTTCAAGAAGTAAGATTCTTGCATTTAGGAAAAGTGTTTGTAGCAAAGAGGGGGATCCAAAACCATTCGATATACACTGGCTGACTTAAAGAAAAGGCCAGGCATTCACTCGGAGTTTGAACTCCCAACAAACCAACTTAATAAACCAACCAATGCAAAACCGGAGAAAAGTTGGTACCTACAACAGATCTTGAGACTATGATACTAGTCAAGACAATTCCAGCCCTCGAGGATGAGGCTAACATTGTAGAAACAATATCATTAGGAACTCTGCCGCAAAGATTGTTGAATTGTTAGAACAGGATCTACCGATGTTCCTACCATTTGATTATATAGGCATGGGATATACCTAGGTGTTGGTTCTCCCAGTGGAGGATCTCTGTATGGTAGAAGTAGAAGATGTTAACACAAAAATATCCCAACGTCCATACTCCCAGCTAAATATTGGACTCTCCATTTCTATGGAGCTAAATGTCATTACGGAGTGGGCGGTGTAATTATTACTTCTCCCAGGGAAAAATCCTACCATTCACCTTTAAACTAAATTTTAATTGTAAAAACGACAACGCTAAGTATGAATCCCTCCTCCTTGGCCTCATCTTAGCTAAGAGGATCAGTGTTAATAACATCACGGTGTTAGGAGACTCACAATTTGTAGCAAACCAAGTCTCTGAGATATATGAAACCGAGCCGAGAACTTACAGCTCTACAAAACAGCTGTAGTGAATTTAAGCAAGGAGTTTGACTTCATATCAATTGAAGCAATCCCACGAGAACAAAATATTCTCGCTGATTCAATAGCAACCTCGGCATCACACTTCACCCCAAACAGTGATTTGGAAGATGCTTGTTTCATAGTATCCCTTCGTACTGAACCATTGGTGAAAAAAATGTCAAACCCTCTTTTAACAAACAGAGATGAGAACAAATCTACTATCCTAGATCACATTGATAGTGATAGAGCCACTCTGGATTACTTAAACACCTATGCAGCATTATATCTCACCCAAAGACATGATAGATTCATCCTTAATCCCACATTTGTCTTCTTACTTTGGAAATCCCATGAGATCTTCCCCACAAAATGAGCTTAGCATATACACGGTAGAGAACGGAGACAATGCTGGAATTACCTCGCCCCTTTGAGTTTAAAGAAGGTAACACTTCTTTAATTGAAGAAACAATAGATATTAACATCGAAATAGAGGATGAACCAAGGATATTGAAATTAGGATCCTCCTTAACTCCATCAGAAGTAGAAATACATACTCGAATCCTTAAGGAACATCAGAAGGGTTTTGTATTTAATTATAAAGAAATGACAGGGGTTGCACCACACATTGCGGTGCATAACCTCATCACTAAACCAGAAACAAAGCCGATTAAACAAAAATCAAGACCAATGAAACCCAAGGTAGCTCTCATGGTGAAAGAAGAATTAATGAAACTCCTCAAAGTAGGGTTCATCAAACCAGTCAATTACTCTCAGTGGGTATCTAATATTGTTCCCGTTATCAAAAAGAGTGGGACGATACGCATCTGCATACACTTCTGAGACATTAACAAGGCATGTCCTAAGAATGACTTCCTGTTACCATCCATAGACGTCATTGTTGATGCAACAGTTGGATTTGAGCTTTTGTCTGTCATGGATGGATTCTCAAGACATAATTAGATCAAAATATCTGAACAAGACCAAGCTAAAACCACGTTTATAACTCCTTGGGGAACCTATTGCTACCACTGTTATGCCAGGTCGGCCTCAAGAACGCTAGTGCTACATACCAGCAGGTTATGACATATATATTTCATGATCTTATTCTTAAAATTGTAGAAACCTACATAGATGACTTATTGGCCAAAGCCAAGAAGTGTTGTGATCACCCAGAAGTAATTCGCATCATCCTTTCGCGTCTAATAGAATATGGAGTCACGCTGAATCTAGAAAAATGCATTTTTGGTGTAACAGGAGGGAAGCTCCTAGGTTACATTATATCGTCATGAGGGATCGATGTTGACCCAACCAAAATTTAGGTTGTTCTCAAAATGGTCCCACCTTGGATGAATCTAGAATCAGGTCATTTCTCGGAAAACTTCGGTGCAATCCAAAGATTCATCCCAGATTTAAGTTTTGCCATTCATCCAATCAACAATCTACTCAAGAAATATTATAGTATTGATTGGACCAAAGACTGCAATGAAGTTTTCAACACAGTTAAGCATTTCTTGTTATCACCATGTATGCTAATGCCACCTAAGTAAGACCACCCGTTAATTTTATATTCACGAGCTACCAATGTCTCACTAGCCTATATGTTGGCTCAAGAAGATGATGACAAGAGAGAACGTGTGCGATCTATTTCATTAGCCAAATGTTGCTTGACTATGAAACACATTACACATAGGAAGAATGAGAATGTCTTGCCATAATCTTTGCAACCAAATGCTTAAGACATTATATGCTAAATCAAGAAACAAGGGTCATTGTAAAAATAGACCATTTACTGAACTTTCCTCACACAAGGGTCCTTGTCTAAAAAGGCTGGACGCTTTATGACCTTAATGGGGGAATTTGAATTAACATTTGTAAATCAAAAATCCATTAAAGGACAAATCATTACAGATTGGTTAGCTGATAACCCACTAGACGGAGGCAATCTAGTAGATCTGGACTTTCTGATGAATGCATATACTACATTGAAACCAGACCTCCTATCTCTGAGTTTCCTTGGTATACTGATATTATTAATTATATCATGGACCATACGTATCTAGAAGGTGCTACACCGCAACAAAGAAGGAAGTTATGCATTATCATAGCTGAATACATCATTATAGAGCAAGTGCTCTATCGTAAAGCATTTGATGGAATGCTTCTAAGTTGTGTCGACACAGAAGAATCCAAGAAGAATCTCCACAAATCTCATAGTGGGATATGTGGAGGCCACTTCGATGGTCATGCCACTACTTGCAAAATACATCGGATGGGCTATTTCTCTACTACTCTAGAACATGACGTAGTAGAGTTTGTACGACTGATGTCATAAGTGCTAAGAATTCTCCCATGAGATCCACATGCCGGCATAAGCTTTACAACCAATCGCTACTCCATGGCCCTTTTCTACATGGGGCCTAGATTTTATAGGAAGTTCTCTCCCTAATCTATAGACGGACATAATTTCATAATCATGGCCACCGAATATTTTATCAAGTGGGTAGAGGCTATGTCTCTTACTACATACCAAGTTCGTAGTCGCCAAGTTCATTTTGAACTAAATAATTTATAGGTACGGTGTCCATAAATCATTATCTCGAGATAATGGGACATCTTTTAACAATGACGAAGTTTGTGAATTATGAAATAAATTTAAAGTAATCCATCATACAAATTTCCCCGTATTACACTCAAGCCAATGGATAGGTCAAGCGACAAACAAAACACTAAAATCCATTCTTCTTAAAACTGTGAAAGAAAACAAGTGAGATTGGCATTTGAAGTTATATCCGGCCTTGTGGGCCCATCGAACCTATATAAGAACAACACCAATAGGAGCAACTCCTTTTTCATTGGGATTCGGGGAAGAGGCGGTTCTCTGTTTGAGGTTGAAATACCCATTCTCCGTATCTCGTTACAAGGATTACTGGATGAAGATGCTTACAGAGAAGCACGTCTCTCCCAACTAGAAAGCCTAGATGAAGCTAGGTTAGATGTTGAATAGCGCCATAGAGTCTATATTGACTAGATGTGCCGGCGGTATGAAGGTGATCTAGTTCTAAGGCTAGATAGCCGGATCGATAAAAAGACCAGAGAAGGAAGGAAGTTCTGGCCCAAATGGATGGGCCCATACCGAGTCATGAGAGACTATGGAAATGGTGCATATCTCTTATGTACACTAGAAGGTGAGGAATTTGGTGAAACAGTCAATTCCCTACACCTTAAATGATTCTATGCATAAGCGGCCAACACTATTTATATAAATATATCTACATTGCATCTTCATATAGTTAGGTTCATTTTGTCCACTTGTTTCGTACAATTTTGTGATCAAGGAACTCATTCTCAAAGAAATTCATTACAAACTTCTGATGGTATTGGCATAAACACTCTAACCATACTTCTTCATTTTATAACATCATCAACTATTTTGGAATCATTTCATCACATAAAGCTAGATATGACAAAGACTTAATGATAACCATACCAAGCTCTGCATTCTTGTTCTCACTTTTGGTTTCTTCTTAGGATAGGTGTCTTTCCTATGGTCTGTTCTAGAAGCTTCATCATGGAAAATCTATCCCGTATGTGTATCTCTTTGGAAGTAAGAGCATGCTGACATTTTTCTCAAGTAAACAAGTCAAATATAGATCAAACAGAAAATTTTAATTTTACACATTTCCTTGCCCCACCAACCTTTGGTGATGATCTTACATCTCTTACTAGTGACGTAAGGTTGGGAAAGGATGGAAATGCCCTTACTCGCCTATGCCTTGTCCATGGTGATAAGCCCATACTTCTTACTAGTAGCATGGGGTAAGGTGTAGGGGGTCCTCTTGATGAATAAACGTTAAAGGTCATAAGAAAACAATTCAAATATTGAAATCCTGAGTCAAAAACAAATGAATCAGATGTCTAAAATTCCAAGAGAGTTCAAAACCCTGAAACCCAGATTTTGTCTACCATGTGGCCATCTACGGATCTAAGTCTAGATAAACCACAAAGAAAGTTACATCCCAAACTATGGAGTCACTTGAGTAGAGTAGGCTTATAGCATCCTAATTTTGTTCCACCAAAGCTTTGTCTATCTCTCATCACTATCATTTCAACACATTTCATAACTTGTGCCCTTTCTAGCTCTCGGTGATGAGCCCTCGCATCTTACTAGTTGCATGGAGTTAGGAGTGGGGAAAGTTTATCTGCTCATCATACCAGTTTATCATCACATTTTGTCAAAACAAATATGAAGTACCGAAAAATTGCTTATAAGAAACTAGAGTTCAAAGTCACATTGTGTCTACATTATCATATATCAGCATCACGAAATACAAAAAGAAAGTAAACATTTGTATCATTTTTTCTCCATTGCATACATTCTGAGAAGCATATAAAAACAACATTATAATTTACATGCGTAATTGAATCATAAGAACATTAGTACCAAGCGTCTGATCCAAGAAAAGAATATATATATATATATATATATATATATAAAAAACAAGTTTCCTGTACAATGCCATCATGCGCTAAGCATGGTCAAAATGCTCAAAGATCCCGGGAGATACAAAATACATCATGAAAATAGTCCAAGAGAGCCAAGTGGTTTCTCAACCCCTATGAGATCCCTCTGAGGGTGCACACCCATGCCTAGAACTTTGGCTATGCCGGTGCTCGAGTGCATGGAGGGCTCAAGATCTGAGGGCAGCTGCGGTCTCGCCATGAGAATAACTCCTCATCAGGCGCTCTGTTGTCCTATACCCCCTACCCAGGCTCGGTATGGAGAGTAGATACCATCTTGGCTACATGCCAGACAAGGGAAAAGACGTCGGTATGTATCCTAGCTGCTGAAGGCTCCCCTGCATCCACAGATAGCTCTACATGGGTCTTCTCCATAGGAATCATCAGGGTATTAGTGCATACCATGCGAATCGAGTCTCGCCACTCATCGGCGGTTCTGCAAACAAAGGAGAAAATAAATTAGAAATAATCGAGAGATAAAAATAGATGTAAACAAAGGGAGAGATAGTAATTAAGGAAATCTTAACTCAAAGCAAACATTAAAAAGAAGGAAGATAGCTCACTCGGATCGTCGGGCCTCAAGATGGATCTCTAGGGTCAACACTTTGCCACGATGCCACCGGCCGAGAGGTGCTCCTCCCATGGCTAGAGCAACGTAACATCCCACTAAAGATTCATCCTCCCCACTAAGGCCACTAGGAGAGTGGATCCTCTGAAACCAAAGTCACCCTCTCTGCGCTCTGCTCTACCCTCTCTGCCTGTAAAATATCCCAAGTGTCATGCCACTCAGGATCACTATCCTCCTCTCCACCTGACTTGCTAGCCTCAGCCTTGGTCTTCTCCTCCATCTCTCCACCTATGAAATCCTCGGACTAGGAGTCTATGTCAATGGGGTTGCGCTGTTATGGGAGGGACTGGTGGCAATCTAAAGTAAGGGTGCCTAAGGAGCACACGGCTCTCCCTCGAGCACCTACTAACCGCCTAGCCGCAATAGGAACGCCATAAATAACAAGCTGTCCAACCCCAGACCTCTAGGACCTCCCCCGGCCTCTCGAATTGATCTATATACTAGAACCACCGGGAAGCATACCCATGTAAGGAAGCCCAAATTGCTTTGAGGAACTTGGCCAAAAGGATGTATCTCCACCCTCCCTACCACCATCAACAAGCTACCCCGTGGTGGAGCAGAAATCAAAGTAAGGGCCTCCTTGCCCCATAAACCTGCAATGGCCTCGATATGGTGTGGCATCCATGTCATCGGTGGTCGGGGAAGCAATAGGCCGGGGTGAGGTGCTCGAGCACCGACATGTCTATCCATCTGGATGCCCTCATAAATCCGGGATCTGCCACCTCTACACCTCTGCCATAGGGGATGAAGCACTCATAGACCCGGCTCATAACCGAGGGTCGGATGGCTCAAAGACTTCCCCAGAAATGGAGTACCACTGTCTGACAAAACATGATAGGTAGTCCCAAGTATGTCATCTCCTAGGCATAAATCCAGCCATGTCCCTCAATACATGCGATGATGGGGGACCAACAATATAATAGAATATCTCCTCCCTTGTCCCCGATCAATCTCGAGGCAAGGATCCCCATAATGGCCTAACGAATCAAGGGGATGGGCAGGCTAGGAATAGATCGGACCCTCACCCCCTTCTTTGAACTAGTGGAGATAACTACATCTCCCATATAAGAGGCCCACTTGTGCTATTTGAGCCCGTAAACCTGCTATCTCAAGAGTAAGTCATCTCCTAATGATCGGGACCCCCAGGATATAGTAAACATCCTCCAAAGTAATATTCCACTCACCTCGGACCCCTGGTAATCGGAAGGTGTTCCGATCAGCATCCCAATATGAAAATAAGTCACAAAGTATGTGACTGGATGGTGCAACATGTGGAACCCGTGATATACGTAGTATATTGGCCCTCTAAAGAGTGTCCTCCTCATCCTGAGAAAGGGCATCTAATACTACTGGGAGCCAGTCACACTCTCTCTCTCGACTCCATCGAATGTACTCCTCCCTCACCTGTATACACACAAAACAGAGCAAGTTAGCATCCAAATGACTTTTGAAAAATCATGAATATACATAAGAATGCTAAAAATACAAAATTAACATAAAAAAGGTGTTGTTTGTACATTCTGTGAGGGATCACCGCCCTGAGTAGGGTGGTGGTTCTGTAATCACCACCTTAAAGGTGGTAGTCTTGTAACCGCTGCCTTGATCAGGGCGGTGGTTGTGTAACCGCCGCCCTGTTCAGGGCGGTGGTCATGTCCCGAAAACCCATGCGGGTCATGTGCCCTAAAAACACCTAAAAATGCAAAAAAGGAATATTTTGACTAAAACAAAGCCTACCCAGTAGGCGCCCCCCCTAGATAGACCTTTTAAAACTAACATTTTCAAAAATAACCCCCATGACAAAGATTTTAACATTTTAAAATTTTGGGGGTAAAAGCAGTGAATTGAGAAAAGCGACTGTGATCTCGCGGGTCGATGTTCCGCTTCGTGGAGGCATGATCACTATCTCGTCATGAATTTTTGACTCTACTCTCATCGAAGCTCACACCGTGGGTCCCAAAGCTCAAAATCAACCAAATCAACACGCGCAAATGAATAGGAAAATGGGCCCATTTTGCAGGTGGCGGAATTTCGAATGGCACCATTCTAACACATGAACGTATCAGGTATAACTTCTAACTTCCCATTTTAGGACCGCCATACTCGGACCCACCGTTTTATGCCTCTTCATGGCTAAAACGCTTCTCCAAGGGGGCAATATGTACGTACCCAAAATTTTGGGGTACTACACTGCCGAAACAACGTAACACGTGCCCCAATGATGATATAGGTCTCCTCGTAAGGTCTTTGGGATCCAAAAATCCCTCCAAGTATGCGTTAACATCCTGCATGCCCGCTTAGCCCCTGTGTGCTTTGTTGTTCTCTTTTCCCCTCTTTTCTTTGCGTTTTGCTCTTCAGTTACGAAACAGCCGCCTAGTCAGGGCGGCGGTCCTGTAACCGCCGCCCTGCTCAAGATAGTAGTATTTCACATGTTTTGTAGAATGATCTTTTTAACTTGACTCATATAAATTTCAATGTTTACCAGACTTTTCACCACATTTGTCTTGCATTAATGATTCGGTTCCTGGAATAGTGTTTTGGCATTGTTTATGGTTTAAGAGATCAATTTGGTTTTTACCTTTGGGTAATTGGAAATGCTATAAATAGTTGGCTTGTGCTCAAGCAAATGGCCCCTCAAATTTGCCTCTGAATTTCTCATTTCAATAGCTTAGCCTTTCATTTTTGTTTAGGATTCATAGTTTCATTTCTTAGATGCATAGTTAGCATTGTTTAGCTGTCAGAAAGCCACATATTCTCCTTGTGCAAAGTGTTGTTGTCTTTTCATCCAAATCAATTGGAGTAGGATAGTTTCATCTCAATAGGAAGCCATTAAAGTTGCAGGTTTTTCTCATCAAAATAGGATAGTTTCAGGTTCTGGACATTTTATGTTACATGACTCGCAATAAATCCCACTAGGAATTGCATAAGCCAAGCTCTGTACTCTTGTGCTATCCCTCTCCTACTCGCATTGTATTCATTCTGTATCCTAAGTTGCATTTGTTCCAATATCTACTCTTTACGATGCTAGCATTACACACTTTTACGGATCGGTCGATCACAAAATAATGAGGATATCACACTGAGGGGACAAGGTCACACACCATTGGATTCACCACTATTCTGCAAAATCCAGGTTCTAGCTTTCAAAGTTCTAGTTAAAAGCATATCAAATAGAGTAGCTAATCATTTCATTTCAGTTAAATTTTACTTTCGATATTGCCAGGGAAGCTGTGGGGATTGATAGTTTCTGAGAAACTATGATTCACTCCTCACTTCTGAGGTAGGATCGAGAGTCTTTCAAATAGAGTAGATCAGTTATCAATTTATTTAGAATAGATCTAAAAACTACACAGACAAGTAGCTATACTCGGTTGCTTTGTTTGTTTTAAATGTGTTATTAGTTTAGTTGTCAATTTTAGATATATTAGATGAGTGCTCTTTAAATTTTGTTCAGTAGCTTATCAATAACTATCAGACTTAGAAATATACGTAAATATATTTTGCATGTTTAGTTTATTCTGTCATTAATTAGCTTTATATCGTTTGCTTTTGTATGACAATCACGGGACCTAGAGAGCCCAGAGAATACGTATTCGAGCCAATCATGCCTCAACCCAATATCATCATAGCAATAACCGAAATAGATCATAATCTTAGAATTCAATTCCTCAAAAATCAGCGGACTTATAGAGATCAGCTCCCGAGTTAAATGGGTTAAACGCGAAGATGACCAAGCGCACACATTTTTGGTCAAATCGATCAAACTACATATTACCCTAGATAAATATCCACATGACCTGTAGAAGGGCTTGAAAGAGAAAAATGTTTGATTATGATCCTTTGGTCCCAAAACCGAGACGCGGAGATACTCTCACGAGATATAGATACTAGCTTAAGATTCCAGTTGCACGAACTCCTGTGAGATACTCTTAGAAGATTACACAACTATTGATTCGAATATAGAGGCCGAGAAAGCATATGACTATTGGTTACTAGGGAGTAGGGATGATTCCACACATGACCATAGCAGTGCAACAACCACAAATCTACGGTTGTGACCCAAAAATCCCACAACCCAATGAATCTTCAGGAGAATCAGACATTGATGCTGGCTTATGCACATTAGTATTTAGATCTACTCCACTTCCGCCTACCATCATCACACAATTATCCTTGTTAGACATAGCAGCTAACAAAGCTAAAGATTTCTAGACTAGACCAGAGAATCGACCATAGAATCCACTAGTATATTCATCATCCATCATATGACCCTATCCAGAGACATACACAAAACCATCCCAGGTCATTTTCTGCGTACCCCACAACCTATAGATTGGATCACGCCAGAGCTCGATATGATTGGAGCCTTTGAGCGGTCATCCTTGTCGACTGGTATATCATACTAGTTCAGGTTAGGAGGGCCTTCTTTACCTTAGATTCGCAGATTCCATTAGTGTGTGTCGAAGATATAAGATTTCCTAACTAGTTTACCCATATCCCACGCACAGTCCATCCCCACCGGCTGTCTCAACATGACCTCGGGAGGTTGGGTGCAAGGAAGAGTTACTTGTAGATTCCCATGCTCGGTTGTCAATTTTCCATCGTATAAAAACCCCCTTCAATCTTGGAAGGAAAGAATTTACAAGTGATAAATCTACCACCTTGACTAAACTAATCTTGATTTTGAGAATTCCTCCATAGTTTCTTCCTTCCTTGATCCCATGGCTTCCATTTCTCCAACCTGCAAATTAAACAAAAACAATGTGAACAAATGAGGAGAATAGGCTAGGAAAAGGATTTAATAAGAATGCATAAGGATTCTTAGGGTTATTTTGGAACCCTAGGATCTAGTGGCCACAAGTGAACTGATCCAAGGGTTGAGGATGAACCTAGAATTGTTTGGTAGGAATGAATATTATACATGTTTTAAATAAATATTAAAGGTATGTGTAGATGGGTGAATGGGGCCATTTAGATACTTGGGTTACAAAGTCATTATATAGTTCTAGTATGTTTTAGGAAATTAATGAAATGGACATTAAATCTATTAGGATAATTAAACTAAAATAACTAAGTATAAGGTTAATTTTTTTGGGGTTTGAATAATAAGTAAGGAGGAGAAACACATTTAACCAAGTAAATTAAATTATGGCACCTTCCTAGTTGAGTGTCAATTGTTTGATCTTAGAAATAAATTATGAATATTTAATCACTTAAATTTAACCTAGTCCATCTGTTGTAAAGTAGATTTTATTTTTGTAAATTAATTTAATGTACCTTAGGGGTTAACACCCTTATGACCTTTAACTTAAAAAAAATTACCGCAACTTTCAGGTTAAGTGTTTAGGGTTTTAGTGTGTTCCTAGAACATCATTTTTGGCCGTTATAGCTTACATATTACCTACTTAGCATGCAATCTATCTTATACATGCATGTTTTTGTTTGCTTGTACTAACACTTGTCTCCTAGCCACTTTGTTTGGGGGTGCCTTGGTTTTTACCAAGCACATTCCCTTTCCCTTATAGGGCACATTTTTAGAGCAACGGTTGGTTCTCCTTCGGGTTGTATACTCCTTCAAAGACATCACATGTACCCCAATCTAGAGGGGCAGCGTTTGGGTGAATCGTTCACCCCATACCGCATCATACTGATCAAAATTTAGTATATAACAATACCGGTACAACATAATTGTCAGTATCAGACAAGGGCTCAAAATAAAACTTGGGTCCTTAGCACAACATAGAAACTAGTGCCCAATCCAAGATAATAGCGCCTGGGCACCCCTGACCCTTCTTGGATGCCTATGACTAGGGGAACTTATATATTATTTTGCGGTTTAGCACAGATCTATAGAAATCCACACAACGGATTTTATAGGGCATACTGATCCTTAACATTCGTCATGCATGTATTACACACTTTCAAGTTGGATTGAGTTGTTAAAATTTTACATAACATCTGCAATGGTGTTTTACTTTGTGGGAAGTAGTTAAAGGTTAGAGGATAACCCCAAAATTTTCTCCCTACAATTTTATCATATCATTGGCATGAGATCGACCCAAAAATCATGACCGACCAACTTGTCACATCCTATAAATCCATTATGTGTTGGAGGAAAGATAAGTCCTAAAATGTGGAATGGTTTATGAGGGAAATAGTACATACACTATTACATAGATGAGTATGTAGCTACACATGCGTGCATATATCCTAAAAAGGATATAACCACTTACATGTAGTTGCATGCGCAACTACGCAACATTGCTTGTCGATCGTTGGCATTCTGAAGTATTTAACATTTTACAACTTATTCTTGTTTCATTTTTCTTGAATGAGGTTATTTTAATTTGCTATGACCATTGGTTCATAATATATGTTTGTGGTATGGTTGTTGTACACAGCTGGGGATTACTTATCTTATTGATGGTTCACAAGTGAATAGTAAATTATTTTTGTATGATTTTACTTTCTTACTACTAAATATGTTTACCCAATATTGATAAATATGCCTCTTGTTGGGATTGTAATATTCATTATAAAGGAATATTGATAGGAATATATATATATATATATATATATATATATATATATATATATGTTTGACTAATGCATGGTGTTGATTTTGTCGGTTATGGATCATAGTGCATAAGAGGGTCTTCATTACTATGTCGGTAATGCTATAAGACATCAACAAGGTAACATTAATTGTTTTGTTAAACAACTTATTATTCGATGTGATGATGATACGATCATTAGTCTAAGACCACATGGTTGACATGTATGGGGTTGATTGCTATTATGATCTTTGACCGGACTATATAGCAGATCTATTTATAATTATTTCATTTTTTTGAATGGTCGAAGGCCATAATGAAGGGCGTAGTAATGTTACTCATTCTACTGGTATTAAACCACACTCCTTAGGGAGGGAATTATTATGAGTTTATCATTATT
This sequence comes from Taxus wallichiana var. yunnanensis, assembly GCA_018340775.1. Classification (NCBI taxonomy): domain Eukaryota; kingdom Viridiplantae; phylum Streptophyta; class Pinopsida; order Cupressales; family Taxaceae; genus Taxus; species Taxus wallichiana. Next base: position 906,247,562 of record CM031239.1, read on the forward strand.
TTATTTTATGACTATCCATAGTAAACCAAAAAATCATTGAAATCAATTTATAATGTTTAAGTTGGTCATAAAAAAGACCCCAAACGAATGAAAAAGGGTTGTTTGATAATCAAATCTTTGACCAAACTTAGTTTGGATTCCTCTATGTAATTATTAAGGCATCAGATTAGCTGACCCATTGTATGCATAAATGTTTAAATTGGTGAATGATTTATTGGAGGTTACTATCATGCAAGCTTTTAATGATGGTAATTGTTTAAATTTAGGTTGAATTATTCATCCACTGCCACACGGGGAGGGAAATTGCTAATAATTAAATAGAATCATAACATGGAACTATTCTATTGAATGCATTTAATGAGCATTCAACTACCTAGGAAATGATGAAGCTTCTTAGAAAGATACCACATGTGCATGGAATGTGGATTTTTTCATTTTGGTCTTTCTATTTGGTTGAGCTCTTGCAAAAAAATCATGCAAGAATATGATCACAAACTCGCATGTCGATTATTAAGGGTTGAAATGGGAAGTTGTGACTTCAATGAGGATATATATATTGGATAAAGAATGAAATTTTCACCTGTTTTATTAGGGAATGATTTCTAGTTCGATTCGGTGTAAAGAAGAAGAGAAAAATTTCTATAAAATTACAGATCAAGGAGTGGGGTACTTCCTGTTATCAAAAATTCACCCCTCAAGGTAATTTTGATAACATGCATCAAATTCTTCAATCTCGAGCAAGTAGATTAATTCAAGGCCTGAAATCATGTTTTGGGGCCCTCGGATCCTCTCTAACTCTCCCATCCAAGAAAAAATCCCAACGAGTTAGAAAAAGGGAAAAAAATCCAAAAAATAAGGTCGCAGGATTGTTTTAAGGCATTGCGGGTTTGAAGGGTGTGGGTCGTACCGAGGTTCGTCGTACCAAGTTCATGGCTGAAATACAAAGAAAATTGGCTAAGTCAAACATTTTTGTCCCAGGTGGTCCATAGGGGCAAGTAGGGACATCGATGCGTCTTAGGACATGAATCGGCCATGCGGAGATTTTCATCTGGGACAGCTGGGACAAAAGTATGTGCGGGATGCGTGCGACATGCAAAGGTGAAAAGGTTGCAAAGGGTGACAAGGAAGCCTGAATTGGCCGATGCAAAAGAATGTTTCTGGGACAGTTGGGACACGTGGACCTGATTTTGCCGCAATATCCGCAACTCAAAGGAAAAGTCAACGTTTGACTCCCAAAACTTCAAACGGCCATAACTTTTGACTCCAAGCTCCGATTTTCACAAAATTGGACTTTATGGAATGAGCACAATGTCCTCTATGCCATTATTATTTTTAATGAGGGTAGATATATTTAAATAAAAGAAACATATTTGGCTCCAGTCAATTAATGCTCATTCCCGTCAAATGACAGAAAACGCCTGCTAGACCCAAAATAGCTGCCCTCACTCAAGAGGCCATAACTTTTGCATTTGTCAACAAAATCACACAAAATTGGTACCATTGGAATCATGGCTCCGAGACCGACACACATAAATCAAGAAGTTCTATATTTGATGAGAAATAGGTGGGGATTTTTTATAAAACGTGGCTGGGTTCATAACAAAGTGTTTTATTTGATAGTTGGGAGTGCAATTAAGAGTCGTGGTTATCATTCTTTCTCTGCTGCAACACCTAGGACAGTATGGGGAGCCTTTTGCAAGTAATATATAATCATTTTACTACTTTTAATTCCACTTACAAGTGGTTGAAGGACAGATTTTGGGATTTCCATTTTCCCCTTCTCTCTCTCTCTTCTAATTTTCTTATAAATTGGAGTGTTGGGCTCATTGTAAAGGGGTGGTTTTTAGCAAAGCTCTGAAAAGTTTATTTGTGAAGCCAATGTGCTACAGGCCCTTGTTGTGGAATCCTTACATGGTGATGCAGGCCCTTATCTTGTATCCGATTGAATTGTGCATATCAGGAAGCAATAAAATATAAGTTTGTGGATGCATCTTCCCCTGTTGTGTTTTCTTGCATTCTTCCTTCCCCTTCAACCTTGATTACAAGAATATTGTGTCTATTTTTATGTTCTTGCAGGGATCCATTATCATTGTGTATGTTTGAAATGTTGTTGTGAATGCATTTTGCTAGATTATGGAGAACTGTCATCACCCCTTCTAGTGTGCACTTTGCTTCTATATCTCACGCATTGGAAGACTACTCTCACACCCTCCTTTTCTAGTGTATCACCGCTTTAGTGTAGGCTTTCATTTTATGCATTCTCTCTCCCTGGTCCCTTGGAAAGTTAGATTAGAATAGTTAGTTTACCCTACATTAGAGTAGATTGTGGCAGGTAGTTTAGGAGCAAGAACCAACTTTCTCTAGAGGTCTATCTCAAGTAGCAAGTCCCACAACTTGGATATAGTACCCATGTTATCCAATCACACCGTGAGTTCAAGTATATGCACTTGTATTAACATAGGGGTGCTTTGTGATTCACCGAAAACACTTACCTTCTCATCATTATTTCATTTCCAAGAAATAAAATACCTACTTGAGTGTTATTGGAGGAATGCTTGAGTTTACATGTTGCTTGGTTTTTACAATTTATATATTTGTGATCTAGGAATTTTATTATTAACATTATTTGTAGTTGTGCATGGTTGTATGTAGGATGATAAACAACTTGGGTTTTTTTTTTTTATTTATATGAGCCTTTGGTTGTTTGGGTTTTCATGATTTTAATTTTACCGGCCATCTCGGGCCTGTACATGCTTTCATTAATCTTAAAAACTTGGACCAAACTCAAGGGTTAAACATTGAGAGAGCTGGTTGATCTCAAAGCCATGATGTGGCTTTGATCCCGCTATACTTAGCTTGAGAATGAGCCCTTGAGATCATAACAAAATTGCTGGATTTATTTGGTGTTGACTAGTATAGTTATGGAGAACCCAGAATAGTTTTACCTATTCTAACTGCACTTGTTATAACATATTATTTGCTTTAGGTTCATTAAGCTCTGTTGTTAGGGTAGAAACTGTGACTATGAGTTAGAGTTGACTGAGTTTTAAATTAACTCATATTAACAAGCCATTTATCCTAGGTATTTATAAAACCCTAGTTATCTGTTTGAGTGGATTGGGCATTTTCCTACGAGGTCAATCCCATCTTGTTCCATCTATTCAATCATCTTAGGAGAGTGAGTTTCCATCAATTCTTGTTTAGGTTAAGGCTAGAACTGTGAGGATCGATAAAGTACTTGTTAGATAATAATGGGTTCTTGACCAATATTTGGAGTCTCAAACCACCAATTCGAATGAAATAATGTAACCTAAGATTTGAATATTTTCACATAGTTATGATAGTGGAATGATTAGCTATTGCATCTTAGTGTACTTACATAGTCAAGGAATTAAACTATCTACGGGATGGAGAGTCCCATTTAGTAGAGGCAATATATTAGTCTGATAGTTTTCTTTAATACTCGATTTGATTTGGATGTCTTGTTTTGAATAATAAGTATTAATAGAATTTCTATTTATTTAAGTTGGAAAATATGAGGATTATTAACAATACAAATCCTTGAGAATGGTAGTATAAGCTAATGACTATATAAAATTTGTTCTTGAGCATATGTAATGATAATGGCCCAAGATATTAGTTGTTTGCTTTTTAGAGTGTATAATAGAATAGAGTGCAATCTGTTGTTAAGATGATGATACCCCATTCTTATAAAATAAGGTCTAAATATTTTAAGAATGCAATAATTGACTATTATTTTTAATTATAGGTGTCTCTGACATTAATAAAAAGGAATTACTTGGGCATATTGTTGATGTACTATTTGTCTTTGAATTAAATATGATAAAGTTAAAGATCAACTAACAAAGTGCTATGGGTCAATTTAATACGGTGATTTAATGTTAAGGTTAGGAATCTGTTTGATTATCCAAGATCTTATAATTATAGTGAACATGTATTAAATAAGAAAGTTATTGATCTAATAACAAATAGTAGATATTTTATTGTTTAGAAATAAAATGACAAGGAAAAGAGAAGCTAGCCCATGCCAGTTCTTTCTATCCATTTTTCCACCTGGGAAAAATAGAAAATGGGGACCTAACAAGACCTAGGCACCAGAACAAGACCTCACACTAAAATCAGCGCTTTAGGAGCATTTGGAAGCATTTCGGGAGTGTAGAATCAATCGAGGTTTTTTCCTCTTTTGGGTGTTGGAAAAACCCATATTTTTCTTAGGGTGAAAATTGGGCTCTCGGTAGGCCCAAAATAGGTCACACAAGAAAAAATGGCTAGATTCACTCATCGAGCATGAAACCCATGATACTCCATCTTTACAGCCCATTAGCACGATAAAATTCTACAGTCCCAAAAATGAGGGCTCGGGTTGAAAAGATTATACAACATGCCTTTTAAGGCACCGAGATAAAATTTACCTTGTTGAGCTACTCGGTGAGCTAGGATTGTGCATTGCAGGGTCAAGTGAATGAAGAGCTCACTGAGTAGCTCAATGAGCTACTCGGTGAGCCAAGTTGTAAGGAGACTCATTGAGTAGTTTGAGCGGTGCGGGAGGTCGGGTTTAATTCGAGTGGCTCGAGCTGGAAGAATGAAGAACTTGGTGACATGAATGATGAGGTCATGGTGGAAAAAATTTTGGAGAGCTTGATGATCTCTCGAGGGTTGGACATGATGTTTAAAGGAATGAACACATATATTGAGCATCACGGGGAAAAGGAGAATCTTCACAAAAATTAAAATTTAATAGGAAATGAGCTTGACATAAAGTTGAGTTGCAAGCATAAGGAAAATATTGATTGTATCATGGGAATTTGTTGGGACTCATAGGAAGGGCTATACATAGATGGATTTGGTTGATTTGGGGGATGAAACAACGATGCAAGTGCATTTGGGCCTAGGGAAGTCAGCCAAGGATGAAACAACGCAAGGGAGCTTGTGATATTAATGGTGATCTCATTTCTGAGTCAAGTTCATAGGCAAAGATGCTATGCAAGCTTTCTTTCCAAGTTGTAAAAGATATGGGACTTTCCATTTTGATTGGCCATGTTGATATAAAAATAAGTCGAGTATAAAGTGACTAGGCTCACCAAAGTGCGGGGATGAATGGAGGAATAACGAACAATTGGCGAGATGGATGGTTCATTACATGACCAAATGTTCATAGGGAATGCATGGAAGGAACATGTGGGGTCGAACTCAAGGTGAGGTGATTTTATTTTTATGATGAGTGACTAGTTGGAGTAGAGGCACGTCGGCCTGACAAGAAGGATGAGGGCTTTAAGTGGATGTGGCCAATTTGGCCAAGGAATGAAGGGTAACTCAGGTCGGGACGAGTTATGTGTGATAGAATGGCTCGCTGGAGGAGATGTAAAAAGGGGTGCCACGAAGAACCTTGATTAGAGATTCATTGACCAACTCGTGCCACCGAGTTGTAATTGGCCCAAAATTATATCATCAATGGTGCTCGAGATCGAGCCACATGTAATGCAAAAAGAGATGGATAGGTTGACCGAGCTATGTCATCCAAACCAGAGAAGTGGCATGCAATTTGAAGAGGTGACAAGATCCTCAAGAAATGTGGGTGAGGGTTAGCTCTACTAAATGCAAACAGACTAGTCGACATGATAGAACACAAAATCATTGCAACATCAAGGGGCTCAATAAGTAGTTTGATTTAGTTAAATGACACACCATTTTTGGAATTTTGGAGGAAATAATTTCAGAGAGTTTGGATGTCTCACCAGGTGAATTGTGTTAAGGAAAATCAAATTGAAAACTCTTAATTCTCAAGTCCAAAATCTGGGTTTTAAGAGAATCGATGTTTTCACAAGGCAAGTTGAAACTTCCAACTTTAAAGTCTAAAATTTCAGACTTGAAGGTCCCACATTTTGGAACTCTTGAGCCCAACTCAGTGGTGAACAGTGTGATAAAGTCTGAATCAGGAAAACTTGAAACCCTGAATTGGATGATGTCATAAATGGAAGCGGTTTAGGAGTTATGCTAGGAAGGAGGTCGAGAAATACACAGTTGGTGGTGGGGTTGTTGAGGAGAGAGGTAGGTGGTCACTTTGGTTGCGGTGTGGAACAACTTAGGGATCAATGCATGCTATGAGGTGGTTTCGGAGGTTCTGAGTGAATAATGAATAGGTGTATCAAATCAATGTAGGGAGAATGTTTTCGAAGTCGTCATGGGGATGTGCAAGTGGAATCAACAAATGAGAAGTGTTTGAGACAGATTTATTAGATTTGGAAAGGTGTGCATTTTGGAAGGGTGAAGAGCTCAATGCGCAGGTGGATAGGAGGTTGTATGCGAGCCCAACTCACTCATAGCTTGGTAGGGAGTTAGAAGTGGTAGGTAAAGAGTTGATGTGGAGCCACCATTAAAGTAAATCAAGTGACTTCACACTTAGCTTGGCTGAGTATCTCAACAAGATTGCTTTCCATGTAAACCATGCACACAAACCCAGTGCAATGCAAAATCCTCCTTCACATGTTTTTGGATATGATTTATATATGGTACAAACAAATTCATCCATCTCACCAAAACATTTATCGGTCTCTACAATAGGTGAGTTTCAACACTAATTTTTTCACATAAACATGTTAACCATATTTTTGTTTGACGATCTCTATCATCCATTTCCTCATAATAATTACAAGGGATAAAAATTTTAGCAACATTAAATATAGGAAAATATCCGAATCTTTTTCAAGAGAATCAATCACCTTAATTATAAAGGCCTTTCCCAATTCAATGCAATCATCTAGTGTCCTTGATCTTTGTGACTTAGGAAATATCTCATATCTCAATGCATGTACATGTATCATACATGTTCCATTTGCTAAATCAAGAGATCCTACTTGTGCTCTACTTAAAAAAATGATAAATATACAATTCTTGCCCCAAATATGCCTCTATGAAATCTCCTATGAAGCATGTCAATTGTAACATATAAAGTAGTGCCAATGGAAGTAATGTCAACATGATCCTCTTGAATTTTTTTATTCAACTTATTTAACTCAATAAGTACATCTGTAAGTAAATGGATGAAAAATTGTATTTGAAATATTGTTTCCAAATATTACATTTTTTTCTCCTCTAGCTCCCATTCTTTCAACAAATCCGACATGAGATTAACAATTAACAAGTCTCTCCATTACCTTTCCTCTAGAGAGCCACCTAATTTGATGAATTTGTAACACCTCCAACCTACTAATTTGAAATGAATCCATTAGATCTCTTAATGTTCCATGTCTTTTAGTAGATTTTCCAAGCCACAAATATACTTTATTTGTAAATTTATCAATAAATTATAACTCTGGAAAATAAGATAAAGCATCATTTGTTGTTAATGCTTCTTGGTGAACTATGCAATGAATATATAAAAAATGAGGACAATCTTGATGAATCTTAGTAGACAAACCTGTTGGTGCAGAATCACAGCACACCCAAATGGCCTAGGTGTGATTGGGGCATTTGGTGTGATTACACAACATTGGACCATCTCTCAAGTTGTGGGACTTGCAAAAATTGAGATGGACCTCTAGAGAAGGATGGTTCTTGCTTCCTAATCTACATGCCACAAGCTACTCCATTGCAGGAAGAATCTAACTAATCCTAATCTAACCGTTCTAAGGAGTCAGGAGAGATAGAAAGGGAAAGAGAGCCTACACTAAGTGGTGATACACCAGAAAAGGAAGTGGCGAGATACTTTGTTGAGGGATAATGAAACAGGGAAAAGGGGACTGAGTGAGGTCAGACAGAAGTGACATAGACCCAGATCCAAATCTGCCATTGAAACTCCATGAAGCATGACATCTTACACCTGCAAACATGAAATACATACACAGGGAGAAAACATGAGATAAAGAGGCACAGAGAAACAAAAAAACAATGTCAAGGGTTAAAGACGCCACAAAACATTATTTTATTGCTCTATAAGGTGAAAAAAATATTACATGGGTGATCAGAGGCACAAATACACTTGCCAAGTTTAGGAGAAGGCTTACAACTCAAATGGAGTCGAAACAACTTTGACAGAGTTTCCCCACATCCTAGAATGTCTCCCCTTCTCAAATGAGAAGTGTTACAATATATAGACGATGAAAATCGGGGAAAGAAAATAAACTTGATCCTTATCTTAAAGCTAGAAAACCAACAATCAATTCCTGTTGTGGATCCACCCAAAATTTGTCTAGTCTTCCTACCTATATCTGTCTAGTGTGTTGAAGAAGGAAGAACAATCGATCAAATAAAATCTGCTTTGTAAGCTGAAGCAATCAGGTTCTACATTAATGGCCTGAAAGACATTTTCCCATTTTTCACCCACATAACCTCATCAAAATTAAATTTTTAGGCTCCTATGGCATAGACGAGGTCGAGGTCCTTCCAAAAAGCCTTCTCTCACCCAAATTTGAGCTTTCAGTCAAAAGATATGGCCATATGAAGATCAGGGTCATGGGCGTGTAATATTTAAAAGAGTTTGTCCATACCGGGTCCACGTGGTAGCCTCGCGCACCTTGAAGATTCAGCCCCTACGTTTCACTTTTGAAATTGTTCCAAATTCACATGTGGCAGCTTCTATGGGTTCCTCTGTGTTCCTTTGTATTTTTCTCGAGTCCTTCCTGTTGGTGGACACATTGTGTCCAATTCGAGACACGTGTGTGCCTTGCGCTCATTTGAAAACTACCCTGAGATTTTACCTTTGAAGTTGCATAGTTGAGACACATGGATCCCTTCACTTGATTTTTGGCTTTTTAATGACTAAATTTACCTCTTCAAACTATGGGACACATGGTGGGTTGTAGCTCATTTGGGAACTTCCTTTGGATCTCGTGTCTTCAAAGTGCACCGAAGAGACATGTGGCTCCTTCCTTTGGATTGTTCCTTTCTTTGTATTTGGCTAAGTGCATTTTTTGTTTAGTAGGACTATAATTCTAACGTTGGACACGTGGAGGCTCAGCGCACATTTGAGTCTGCCCCTTGAGTTTTAACTGTTGGAGTTACGGTGGGATGACACATGGATCTGTCCACTAGCCCTTCTATACTTAGTCAATTTAGTGACCGCTTCTACCTTTTCGGGCTCTTGAACATATGGAAGGTCTGCACTTGTCTGAGTCTCCACTTTGGGTCATGGCTTTGAATTTGCACTGATGCAACACGTGGTACCATCCGCTATCTTTCTATACTTATCTCGATTCGAGTTGGTGTATTTCTCGGACCCTTTTTGAATCTGCTGACCCTAGACACATGGAATCCTCAAACTCATTTGGAAACCAGCTCAAGATTTTACCTTTGAAGTAGTGCCGAGTCGACACATGGATTTTTCTCGCCGACGCTTTATACTTAGTCATTTTAGGCCCGCTCTGTCCCCCTTATTGACTTTTTAGCTGTTGACTCTGCCTCCTCCTCGGACTGGGACATGTGGAGGCCTGGAACTTGTTTGGGTCTCGACTTTGGCTTTGACCCTTGAAGGTGTTCCGTTTGGACACGTGGCAGCTTCCGCTGGCCTACAAATTTTTCAATTGCTGATTTGGGCCCGCTTTGTCCCACTTTTAATTTGGACTATGTGGTGGACTCGTGCTATTTTGGGAGCTACTCTTTGGATGCATCTTTCAATTGTGTTGAGATTACACATGGCACCTTTTGTGAGTTTATTTATACTTGGCCAGTTACAGCCTTGAGTTGAATCGTATGCGAAGTGTGAAACTTTACGCCCCTTGATTCAATCTTCTACTGTCAAGATCTGATCTCTCTTGACACTGTTTGACCCCATTTTCTAACCCTGCTCCTCCATTTCAAGTCTTCCTTCTCCTTGGATTCGGATCAATTGTTGGATTTGAAATGTGGCTCACGTGATAGAGCCGACCCTTAGATTTTCTATGTAGGGTCATGTTTGACAAATTTTATCAGGGGGAAAAATTGAGATAAAAATTTGGCGACTCACGGGGACATCTTCATACTAGATGAAGAGACCAGTATCTTTCAAACATCCATTGGGCATGGAGTCAAGAATGATAGAATGATACTAATGTTTTTTTCTTTGAAATTTCTCCCCAATTTCGGGCATCCTGCAGACCCCAAACTCACCCCGCTAGGGCTTTACCTGTTCCCGAGAATGGACTATCTCGAATCCAATTTTAGTTTCTCTGCATTTGTATTTTATTTGAAACTAGAAACTGTTACAAGAAACTATGGGTCTTTCTATCGTGAATACTAAAGGGCATGACCTCTGCACCTCCAGAGTAATACAAACAAAACTTATGTACAAAGAAAAATATCATACATGCCTCAAATGAGACATGCAGAGTGTGCACAAGTACTTCTTCTGCTGAAAACAAAATCTACTCCTACTCCTATACTAACCCTAACAAATAAAAGCTTAAACAAATCCTACCACAGGTAGGGAGAAATAGCTTCCCTTTCTCAAAAGGGGCAGCCATGCGAATGATTTGATGCTGAATATGGCTACTTGTATGAGTGAAAAACTAACCTTAAGCCGATCCTCCACCCATATCATCAAGGTATCAACAAGAAACAAGACAAATACCTCTTCACTCTACTGCTCACTTGGTTCCCAAAGGTATTAATTTTGATCCTTGGCACTTTGAGGCTCTCCCTCATGCTTAGAAGCAAGCATGACTGGTTGTGGCTTCTCTCTTGGCTCTAATGAAGCCAAGTACCTGATAGGGCATGGTCTGGTCCTTTGAAATTGCCCACTGCTCTGATTTTTAAATCCAAAAATGGAGTCTTCTTACAGATTTTCCTAGATGGGTGATGTGAGAGGGATGATAGCCTCATACTCTTTCCCTTCCTCTAGGAGTAGGTGTGAATTTTAGAAGATCAAAATATTCCAACTTTGATTGAAGAGGCATGTTCCAAACTGTAGGTTGTGCTTGCACGTTCTCTTCCATGGCATCAGGTTCTTGTGGTTGAAGAATGAATGATGGGGAAGAAAATATTACAATTTCAACTTGCTCCTTCTTATCAAAACATTCTTTTGAGTCTGATAGGAAATAAAAATCTTTACTATCCTGTTATAGCAAGGTCTCTCCCTCTTGCATGGTGATCTTAAAATATTCATTATTTTCACCATATGAAGCTTCATCTTCAAACATAAAGCTAGTGAGTTCAAGATCTTCTAAAAAATTAGAATTTTGGAGAGGTTGAATGGGAGAGGGTCTGTAATTTATTATGCAACCAGCTCATGATTTAGTGCCCCTAAATCTGTCTTGGTCACCTCCATATGCTCCTCTTTAACTGGACTTAGAGCTGGTTGTTCTTATTCCATATTGACTGATTGTGCAACTTGGATTAGATCAGCATCCTCTTCAGACAAATTGCCATTATGGAAACTGCATTCAGAGAAAACAGATTGTTGATCTTCTCCTTCTTTTTCTTGTTCATCTTCAAACTCATCCTTAGCCACCACTTGATCTTCAACCTTGACCTCCTTTGTTGGCTTAACCATTAAGGGGATCTTTGTAAGCCTAAACCTGACAGCCCAACACTTCAAATCCTCTAACATTTCTTCTCTGTTGGGTTTCTTTTCTTGCTCTTCTCCTTCACTGGATTCTTGAGTATCTTCCCAACATGGACTTGGGAAAGCAAGAGGAGTGGTAGGTTGGAATTCAACCATTTTTACTATTTTTTGTGGTGGAGAGGGAAGTGGAACTTGTTGTTTGTTTGGAGGGTATGAATTCTTGGGAGGGAAAAGGGTGGAGGAACTGAGGTGGGATGGAAGATTAGGGGATGGAGAAGAGAAATCAACACTTGGGGTAGCAACTGAGGGGCTTGACTCTTGACACTGCTGAAATGATAAAGCTTGAAAAAGAGAAAATGAAGGATAAGGAGCTGGTGATTGACTTACCCATTGACAACGTTGTATCGCACTTTTCTCATATGCCTCAATATCCTCAATCCACTGTGTAAGTTGAGGTAGCACTTCAACCATGAATTCAAGCTTCTCCTGAGGGATCTAATGTCTTGGAAAAGGGCCTCCCCATGGACAAAGTGCCTTGAAACCAATCACAAATTCCTTCATTTGTGCTATAGATGTGGAATCCACCATGCTAACCTCCATCCCTTGAATCTTCTCCAGCATATCAACACTTTCCGTGTAACTGTTATCATCATATGTATCTGTATGATGGAAAAGTGACAAGCGAGCATGGGAATCTACAAGTACCCTTTCCTCATACCCGACTTCCCGAGGTCGTGTTGAGACATCCGGTGAATGTTTGAATGTGAATGGATATGTATAAGCTAATCGGGTAATTTTAAATCCTCAACGCGCAATAATGGAATCTATGAATCTAAGGTGAAGAAGGCCCTCCTAACTTGGATTGGTGTAATGGCTTGTTCGGATATAATGGCTGTTCGGAGGCTCCATTGATGTTGAGCTCTCCGAGATCCTATTTCTTGGTTATTGGATACATGGGAAGTGACCTGTGGGAGCTTCGTATATATCTCCAGACAAGGTCATGAAAGTAGTGGTAGGTCATTTTAGTGGGTTTTGTTCTTAGCTATGGGTGGGTTTCTGGTCTTTCCCCGAAAATGTTGAATTGATTAGCTTCTATGTTTAATACGGAAAATTGTGCTATAATATCTAGTGGGAGTGGTGAAGATCTAAACACCAGCATTCATAAGCCGGTGTCAATACTTGACTGGTTTGTTGGCCCGATTCGTTGTGGGACTTGGGGATCACAATCGTGAGTTTTATGTTGTTGTGGAAATGTTATGGTCATGTGAAGAATTAATCCCTTCTCCTAACTATCCAATAATCGTATGCCTTTTCAGTCTCTACGTTTAGAACTAGAAGTTGTATGATTTTCTCGCAGAGTACCTAATAGGTGTTCTGGCAACTTGGATACGTAAGCTAGTGTCTACATCAACGAGGAGGTCTCTGCGTTAGGGCATGCAGAACCAAAGGATCTCAACCGAATGTTTGTTCTCATTCACACTCTTGCACGGTCATTCGAGATGCTTTATCAAGCCAATCTATAATTTGGATGGTTTGACCAAAAGTTGTAAGGTTTGTCATCTTCAATGTTTAACCCTCTCAGTTGTTCACTAATTGCTTATAAGTTTGTTGTTGCTCAAAAGACCTGTATCCTAAGGTCCTGATCTATATGAGCTAAGGTCGTGGGTAGATTTGGCTGAGGTATTATGGGTTCAAATATATACTCTCTAGGCTCTCTAGGTCCTGTGATTGTCATATAAAGATGATTCAACCTCCAACTAACATTAAATGAACTGATTACAAAGAGGTATTTACACTATGCAAGCATCCTGCTATTTTTGTATTTTTAATGGCGTATTTCAATGAAATTGAAGAGCAGCTACTTTAGTATATTTATAAAATGGACAATTAATCTAAAGACAAAATGAAAACAAACAAAGTAGCCTGGTATGGCTATTTGGCTGTGCAATTATGATTTTATCCTAAATATCTAAGCAACTAAACATATTAATTTGAAAGGCTCTCGATCCTACCTCAGAAGTGAGGAATGAATCACAGTTTCTTAGAAACTATCAATCCCCATAGCTTCCCTGGTGATACCAAGAGTGAAATTTTAACTGAAATGAAATAATTCACTACTTTATTTGATATGTTGTAACTAGAACTTTGATAGCTCAAACCTGGTGTTTACAGAACAGTGGTAAATCTAGTTGTGTGTGATTTCATCCCCTTAGTGTGATCTCCTTGTTCCTTCGTGTCCTTGTGAATCCAAAAAGTGTGTATATGATAGTATCAGCAGAAGATAGTGTTCAAACAATGGTAGCTTTGGATATAGACCAAATAAAATGCGAGTAGGAGATGGATAGCGCAAGCGAACAGAGCTTGACTATGTAATTCCTAGCGGGATTTATTGTGGGGATACAACACAAGTGTACCGAGAGTTTCAAAAGCTATTCTTGTGACAAAAAAAAACTTGTAACTTTAATGGATTCTAGTCTAGAAATGAAGCTATTCTATGTTTAAACTGACTGTATGCAGTAGCAATGAAACAAGACTTGAAATAAGAAGATGATATGACCTCCACAATACCAACAATGGAAGAAAAACCTGAAACTAACAAAATTCTAAGCAAGGAATTGAAAAACTAAACAAGAGAATTGAGAGGATGATGGGCCATTTGTTTGAAAACAAACTAGCTATTTATAGAATTCTGATTCACCAAAGGGTAACTTGGACTGGAACTCTTTTACCATTAAACAATGGAGAAACACTATTATAGGGAACCAAAAACATAAATACAAGCTAAGGCGGTTGAAAAAAGCTATTAAATGTTGAAAATTTACGCAAGACATGATCAAAGGAACGTCTTTGGAAAATGCATGAAGGACCGCCACCAATAAAAGGGGGCAAGGGATAAAACAAAGCACACGAAACTTGGATAAAGCATTAGGGTATGTACAATATCCTTGTTCTTGATAAGCTCCATAGCCAAACTGGTTTTGACCCTACTCGCATGGGTAGGCATAATGGTCTTGGATCTGGTCATAATGCTGATCTGGAGGAGTCATGATATATATTGGAGGTGGATTGCACTGCTGTAAGTGTGAATTCCATGAGGGGAATGAAGTCATGATTGCACAACTTCATGAAATGGAAGAAAATGAAAGATGTGGAAAGAAAGATGAATGAAGATGGGTGGAAATGGATGGAAAAGGTCAGCAACTTCAGAGATGGGGTTGTTGACCGAGATGGAGTTATTAGATGTGCTTTGCATGTGCCTCAGAAGGTTACATCTTAACAGGAACACACAAACCTGCTAAGATGAAGTGGTAAGGTGCTTTAGACCTGTCCCACCGGAATGCCAAAAATTGTTAGTGTAGAATCACAGCACCCCCAAATGGCCTAGGTGTGAGTGGGACATTCGGTGTGATTGCACAACATTGGACCATCTCTCAAGCTATGGGACTTGCAAACTTGAGATGGACCTCCAGAGAAGGTTGGTTCCTGCTTCCTAATCTACCTGCCATAAGCTACTCTAACGCAGGAAGAATCTAACAAACCTAATCTAACCATTCAAAAGAGAAAGGGAGAGAGAGAAAGGGAAAGAGAGCCTACACTAAGTAGTGATACACCAGAAAAGGAAGTGGCGAGATACTTCATTGAGGGATAATGAAATAGGGAAAAGGGCACTGAGGGAGGTCAGACAGAAGTGACACACACCCAGATCCAAATCTAGCATTGAAACTCCATGAAGCATGAAATCTTACACCTACAAATGTGAAATACATACACATGGAGAAAACATGAGATATAGAGGCACAAAGAAACAACAAAAAAATCTCTAGGGTTGAAAGACACCACAAAACAAGATTTTATTGCTCTATAAGGCACACAGACTATTACATGGGTACTCAGAGGCACAAATACGCTCGCCAGGTGTAGGAGAAGGCTTATAACTCAAATGGAGTCGGGAAACAACTTGATAGAGTCTCCCCACATCCTAGAATGTTTCCCCCTTCTCAAATGAGAAGTGTTATTATATATAGATGATGAAAATCGAGAGGAAAGAAAAGAAACTTCATCCTGATCTTAAAGATCAACCACCAACCATCATTTCCCACTGCGGATCTGCCCACAATTTGTCAAGTTTGCCTGCTTATATCTATCTGGCATGTTGAAGAAGGAACAACGGATCAAATCAAATATAATTTGGTAGCTGAAGCAATAAGATTCTTTATTAATGTCCTGAAAGATGTTTTCCCATTTTCACCCACCTAACCTTGTCAAAATTAAAGTTTCAAGTTCCCATGGTGTAGACAAGATCGACATATTTCCAAGAATACTTCTCCCACGCAAATCTGAGCTTTGAGTCAAAATATATGGCCATTAAAAGATCAGGGTCATGGGCATGTAATATTTAAAAGCATCTGTCTGTACTGGGTCCATGCGGCAGCCTCGTGCACCTTGAAGATTCAGCCCTTTGCCCTTTCAGCTCCTTTGTGTTCCTTTATATTTTTCCTGAGTCCTTCCTATTGGTGGAGACATTGTGTCTGACCCGAGACATGTGGGGGCCTCACACTCATTTGAAAACTACCCCTAGATTTTACCTTTGAAGTTGAGCGGTTGAGACACATGGAGGCCTCTACTTGCTTTTGGGATTTTCAACGGCTGAATTTACCTCTTCAAACTCTAGGACACGTGGTGGGTTGGCACTCATTTGGGAATTTCCTTTGGATCCACCTCTTGAAAGTGTGTTGAAGAGACACATGGCCCCTTCCACTAGCTTGTTATTTAATTTGTATTTGGCTAAGTCCCTTTTTATCTTGGCGGGACCATAAGTCTACCCTGGACACATGGAGGCTCAACGCATATTTGAGTCAGTCCCTTGAGTTTTAACCTTTGAAGTTATGCCGGGATGACATGTGGCTCTGTCTACTAGCCCTTCTATACTTAGTCAATTCAGTGACCACTTCGTCTTTCGGGCTCTGGAACACGTGGAAGGCCCACGCTCATTTGAGTCTCCGCTTTGGGTCACGCCTTTGAATTTGCGCTGATGCAACACGTGGCACCATCTGTTGGCTTTCTATACTTAGCTGATTCGAGCCAATGCCTTTCTTATACCCGTTTTTGACTCTGTTGGACCCTAGACACGTGGAAGCCTCGTGCTCATTTGGAAACCCGCTTTGGATTTTAGCTTTGAAGTAGCACCGATTCGACACGTGGCTTCTTCCACCAACACTTTTATACTTAGTCGTTTTAGGCCCACTCTATCCTCTTTTTGAATTTTTAGTTGTTGACTCTGCCTCTTCAGATTTGGGACATGTGGAGGCCTAGCACTTGTTTGGATCTCTAGATTTGGCTTCAACCCTTGAACGTGCGTCATTTGGACACATGGTAGCTTCTGCTAGCCTATGACTTTTTAATTACCAATTTGGGCCTGCTCTGTCCCACTTTTTAACTTGGACTACGTGGTTGGCCCACGCTCATTTTGGAGCTACTCTTTGGATGCCTCTTTTGGAATTGCGCTGAGCTGACACATGGTGCCTTACGTGATTCTATTTATACTTGGGCAGTTTTGGTGTTAAGTTGAATCATATGTGAAGTCTGAAACTTTGAGCCCCTTGATTCAATCTTCTACTGTCGAGCTTTGATCTCTCTTGACGTCATTCAGCCCCATTTTCTGACCCTACTCCTCCATTTCAAGTCTTCCTGCTCCTTGGATTTGGGATCAATTTTCAGATTTGAAATGTGGCTCACGTGGCGGCCGACCCGTAGATTATCATGCACAGGGTCGTGTTTAATCAATTTTTCTGGGGGGGAAATTGAGATAACAAAACCTTCATGAATACCCCTCATTACAGAAGCCTCGTCTGTTCCAAATCCAAATAAGTTTATCAATTATAAATCCATCTCTACTAAAAGAGAGATCATGACATCATACATAGATTGAGTTGTTCCATCCTTTATTTGGAGGATGCGTATGACATTGTTGACTAGAATGTTGAGGGATACCAAAATCATCTACAATTGATAATTTCTTTTTATCATTCTTAAGATGACCAATGGAAGCCATTTTGTCACAACTTACATGAACACCTATTCAATGAAATAATTACAAATAAATATCAAACGAGAGTTTTCAAAATGATGTTACATGTAAGGTATTTATAAACATAAAAAAATAGTTGAACAATTATTATTTTTATTATGCTATCAAATTATACTATCTCGTTGATGTAGTTAGGTTAGATTGTAAATTGGAATTACACGGTGCGAAGTCTAATTAGTAGAGAATCTGCTTATTCACAAAGACCCTACCAAAATTTAAAATAAGAAACAATTTGTAAGCTCATAACAATCTTAATATTAAACTAAAACAAATTTTAGTTATTCGATACAACTCAATAACAACAAGTTGATTTATTTTCTAAATAAAATTTAAATCCTTTTTATACATAGATGAAACTAAGGGATGAGAGAGAAACTTACAATGACACTCAAATCATATAAAAAATGTTAAGATACATTAGATTTTATAATAAAAAATTTATACAATTTTATTCCTTTAATAACACGTTTTTATATTTTCTTAAAATGAAATATATGTAAATATATTCATTCTAAGAATTTATGTTTAGTAAAATCATGTCATGATGTCAAAGTCCTAATAGTTTGCCTCTTAATAGTAAACTATTAGTTGTACATTATTCAAGATGCGACACCTTTATTCATATGAAGCATGTATTTCAAAGTATTGGGCTATAATTGAAAGCTTTCCCTATTTTCTTTTGGCCAAATAATTGTGGTCTTCATCTAAACTCTAAAAGAAATATAATAATACATTAGGTTCTAAATTACACAAATATTAATGAAAATGAGTGGCAAGGTTCTAATATCTATGATTAGATACAAGATACTAGACATTAATTCTTATTTAAAAAGAATATGAGAAAGTATTTAATTTTATATGTGTAGATATACATAATATTTTTTACCAAAATGCCAAAAAAAAATCAGAAATGTTAGCTTATTTTTTGAACTTGGATTGGTGATTTGGGTTTATTGGATTAAATTAGAGGGATAAATATTTGTATGGAAATACTTAGAAGAATAATGATGGATTCATGATGCATTCACCTCAAGCATAAATCCGTTTCCTTGTGTAAAAAAATTACAAATTAGAAAAACATAAATATAATTTTTTATTAAATAATGGAGCTGAAGGTGGAATCATATAGTAATAATCCAATTTATAAAGGATAAAAACATGCACAAAGAAATAGTCTATTAAAACTCAGATTTTTTTCCCATGACCTAATATATGACATGAACTCAGAGAGAAACTATGGCGTACTTGGTGCAGCTGGACTTAAATACACAGACACTGAGATTGGTGCACTGTAACCTACAAAATACCTCTCCTACCGATTCCCAAATGCAAGGTGGATCATGGATGAAAAATGAATGTAACTTTTTTAAATTAACTTTGAATTATGGGTGAAGGGAATGTTGATAAGACTTGCAACCATTGTATCCAGCCGTTGTAGGATGTTGCAGTCCTCAAAATTTGTGAATAAAGAAAATCAAATGATCAACAAATTACAATTCATCACTATTGGTACTTGAACTGGAAGAAAGCTGATGACTGCATGCAAACCAAAGGCATGGCTACTTTGTTAACGAGTTCAAAATTTGAGTTCAAAAGTTGTTTCAATTTTAATTTTTTGATGCCCTGTTGACAAGTCACCATGAATAGTTTACTTCAGATTTACAATGTATATGTTGAATTGACTGACGTGAAATTTGAAATATTTCCATTCTAATGAAAATTTAAATAAAATTATAAACTTCCTTATTCTCAAATAATTTTTAGATTTTTTTTAATTACGGGCAAATTTTCTTTGGCACTTTTGGATGGGTCAAAAGCCCTTTGACGAGATGTGATAGATTCAATTTTTAACCCTGCAGGGGATTCCACAAATAGACCATCCAATAGAATAGGGGATGCCATAGTGTCGTCGACCATTAACTCAAATTCCATAATTTGGTTTGGGCTACCACTTACCTTACCAAATGAATTTTCCACCGAGTGGAGCCCTATATCATAGAAGTCATTCTTAGTCATCTCTATAAATTCTTTCACTTTCTAAGTCACTGATTAAGGCATGTCCACACACTCAAGCCGATTCCCACCTTCCGCATGGCTCTTGAGTTGGGGAAGAACACAGTTTGAGTAATATGCTCCTTGCCACACGTCACCACTGGGGTTCTCTAATCCTAGGCACAAACCCCAGAACTCTATTCAGTCAACACTGACTTAACCATGATTGAAGTAACTGTCAAGCCTTTTTCCTTCCTCGTCTAAGTCTGCAAAGCTGAAGAACACCCAACTCCATGAACCACATATAAATAGTTAAAACAATAGATATTTGATTCCTTATAAACTATCTTCTGACTCCAAACTCCGTGTTTTGTTACAATCCTAATGAAGGAAGGGGCGAGTTTATCTATATACATGGTAATGTAGAACTTGACATGTATCATCCTAGAAAAATATTTAGTGGTGGGATCAATCACAAGGGGACCCCTAAAGCCCTAGTAATGCCCAAAATCACATCCAGGTGCCAAAACTCGAAGGCGCATGAGACATGACCTAACCCACATAGGAAAAGCATAAGGAATAGTAATGGAAATTTCCTATTGTCCATTTAATCAGATTCAAGAATGTTCTACTATGTAACTAAGGTCCCTCATGTAAAACATTGACAAAATATTCTTCATGTAAAAAGTGAAACAAGAAGGACTCTGTTCCCAAAGATACAACCTCTAAATTTCCCTTTTCTTGATTTCCTCTCTCCTCTAGTTTCTCGCTACCTCAATGTTAGGGTGGGATTCCAAAACCTTCACTCTAAAAAAATTTAAATCTATCTACAGATGCATCAATAAATTCACCAAGAACCAAAATGAAGGACCCTCATCATCATAGGAAGGGAGAACAATGTAAACAGAGTGGCCTTACCAACAATAACATATCGAGAACCTATTCCCTTGTGAGCCCATATTGTCTTTTCTCCTAAAATCTCCTACTAGGGAAGAAGGGGCGAACCAAGCCCATGAACCCAAACATTTCCTTGACATTTAAAATTTTATTACCTCCCACTCCCATCATCGGTCTCATTTCTTTCCATTGTTTTGAAGGGGATAATCTTCTTTTGAATATTTTTATGGCTTGAGATTAGTTTTTCAATAGATGTTTAATAGTATTTGGTTTTCTTTTATTCATTAACCCATCAACGGGTGTCATATGAAAACATTAGGTGTAATATTGGGGGAAATATTTATTGAATGTCCAAAATCCTCCAAAATCATAGTTATTTATTACATTAATTAATAATTTCCTAATAGTGTCAACTAGAATAATGAAGTGAGAAAGAGAATTTAAATCTACTTCTAGTAGCCCCATTTATGACTTGAAAAACTAATTGTAGGAACTAATTTATGATTCTTGAAAATGAGAATTTGTAGATGTGAATATATATGAGATTCTATAAATATTCAAAGAAACCAAACATTCACATTGTTTGCAATATGAAAATATAATTAACCTAATCAAAACCATTATTTTAACATAAAGTTTTATGAAAATTTTGGGATTTTACCTATAATTGATAGATTTTATAGATTCATTAGAAATTATAAATACCATCTATTATTACGTCAGAGGTGTTCTTGTAGTTAACATATGTTGAAATCGAGGGGTGCAAAGTTATTTTGCTACTGCTATCTGTCTTTACCTAATGGAGATCTTTCTAGCAATATTTCCATCGACTTATCACGGGATATCTGCAACAACTGGAAAAGTGGGAGCCATAGTCGGGTCCTCTATGTGGATCAAAGCACACGAAGTGCAAGGGATAGTTTTTAGTTTCCTACAAAAATTTTCTCCTAGTTTCATTTACAAGACAGTCTCTACCTCTGATATCTTGTGGTTTTCTTCTTCACTCTTACCCAACTTTCTTTGATTTCATATTTAGGAATCGTTTATTTTAATTGGGTGTTTTTCCAATTTTTGATTTTGGAAAAATGGTGATTGGATCGTAGTTTAATGGTGCCCGAAAGGGTTCGACAATTCTAGGTGGAGCTCAAGGGAGATGAAAATATGAAAAGATAAGCCCAATAGTGGTTTGGAATTCCTAATAGTCCCGATGGTAGATTTTCTTATTTTGATTGTTGTGATCTCTATAGATTACATGGATTTCATTTAGATTGTGTTTCAAAACTATAAAGACACAATACAATCATGGAATTTGGATGGATACTCCTTTTTGTAGTGGGGTAAGTTACAATTTTCAATATTATGATACCCTTGCTGTTTCTTTTTAGGAAAAAACTTACTTTCTTTTCATCGAACCATATACACATGTCCCAAAAGTTAAGGAAGAGGAATATGTTTCTGACCTTGATTTATGGAGGCCCATTTCGAATATGCCCAGAAAAAGGTATGGTTGCTTGGGGGTTTTTGTAGATGGGATATTTTATGTAATTGGGGGGCTCAAGTTTGGTAGAAAAAATAGATTTTCTGTGTAGCCTTATGCATATGTGAGATCTATTTATTCATATGACCCAAAGATAGATACTTGGTGTGTCATGGGGTCTTATATTTATATTTTGTGTAGCCGGAGTAGTTGAATTGTCTTTTGTGTAAGTATGATGCAAGGAAGGATTCATATAGTAGGATTAATTCTCCTCCTACTCCATCTCTTTTGAGTATGGATGATGTGGTAAATTTTGTTGTGTTATAGTGGGAACTTATGTCTGCATTGTGCAAGTTGGAGGGTCAATTGATGATTTGTTGAGGAGGAATGGGAGGTGTGTTAGAGGCATGAAAGAAGGCCTGGTTTTGATCTATGATACAAAGCTATAGGAATGGTGTAGAGGGCCTAATTTTCCTTATGTTAAGAAAGGTGTTGCCTGAATGTTATAAAAATGGGTCTTATGTTCAATACTAAATCTTAATTTTCTTATTCAATTCAATTAGCTACAAAAAACATTAATTTCATTTGTTACTGGATTCATCTAGATCAAAAATGCATGGTGGGACTACTAGGTAAAGTTGACATGATTTATTCTATGATTTGGTGTAATAGCTAGGGAATTGATTGTCTGGGAATCAATGTGTATTCACCTTCTATAGTCCAGTTGGGAATGTGGTACCCACTTGCTGAAGATGGAAAAATATTCCACAATTAAGTGAAGAAGGGAGACAGGATCATAGTTTTTTGCATATAATATGGCTTGAGAATTAATTGCCTTGTTATGAACTTGGACTATTCAAAAAGCACGAGTCTCATCGGCTCAAAAAAATCAATAAGCTAGAGATTCTACTTAATGACAGGGAAGGATGCTGTGGACCATCATAGAGTTTATGATGGTGTGTAGGTATGTATTTTGGTATGTTTTGTATGGTCTTCATATCTGGTTCCATTAAGGCTCAGAGATTGACATTATGTTTATGGAACTTTGCATTGTGTTATTTTATGATGGATTTTCATTGTATAAAATACCATGCACAATAATGACATTGTCCAACTTTGTAATAATAGAACACATGTTTCATAAATTGATTCATTTGCAATTGATAATCTTCGGTTCCCCATGACTTATTGTAATGCATTATGTTGAAAATAAAATCACCGATTTCTACTTCCTTCAGATCATCCAAGCCAACAAAATTCACCCCACCATAACTTGGTTTCAAATATTTTACCATATATAGTTTTGTGTAGAAAAATATTTAATGTAGTTTTAGGGCCATTATTTATAACCCATCGAGCTACTCATTGTCAAGAAAATTAATTTTCATAGATTAGAAAAAATGAAACCCCTCAACAATATTTTTCTTGCTCAATAGGTTGCCAACATATGTGATTGTTACATAGATTTGATTTTAACTCATAATATATAATTGTAATTTCAGGTATGATTCAAGTTCACTTTGGATTTTTTGTTATGTAAAACTAGATAGATTTGCAAAAATCTTAATGCTATGTATTTCTTTGCATATAGTTAATGTTGAAAAAATATTGTTCAAGCATTATTGTACTATCCTTTTGGTACCTATTTCATTGGGCATTAATGGATGAAATAATCTACACTTGATACATTTGCATAGATATAGAGGTAAAGCTGCAAGTATTGAATTAGCTGCGTTTACCAAGTTGAAGTGGGTTGGTCATGCCTATCTAACTTCACTTCATTTCATGTCTTGGTTTTAAGTTTTGGTCTTTGTATGCATGATGATCATGCATACCTAGTTTTGTAGAATAGGGGATTCCATAGTGTGGTCAACCATAAACACAAATTCCAAAATTTGGGTAGGGCCACCACTTACCTTATCCAATGAATTTTCCACTGAGTGGAGCCCTATATCATAGTAGTCAGTCTCGATCATCTCTGTAGACCCATTCACTTTCCTGGTCGTTGATTCAATTACGTCTACACACTCAAGCTAATTCCCACCTTCTACATGGCTCTTGAGTTGAGGAAGAACAAAGTTTTAGTAATCTACTCCCTACCGCACATCACCATTGGGGTTCTCTGATCCTAGGCACAAACCCCCAGAACGCTATTCCATCTCAATTTTACTTCCTCATCTAAGTCCACAGAGCTGAACAACACCCAATGCCATGAACCACATACAAATAGTTAAAAAAATAGATATTTGATTCCTTATAAACTATCTTATGAGTCCAAACTTTGTGTTTTGTTACAATCATAATGAAGGAAGGGGCAAGTTTATCTATATACATGGTAATGTAGAACTTCACATGTATCATCCTAGAAAATTATTTGATGGTGGGATCAATCACCAGGGGGACCCCTAAATCCCTAGTAATTCCCAGAATCACATCCTGGTGCCAAAAATCAAATGATAGCGTAGGCAGCCTAACCCATAGAGGAAAAGCATAAGGGATAGTGATGGAAATTTCCTATTGTCCATTTACTCAAATTCAAAAATGTTCTACTATATAATTAAGGGCCCTCATGTAAAACACCAACAAAATATTCTTGATGTAGAAAGTGAAACAGGAAGGACTCCTGTTCCAAAGCAACAACCTCTAAGTTTCCCTTTTTCCTAAATTTACTCTTTGTCCAATTTCTCGCTACCTCAATGTTAGGGTGGGAGCCCATGAACCTTAATTATAAACAAAATTTAAATCTATCTATAGATGTATCAATAAATTCACCACGAACCAAAAATGAAGGACCCTCATCATCATAGGAAGTGGAGAACAGTGTAAATGGAGTGGCCTTACCAACAGTAACATATCGAGAACTTGTTACCCTATGAGCCCATAGTGTCTTTTATCCTAAAATAGCCTGCTTGGGGAGGAAGGGGCGAACCAAGCCCATGAACCCACACATGTCCCTGAGATTCAAAAAAAATTTACTTCCTGCTCCCATCGTGTTCTCATTTTTGTCCATTGTTTCGGAGGGGACTAATCTTATGTTGAAATCTTTGTATGGCTTGGAGATTATTTTTCAATAGCTATTTAATAGTATTTTATTTTTCTATTATTCATTAACCCATGAACGTGGTGTCATATGAAAACATTAGGTGCAATATGGGGGCCAATATTTATTGAATGTCCAAGTCCTCCAAAAATTATAGTTATTTATTGCATTAATTAATAATATCCCAAAAGTGTCTACTAGAATAATGAAGTGAGAAAGAGAAATAAGATCTACTTGTAGTAGCCTCATTTATGACTTGAAAAACTAATTCTAGGAACTATTTTATGATACTTGAAAATGAGTATTTGTAGATGTGAATTTATATGAGCTTGTATACATATTCAAAGAAACCAAACATCCACATTGTTTGCAATAGGAAAATCTAATTAACCCAATCAAAACCATTATTGCAACATATAGTGTTATGATAATTTTGAGCGTTTACCTATAATTGATAGATTTTATAACTTCATTAGAAATTATAAATACCACCTATTATCATATTCTCTGTGAAAACTCACTATAGCCAAGAATGAATCTTTAACAAAATTTATCCCCTTTACTAGAGAATTTTAACAAACTATAGGATATCTAAGTTTGTTACTTACTGTTTTGATAACTAGATAATGGATATCAAACTCATAACTCATTATAATTATCATGTACTCTAATTACTCATTATCATGTACTCTATTTCATCTTTCTAGGGAAATTATCCACTTAGGTATCCAAATCTAAGGAACACATCATCATTCCAAGTCAATCTAGGGAATAAGTGTGAGGTTTGATTCCTCGTCGGAGTAGTGGCGATGTCGACGATACACGTGGTGCCCACAACCCACCTAACATTTATTTTGTAATATTTTCTCACCATATAGGGTTTTTAAGAATGAATTAGTTGCAGAGTAAGCATCCAATATCATCAAAGGTCCAAATAAGAGAAAAGAATAGACAATGAAAGATTGTAGAAACAAAAATAATTTAGGAGCTGAAAGTAATAAAAAGGGCCATAATAGGGGTACACTTTGGTCTATGCCATCTACTTTGGTCCATGCAACAATTAAAGGAACAATTTCAATAACGAGGTTTTGTTACGCCATTTTCCAAATTATTCCAGCCATCACACCAACCCATATCATCACATAGAGCACGATAGAATCTATGTTGTCTTATATATCTCATTACAAGTGATTTATCTATATTCGATTATCATTTTTTTATCATTTCTTAATGGTTATTCCCAATTTTGATGTAATTATCTTTGCAAACTAATTTATTACGAGAATTTACAATCGGCTACCACCCGCTTGAGATATTAACCAATTTCAGTTAAATCATTAGTTTTCATTGCATTAATAATTCCACACATGAAATATTTTAAATTAAGTTTAGTATTGAGTAATGCACCACTTGATGAAAAAATTATTAAATTTTAAGTCATTGCTTAGAAGGATATACTTTTCCCAAAATATTATGGTTCAATTAAATATGTTTCCTTCTTAGTTAAATATTTTTATACCAAAATAGTTGGATCTTCTTAATTGGTCCATTTGAATGGTCTTGAATGAGGTTCAATGTTAAGAATCTACTTATGATCTAAAAATAATATTATATTTTAAGGCATTTGCTGAAAGAATACAATTTCCCTATAATTTCATTTCTACATTAAAAATAATATTAAAGTCTATAAAATTCACCACTTAGAAACATGTTCTTTTATTGAATATTTATTTTGTAATATCCAAGACAAGATTAGCATCAATGGTGGACTACTTCCTTAAGAGAAAACAATATTTGTCTCTCAAAGGAGTAGGATTTTTTCTTGTCCAGACTCATTTTTATTTTGGTCCATCCATAGTGGCCTTCTCCACCTCTTTTCTTCCCATGGTATTTTTTTTTTGGGGGTGTTTCCCTATTATTCTGTATTAGCTAGAGGCTTAGGACATTTTCACGGGTTTTGGACCATGTGGCCATCACAGTTTTTGCTAAATGATTACGTACCTTTGGTGGACATAGGTGCTTCTGGTTGTTGTCTATATGGATTGGGGTTGGAAGTTTGCCTTCGACATTTTATTGTTTTCTATCTCTTGTGTTTATAAAAGGTTTCAAGTAAATCAATTTATATAAATCAATTTAATTAAACTTGCCATGCAGACTCACAGCCGTAGTGTTATTTATTCTTAAGCACATAGATAAATGAAATCTAAATGGTACGAAGGAAAGAATACAATATGTAAATGATTGGCGTTGGTTCATAATTCAATCACTGGTTGTCCACCAGTAGAGACTCGGAATCAGAGATTTGAATTGTATTTTTATTACCATATGCTAAGTTTTGGTATGATGAAACAACCTTATTGGCGAGTGGTGGGCAGGGGCTGTTTCCATCGCAGTTCCGACCCGAATCTAACTCTTCCATATTGACTTTCGGTGGGCATGAGGGACTGTTTCCATTGCAGTTCCGACCTGAATCTAACCATTCTGTATTAACTTTTGGTGGTAGTGGTGGTGGTGGTGGTGATGGGCATGAAGGACTGTTTCCATTGCAGTTCTGACCTGAATCTAACCGCTCCATATTAAATTTTGGTGGTGGTGGTGGTGGTGGGCATGAAGGACTGTTTCCATTGCTGTTCTGACCTGAATCTAACCGCTCCGTATTAACTTTTGGTGGACATGAGGAACTGAAGTTATCGCAGCTTCGAGCTGATACATGGACCATAAACATTACGTAAAGCACAAGCATTTTTATAAGAATTAAACTAGCCATGCTTCAATGAAAGGGGTTTGATATGATCAACCAAATACGATACAATTGTTATAATTTGAATTAAATAATAGATGTGGATATAGTATGGTGGCTAGTTGATGATTGAGGATATAGTATGGTGGGATTGCTCATTAGATGACATAGAATGTCATATTTATAGGGGAATCGATACCAAAATAATAGCTAATTCAAAGTCATACCCATGGCGTATTGTAAACGTCAAAGCTTTTTTGGGTTTGTGAACATTTTGCGCTTACTTTTTCAAAATCAATGGTTCGTAAGTTTTGTAGAGTCGTCAAAGCAATAGTGAGATGAATGAATAAGCATATCAAACTCGGGTAGAAAGGTAACAAACATACACATCTCCAAACAACCTACCCATTATGGTAGTTATAGGACCACCTCTAGTGTGGTCTCACCTCAAATGGTATAAGGATCATAATATATTTTCATGGACCATGACATCCAACCAAGACTTGATTGATTTTTTAACTGAATGTGGATTTTTACTTCCGTAAAAGTAATTTCAAGATGTCATTCCAACCAAGACATGATTGATGAAGGTATCTCTTTACTAGCCTTCATGACCATGTTGGTATCATATGCCATTTTTTGTGTGGGATGGGATCTAGGTTCTATTTTGCTGTAAATTTTATCCAATACCAAAACATAAAACTATGTACCTCAAATAGTACTTAAAGTATTATTACTTATTATACCATCCATGAACAAGAAGTTTAAGCTTGTTCGGAATAGACATTTGTTTTATTTCTCTTTTTTTGTGAGGGCCATAAAACAACATCAAATCAGATCCTTGGAATGGTACTTTAATATTTATGACTTTTTTAGACTCCCTCAAGCATGGGTTTAATTTATCTTGGCATAGACATACCATTTCTAGGTGGAATAAAATATCGGTTCAATTGTTCTTTAAATAAAATTAATCGATAAAACAAAAACTATGTACTTAGAGAGGCACATATAAAGGTTTGATTGTTATACTTTATCCCAAGTGAAGGTTTATGTTTTAATAGTATAGACATGAAATTTATAAGTGGGATATGATCTTTATTAAAATATTTTTGAACATGGGTCGATTCACATATATCTCTCCCTGTCATTGAATGAATATCAATAATATATAAAACAAGTATTTGTAATACCCTAATTGTTGGGAATTAGGGACTGCAGAATAGTGCTATGATTTAATAATAAAACAAAATAATGTACACATGATCATATAACAATTCCCCAAAATCTCAGATGAAAGAGGTGATCTGCTTGTGTTTTTCAAGAACCTAGTGATATTGTTAAGATACACTAGCACTATTTTTTTAATCAACCTCTTGAATGAAATATCCATTCCCCTTTGGAAAGTGGCCCCAGAATTTGATAGTATAAATTAAATATTCCTATAGGAATAGGTGCCCTAGTTAGTGGTGAAAGCCATTTTGAACCGATCATCTTCTTTCACCATTATCTCGATTATACCACGAGTAGCCATCTATGAGGGAAAATATTTCCGAGTTGGCTACCACTTGTAAGATTTTCTCTAATGAAGGGAGTGAATAATGGTCTTTGAGAGATGCCCTGTTCAGGTCTTGAAAGTTTTCGCACAATCTAATCTCTCCTTTGTTCATTCTGAAGGCACCAAGTTTACAACCCAACTGGAGTGTTTGATTGGAAATATAATGCATGCCTCTATCAATTTCTTCACTCTTTATTCATGAGAGGATCAATGTGTTGGTTTGCTAGTCTCTACTTTTCCCTTAATGGCTTAGCATATGGGTCTAGTTCTATTGTATATTTAGCCAACTTTGGATTGAATACGCTCAGGTCTT
The DNA here is from genome assembly GCA_018340775.1 of Taxus wallichiana var. yunnanensis. Lineage (NCBI taxonomy): Eukaryota > Viridiplantae > Streptophyta > Pinopsida > Cupressales > Taxaceae > Taxus > Taxus wallichiana. Next base: position 906,277,161 of record CM031239.1, read on the forward strand.
CATATCTCTAGGAGAAAAAATCTAGAAACTCTCGAAAAAGTTGTATGAACTCATCTCTTCTGCTTAGTGGCCAATTTTTTGATTTAGAGTGTTTTACCTTCTCAAACTGAATTTGGTTTTGATTCATCTCCTTTGACTCGTATGTTGGCTTTCTCTTTACAAAATTTATCATTTAGGTTGAATATAGACTCACGTAACCAATAATTTGGGATGATTGTTGGTCTCGTGGATGCACTACTTGATCCTTGTACTTCTTCTCCAATCTCTCCCGGTTCATAGCTAAGAATTTAGCCTCTTCCTGGAAGAAATTAACAATTTATTGATCATTTTCAAACACATTCCAACTTGTGTTGCTACTTGGAACTACTGGCCTTACAATCAAATGGATATGTGACTATGTTCTATCTCTTTTGATACTATCCATAACATCAAAATTTTCCCCAATGGATGCAATTATATCTGCGGTTTCATTCTTCTTCCTAGGTATGGACTTGATGTTGAGATCTTTAAAGTCCTCAATTATGTCACATACCCTATTTTTTTCACTCTTGAGTAGGTCATTCTTTGCGGCATGTTGTCCTCTAACCTGATTCACAATTAGTTCACTATCCTCGAACACTTGCAAGTTCTTTATACCTCTTTTCCTAGCCCAATGAAGTCCATGAATCAAAGCCTCATATTCAGATGTGTTGATTGAATAGGAAAACTAGAAATGAAAATTTGAATAATACTTGATGTTCTGTGGTGAAACCAACATTACACCCCCTCCAGCACCTTGTTTTCTTCTTGAACCATCGAAAAATAGTTTCCATACTTCATTATCATCCTTATTTTCTAGCTTAGCGATATCCAGAATGGGTGAATTTTCTTCATGTACACATTATACACCCAAGTATGATTCTTCCATTTCCTTGTAAGGATCAAAATAAAGTATTTTGTTTTCCCATTCATCGAGAGTCAAATCTGGAATACCATAAACCTTAGTACCACTTTTAGATCATTTAAACACTCTTCTTGATTGAAGGTTGAGAATTTTTGTTGATTGGGCTTGGCGATGAGTCCCATTGTGAAATTTTGCAATTGGTTATAACTTGATTGTAGCCTTAGCTCCATATCTTGTTCTGAATAAAACATGTGACTAGTCCGTAGATAGATATCCACAAATTTTGGAATTGAATTCCCTTGACAAACATAGTGCAAAGAGTGGCGATAAGTCAATTATAGACATTTATTACAGAAATGTGACATTTGGGCAAGCATGTAGTGTAAGACTTAACCATTTTATGATCCCAACCATTTCTACTTATGTTCCATCCTGTTGCACCACTCCTTTCAACAATGGCTCATACTTTAGATTTAATTTCAATCTGCTATTTTCATGGTAATCACTGAGCTACTTGCCCCCGAATTGATCATGCAGTTGTGCACTAAGTGGTTCCCAAAAATCAATGACACATAGAAAGGTGGATACTTCAATTTTTTTCTTGGTTGACCCCAATCTTGTTGCACTGTATTAGTGAGAAATTTGTCATGTCTTTGGTTTAATCCATTCGAGGCAGACCAACTGCCCATTACATCTTGCAACAAATATCATTGTCTTAGGATTGCAAGTGACTCCCACATGGAAATGCTCACATCCATTTTCTTCATCTGATCGATGATGTTGAAAGGGGATGGATTATCTTTTTTCTTCCCCTTACTTGGTACAAATTTATCTTGCACATGGGTTGGTGCTTGAACTGCTACAATAGGTGCCTTAGGTTGATTTGATATATTTATAGATGTATTTGGTCTACTAACTCCTTGTTGTGTAGGAGTGGGCTAAGAAACAACTAGATTAGATTAATGTCCTTCCTTAATATTCCTCTTCTTCAATCATGTGTTAGAATCCAAGCCCTGGAAAGGAGGTTGATTAACCCTGTAAAAGTATTATGTTTTCCAATTGACCAATGTGGTATCCATTGGAGGTGCCTCTTTGCTGAGCTTCTTGTTGTTTCTTTCCTTCTTTAGTTGGCTCTTGGGACATACCAATGGTCTACACCATCAAGGCATAGTTTAGTACACCATTGAAACATATAGATTGATTATGAGGTAAATTGTAAGGATAACACCATTCATACTCCTGTGCCATGTTGTTTTAAGTTGGAACCAAGGCTCTTGATGTTGAAAGTGCATTTGGATCATATGGTTGGAATGGCATGGTAGCTGAGGTTGTCCTTGGTTCAGGTTTTGATTTGCAGCTTGAGTTGGTGGTTTATTTTGCTGATATGGGGGCTTGGCTTGATATTGAGTTTGAGGTTGATACGGTCTAGAAATATGAGTTTGCTTGTCTCTTGATAGTCACTAGATCATTTCCTAGGTTCTGTAGTTGTTTCATAACCTCCTGTAGTTCCTTGGAATTATTAGAAGAGGTAAAAGCCTCATTGTTGCTTTGAATTCTAGGGGCTAGAATGGGGTTCATCTCAGGTGTTTAACAAGATGTAGGAGTTCCCATGTCTGGATAGTGAGAAATTGGTAGCCTTGGTGCTAGCATACCATCTTGAATCAAATAGTTTTACACTTTGATTACTATATTGGAGGTCCTTAGAAGTGTTGTTCCTCACATTGATATTCTCATCATAGCAATGTCGAATTCATACCCTTTAAGAAGTAAAGGAACACTCCTTTGGTAGTTAGCCAAATGACTATTGGAATCCTATCTGATGTCCATTGAAAATGGAAATTAAAATCTACCATTTTCTTATTATGATCCCTTTTGATTGTTGTCAATTGTTCCAATAAAGATAGATTATCCCCTCTCTCTAAATTGGTTACAAAGAGTTGAACACACACGATTCCACCTCAATAGACCTATTATTATGCTCCTAAACCATTGTAAGGCCTTACCTTTGAAAGATGAAGCCAACAATTTGACTACAACTTCCATTTCATTAATTTCATGAATCGCATAGACATTTGCAATGTCTTGGATGTGGTCAATAGGAGTAGTATGATTTTCTCCTGTGAAATAGGGAATGTTCTTTAGTGCTGCAACCGAAATTGGATTTTGAGCATTTAGGGCAAGTGGACTACTTCCCGTGAAGTTGAAAAAGGGATTAGGTGGTCCCTGAGGTGGTTGTTGATGTGCCATTATGATTGGTCTAAGGACTGGTTGATTGGAGAAAATGTCTACTAGGTGGAGGTGTAGACAAAGTCCTGTTAGGTGGAGATGGTGATCTTTGTGGTCTTCTTCCTCTCCTTCCTCTACCTGACGTGATAATTGCAAGTAGAAAAATAGTCCCTCTTCTCTAGTATTAGACCTAGTTCGATTCTTCTCATGTACTTGGGTAACCTATGTTGGTACACCACTAAATTCTATCCCTCCAGAGTCCCTAGATGTTTTAGGAAATTACCCTCAAAATATCAAGATTTTTCCAAGTCACACACAAAACATGACAAAATTAAAATGAAAACATTGAAGGACTTGTATATTCAATCTTCTAGAAGATAAAATGAAATTCCTGAATTCCAAAAAATGCAAGACTTTTGAATGTCCAAAACCCCGAAATATGAAGTTTGGAGAACCTCGCAATCCCAAAACCTGAAATTCCAAAATCCTCAAATGTCCGAAATCCTAAAATCCCGAAACCTGAAATTTAAAAAAATTCAAAAATTTTAAAATCAAAATTTTAAAAAACTAAAAAGACCCTTTTGAATATTAGCACCCGATCAATCAACTGGTGAAATTTAGACTTTTTTTGAGCAAGTTAAGCCCTTCAAAATTGATTTTGGAGTTCATCCTAAGAGGTCAAATGTCTAAAACTAGAAATTTGTAGTTTTCTAGGTTTGAATTTCTTGAAAATTCCTTCAAAGCTCATGGAATGAATTCCTTGTTCCACAATTCATGCCAAAACTTTTATGGAAAAATCATAACACTCCGATTGCTCATAAGTGAAAGGTTGAGGAAGTCAATGTGATATTTCAAACATGGAGTTATCCCAAAGTATGGGACTTTGAAATCGGGATAACCCTCTGGAGAAGGCTGGTTTCCTATCCTATCCTAGTGCCAACTTATACAAAGTGTAGAGAGCTAAAGATCTAACACGAGTCTAATGTTTCCAGGAGATATAGATAGAGAAAATGCTTGAAAATAAAACCTGCTCTAAGGAAGGTGATACACCAAGGAGTGTTGAACAAATTACATTAAAAACAAAACACAACTCGAATCTTGTAATGAAAATACAACAATAAACCATAACCTTGCATGCAATGAAAGATCAGAGAGATGCAATAGAACAAAAAAGAAGGTTTGAAACATCAATGGATATATATGAAGATAGAGAGAAGAGAAAGAGAGAGGAATTCAAAATCTTGCTTCAACCACCCTAAAATGCATTAATCTCCTCTGAAAAAATGATGGGTACCACTACAAAACTCATAAATTCATGTAACTTACCTTGTTGGGGAAGAAAGGAAGATGATATCTTCATCTTTTTGTTAGGTGAGAAACCTGGAAAAATTCCTCAAAAATAGCAGTATGTATTTCCCCATTTTGGAATACTTTGTCTCACTAAAATTAAGATGAGGGTGCCATACCGCAATAAATTTGAGTAGTTGATCTACCTTTTTGGACACCGAACCTACATTGCACCCTCTAAAATAAAAAAAAATGGACTTTTGGGATTCAGACCTTCAAATATTTTAACTTCAGAGGTCACTATTACTATTCATCTTCCTGAGTTTGTGAAACCTCGAAATGCAAAAAAGCTGAAGTCTAATATTCAGACTTTGGGTTTCGGTATTCAAGTGGTGATTTGCATGCACTGGGGATTCAATGTTTCAAAATTATGAAACCCTAAACTCTGAAATTTGAACTTTAGGTTATAGACCTTTGTGTTTTTGGGGGTTTAGGTCTCAGGATTTTAGGGGTTTAGGTTTTAAGATTTTGGGGGTCTGAGATTTTAGGATTTTGCGGGTTTGGGTTTTGATATTTCAGAGGTTTAGGTTTTAGGATTTTGGGGGTTCATGTTTGAGATTTCAATGGTTGTTCATCCATCCGGTCATCGCATATCTCTGAAATCCTGAAAGCCTAAATTCTAAATTTCAGACTTCGGGTTTTAGACTTATTTTTTCCTCCCCGCATGGCATTGTTCATTACTCAACCTGCGACTAACTCTAAAAAGTCCTCTTTTTGTAAATCTGAGCTCCCATTCAAAAGTTATGGCCATATGAAGATGAGGGTGCCATACAAAAATAAATTTGAGTAGTTGATCTACCTTTTCAGACTCTGAACCTACATCACACCCTCTGAAATGTGAAATTTTGAGACTTTTAGGATTCAGATCTTTGGATATTTTGACTTCGAGAGGTCACTTGCTATTTTTTATTTTCTTGAGATTTTGAATCCTCTAAAATGTCAATACTCCAAAGTCTGAAATTCAGACATCGGGTTTCAGGCTTCAAGTGGTGATTTGAATGCGTAATGGCTTCAACGTTCTGAAATGATGAAACCCTGAAGTCTGTAATTTTGAATTCGGGTTTCAGAACTTTGTGTTTTTGGGGGTTTAGGTTTCAGGATTTTGGGGGTTCTTCATCCATTTGGTTATCGCATATCTCCAAATTTCCAAAAGCCCAAAGGCTAAATTTGGGACTTCGAGTTTCAAAATTTTTTTCTTCCCCACATGACACTATTCATTACTCAACCTTGTGGCCAAATTTGAACTCTCAAATGTCTGAAGTCCAAATTTTGGACTTTGGACTTTGATATCCTTAAGACCTTTTAAGTCCGCCGAATTGGAATTTTTTCCCGCCAAATCCGAATGCTTCCACGTCACTTCAACTCGCTCAGCTCGAGCCTGAAATGTGAGCTCCATTTTCTTTGTGCGAGGTCATGTTTTTCTAATTTTTCCAATGGGGGAAAATCAGATAACAGCTCACATAAATCTTCCTAAGCCTATTTGGGGCCCCTAATTAATCTTAAGAGATTAATTAGTCTCTAAACCTAGTGAAATCTTGCTTTGACATGCTAAAAGTGCTTTTTGGACTTACCTTTTGTCGTAAATGCATACAAATCATTCCATTCTTGGAAATGGAAAGCCATTATTAAACCCATACCCGTAAGCCATTTCTAAGAACTCTTCTCCCTTTATAGCATAAACTATAGTATTTAGTTTAGGATTAAAAGATTTCTTCATTGTTATTGAGCTATCATTGTCTATTGCATTTTCCAAACTCAAGCTTGGGTAAATGAGAAGAACCATATGGTCTTGTAGCCATTAATGGTGAGATCTTACTCTCAAATCCTTGAGCATTAAACAATCAAAACAGATTGCTAGGATCTTCATAGGTTCATCTTTTTATAGCTTTCAAAGAGTAGAGAGTAATATACAATTTAGTTTGATGTTTTTGTCAAAGTTATAATGTATGCATAGGAATAGATATTATTTATCTCTTATCTGATGGTTCATAGTAAAGTTGTTAAAGCTTTGGGGCTTCATAAATGTTCTTGCCTCATTCTATAGATTTCAAACTTTTCCTTGTTCACAAATGCTAGTTTTAGTGGTTTTCCATGGTTAAAACTTATTACCATGAGTTAACTGTGATTACCTTGCCATACCAAGGTTGGCTAAAGTTTCTAATGTTTTAATTCTTACTTTTTCATGGAGGGGGTAAAGCTATGTCTAACCATATATTTCACACAAACCAACTACAGTTAACTCATGCATGCATATGTTCCAAACAAAAAACCAAATCATAACTTTTTCATGATAGACCAAAGGAAGGGATCCCCTTTTTACCTTAATTTCTATAAATTTTCCATACACATTATATTAATTTTTACAAATAAAGCAATTTGATAAGGTTGACTAGGAGTTGAGAAAACCATGAAAGTTTATTTTTAGATTTTGTAAAGCCATGTACATGATTTTTGCCTCATTATTATTAAAAATTGTATTTATTTGCAAAAGAGGTCGAATTGTACATGATTGGATAATAATGGATTTGTCTCCAATTAGAAAGCTAGGGTTGAACTAATGTAGGGAGTATTATTCTTGGAGTGATTTGAGTTAATGCTTGTTTCCTTTTCACTATATTTACCTTGATTTTAACAGCAAGAGAGGGAGACTTATTTTTCTAACATACTTATACTATATAGAGATTGTACTACAAAACCTTGTTGAAGAAATAAATATTGATTTTCCTCCATTTGCAACTTTGTGAAGTGTGTTATAGAAAATTTATGATACATTTTAGTCAATGATATTTTCCTTTGCATGCTCATAATTTTCAAAAACATATGAAGTGATTTTCTTGAGTTCTTTAGCAATCACTACATAGTGTTTTATGTAGTCATAGGTCCTCAAAATGTTGGTGTATCACCTATTTTAAAGGATTTCCATTAATTTTGTGTTTGTTTCTCTCCCTCAACCCCACCAAAGAACTATTTTAGTTGATTAATCCTAGGGAACCAACCTGTTTTTGAGGTTCTCCTCATTCTCAGTCACCCACAACTCAAAGATCCCATTGTATCAACTGAAGTGAAGATTTGTTTTGACTTCTTCTTATAGGGTGTAATTTGAAGTGATAAATTTTTTTGGCATGATCGATGGGAGCATTGAAATCATAGTTTTTGTAGGTATTCCATAACATCTTGGTCTAAATTTAATTCTTCCAAGTTTTATGTGTGTTCGATATAAATTCAGACTTTGGAGGAAACTTTTAAAAACATATCTGGCCATTCCACTTATCCGAGCAGCCCAAATTTCCAAGAATTCATCACCCTCCATATTCCATCTTTTATGAGGTCATGCAATCATGATTCTAGCTCCTCATTAGAATTATTTTCCCTAAGAGAATTTGTGCTATTCAGATCCAAATTATTTTTACCAATATCCTCCTCCAGATTAGTATTATGACCCTTACCACAATGAATATGCCCATGATATAAATTTTTCTAATCAGTATGATTACCCTTATAATCATTGTGTTTAGGAATAGGGATAGCTTGATTTTCATGCCTAACAATTATTTTGATAGAAAGCATCGAGGCTACAACAGACATGTCAATATATCAAGAAAAAAATTTAAAAAATATAAGTATTACAGGATAATAATCATAAGGTGGAGGAACCTGTCAAAAGGATGTTCCAACTTACCTTCCTTGTTAACCATATGAGCCTAGTTTTAGATTCCAAGCTCTCTCAATGAATTTATTTCCACTCCCTCTCCTCCACATGAAAATTTTGCACCTTTCCCCTTTGCACAATCATTGCAAAATATGTTTGAGACCCAACCCACCCCTCCTCTCACATTCCTAAGCCCAATTTGTGAAGGGGACAACTAGAAAATCATTCAAGGAGAGAAGCCTAGTAAAGGAACCAAAAGCGATGAATTCATGAAAAATTTACAAGATTGGGTTTCAAAATTTGAATCCAATTAGATTCAATAGTTGGAAAAAGAGTGCAAGAAAGAGGTAAATGTTTCCAAGTAGCTTAATGAATATAATCAAAAAACAAAGGTTAGATGAAATTTTCTTATTTCTCTTGAGCTAAAATGTAGAGATAATGATCTCAATGAGAAAAAGAGGTTTCCAAAAATTGGATCAGTAATTTTGACATTATATAACGTCATAGTAAAGGAAATTTTTTAAAAATAGTTTCTAATTTGAATGTATCTGATTTAGAGAATAATAATGTTCTAACCATGCATGAAAATATTCCTATTAGTGATCATAATTCACATATGAGTAAGGAACATTTTCAAAATAAATATGAGGAGCAATAAACCTATTTAGAGTTTTCTTATGATCTGAATAACCATGATTTCATCTTGGCGACTTTTCACTTGGATGAGGATATTGATAAGAATGAGGAAGATGAAGAAAAACACAACTTATATCAACTTCCAAAATGCCACACGGAAAAGGAATCTAGAAAATAAAATCAAACTCAAAGGGATCCTTTCTTAGCAATGAATGATTAAAAAGTGTTTTGATCACTAAGGTCATCTGTGGGAGAGAGAAAGAAAGGTTTCCAACTGAGAAAGATGATATAGATGAATGCAAATATCCTCACTGTCTTTCCTGTCTAGATACTGCTGCACTTCTAGAAGGATGTTGTGATTTACCAAGAACATAAATTTTTAAAGTTATGTAATGAGAGAAAAAAGATGATTTAAAGAAGTACGAGGTTGATTTTTCAAGCATAATGGTGGATCAAAATGAGAAAAGAGATGATGAAACCATTGATGAATCGGTCATCATGGAAGAGATAAAACTGGTAAAAAAAAAGATCAAATTTCCTATCAGCTTCCAAGCATGCTCAAGAATGAAGGAAATGTGTCAATCAACTCCATTCTTCAAATTTTATATAAAAAAGAATGGAAAAATAGAAGTATAAAACCTTGTCCAATCAGGAACTTAGATGGATTGGAATTGAAATCAATGTTGTCATTAGTTGTACTTAACTAAGAGCACAAGAAAGAGCTTCATGTTCTCAAAATTCATCACCAAGAGCCTATTCTTGATTCAAGAAAGGTTGTTATCTTCTTCTGGTCTAATGTTTTTAGAAAACCAAAGGTGTATTTCACATTTTAACTTTTTCCATGTGATCTAGTTGTCAAGTTGATCTCATGGTATCATTTTATGAGAAAGGGATGCTATTTCTCTCTGCCTATATCAAGATTTTTTAGATTCTCATTTCAATTACTTAGAGAAGGTTAATGTAGGTTTGTTTATTTCATAATAATTTCTTGTGCACACTCTATATGATTACCCTTGGAGCATGTATGATTTTTTAGCCTTGATAGGAGTTTTATCTTTCCTCTAAGTGCATTTTTTCATATATTGTAGTTGATATTTTTCTATTAGTTTGGATGATTTTCAGTCTTGATCATATTTTCTTTGCCATTGGGAACTCTTGTTCTAGCTTACACAAAGGGTTTCATGGCTGGAAAAGACCAGATCAGAGGGTTCTTTCTAATTAGTAGGAAATCAGTCCAACAAAGCAGCCAAAGTTGATGACCATTTTTTTTCATCATGGTATACGGGCAAAAAGTGTTCAAAGCTACTCGAGTTCATGGATAATTGGGAAAATACATAGGAAAAAGCACCTAGTGATTCTATTATTGGATTCTTATTTCTCACATAATATGCCTTTCATATTGTAATATTAATTAAGATAACCCATAAAAAATTTAAGACTATTGCAGGGTCCTAGAAAACATGGGAAAGACATCATACATCAGAAATCATCATCATGGAACAATAGGAAATCAAATTGCAAATTGGAAAATTCTCAGGTGTCAAAGGAAGTTATAGTTCCAGTAGGATCATCCATTCATCTTTTCATTTTTTTAGTTTCAAATTAACTAGAAAAAGGTACAAAAATTCATTTTAGTGCCTTATGATTATATGCGATTGTGGTAAGCATTGATTTTCATATGCTCATTTAATTATGTGAAGAAAGAAAAGAAAAGAAACAACATACAACTCATGGTATAAAACAACTGCATATATTCATAGTAAAATTTTAGAATTTCCCCACATAAGACGTCGGATATGACTGCAAAAGTAAAGTAATGTAGATAAATTAAAAAATTTGAATATCAAGAAGAACGGCACCTGCCATTTACTGGTAGATGAGACCCCCTTCCTTGTAGGATCCAACTCTAGGTTTGATCCAAATTTTGCTTTGAACACCTGACATAGGGAAATATAGTTGATGTTATAGCTCGGGTTTCATTACTTCATTATATTCTTAGCTTTGAACATATATGTGTTCTAGAAGAAAGTTACAAAAATGAAAACATATCATTCCAAGTACCAAAACTTAAAGGATTTCAAGAGAAGAATAAGATGAGCATGAATTTTCATACATCTTACAAGAATGAGGTAAAATTAAAAAAATTAAAGAGTGTTACATTCAATGAACTAAAAATGAAAATCTTTCAAGTACATATTTCTCAGATTGCAATATGCATCAACTTCTCAGCCACATGTACTTTTAAGTATGCATTACAAAGTATGATTCAAGTATGCATTCTAGAAGGTTTACGAAAGTTCTTTCTCATACATCTAACAATCATGCATGTGGAAAAACACAATTTAAAAAATGCATTTTTAGAGCTACATGTTTTTGGAGGTTAGTTTCAAAAATGTGATTAGTTTTAGATGAAAAAGAAAGACATATTTTGTGGAAAAAATTACATATTTTTACTTTAAAAACATTTGTAGAATGCACTAAAGAAAATACATATTTTATATGTAGGAATAACTTCTTTACAAAAGCAATAAATAACCATTACACATCAACTTTTTAGAAAAATGTGTGTCAAACATGTTTTTCACAAGTACTAACAAAAGGCATGTTCTAGATCCGAAATGAAGGAAAAATGGTAGCCATTCATAATGTGCAAAAGTATTTTTCAGAATGCAAAAAAAAAAAGTTTTTCCTTCATTTTTCAAAAGTGTAGATTTTCAGATCTTCATCAACCTCTCAAGAAAATGAATTTCTAAGAATGTGTAGTAGAACAACAAACTAAATCATGGCAAAAACCTTCATTTTGGCATAATATGATACATCTACAAAAAGCTCATAGAGGAATGAAAACTTATAGAAATTCCCATTTTCCATAAGGTTTTCAATAAAATGATGATCTCCCAAGAGAGCAGTTTAGAAGTGTAAGAATGAAAATATAGCCATAAAATAAAAATAAAGGTTTTTCATCAGATTCCAAAATATTCACATCATTTATGCATTTAAGGAGGTGTTCTAAGTTATAGATAACAACAATATAATGAATCCTAGACCATTGTTTTTTCAAAAACACCCCAAGTTTTTCAATTATTAAAAAAACACTGTTTACCCATAATGAAGAAGAAATAATCCATCTCAGTAGGACAAACATGAGATGTGAAAGTGACCTAACATGCTGGCTATCAAACTATGTTGAGTTGTGTAACTGGAAGATCTCACCGAGATATGAAATTGGCCTTACAAGATAAATAAATGACGAGATGGTTAGCGACCTAATGAGTTATGTATAAAAACAATGAGCCTACGATTTCCAAATAGAGTCATGGAGAGTCATGCAAAGGTACATCAAGCCATTACAAAGAAAAGATGAGATGAGCTCATAGAAAAATTGAGGTATATCTCTTGTATAGGTGTGTGACACAAAGTGTCAAACTAAATAGAAGGATGTAAGCCTCAAAATGTCATGTCTTGTTTAATCCCTCACCCACCTAAGTAATAAGTAGCAATGAGCCATAATAGGAGCTTCAAAGTCATAAGATCGAGTTGGCTTAAACAAGGAGAGCTCGTAAAGGAAATGATGTAAAATCTCCTTGAACTCGATGAACCAAAGATAAAATAAAGCTCAAGCCATATATAAAATTAACAACATCGAGCTTCCAAATCATCACATACAATGAGTTGGATGAGTTAGAAATGGAGAAAAAATAACTCATGAGAGGAAAGAGTCATAAAAACTCAAGGGATGAAACTCTAGCACATGAAAATCCCGAACCTAGATGAAAGTTTAAAAACCCAAACTAAGATGAACACAAAAACTCATGCAAATGGAGTATAACTCATCCAGATATGAGTTGAGGTAGGAAACAAATTCAAATTTCCCAAACAGAGCTTAAGTTGAGCAATATAAACCCTAACAAAGTAAAGTAATAAATGACTGAGCTTCACATCATAAATTCATTAAAAATTAGGACAAGGGGGATAATAAGAGGGAGTATTCCTTCATTTAAAGGTTAAGATTCATATTAAATTATGCATGATGTGGATTTTGTTTCTCACAACAAGATGATATCAACGTGTTATAAGAATGATATACATTTCACCTTTCTCTAAGCACATCATCTTATGGTTACAGTTTCACAAACTAATCATAAATTATAATATTTTTAAGTTTCACAATTATCTCTTAGTATTGCACCATAGAACCCGAATGAAAATTGAGATTGGGTATCGACTTCATTTATGATCCCAAATCCTAAATGTCACTTATAAGGTTTGTTGGTGATATTCACCACTCAACACATGTGTCGCTCCAAGAGGGTTTTACACTATGTTGGAGTTTGGTTACCCATAGAGAACTACTTTAAGAAAATCACATTCCCCTTACTACTCACACCACTATCAAACCTAGGAGGGGACCACATACCCAAGATGAAGTTTTACCATGTTGTTCCTAACTATCAGGTTCAAGGCAAAGTCGCTAAGCATACAAGCTATGACGATAAAATCAAACTTGTGATCTTATTTACTTAAGCTAGAAGGTGTTATCAAGCATAAGTATTTAAGTTCATTCTAAGTTTTTAGTTTATTTTATGCTAAGAAGGATCATGCGAGAAGGGTAGATATGGACAAGTTTTATACTAAAGTTGATTGTTATGTTCAGGTTTCTTTTCTATATTTTCTAGTGAAATAACACAACACTCTAGGGATTTTATCATAATTTCACAATGAGAATGCACTATAAGATATCAAATTAAATTTCATTTAACATATTTATCCTATTTTTACAATACAAAATTTAGGGATCAATTTAACACCCATGTTTAGATGAACATTTCCCTTAAACACTAGCATCTTAAAAATATTACAAAACTTCAATAATAAACCTTTAATGTAACATAGAAATACATACATACATACATACATACATACATACATACATACATGCATGCATGCATGAAAATATACATACATGCATACATACATACATACATACATATGTATGTATGTATGTATATATATATATACTCCATTAACATACACAAATTGCAATTATCCACAATGAATTACAACCACATCATTCACCATCTTACTTACATATTACAAAACTAGGTGAGCATGAAATGAGTGATAAATCATTGGCATGACATCCACCTAAATCTAGCATAATCAACGTTTTAGTTTTCCAATTACATAGTGTAATAATACACACAAAAAGAGAGGTTAGGACATATATTCATTTCATTTCATTTTGTTCCTTAACTAAGGGATGAGAGTGAAAGAGATAAGGAAGAGAGAGAAACAATATTTTCTCAAAAGTCAAATTTCACACATCAAGCCAAAAGATTGGGTTTCAATAGTTATTTACAAGTTTCGATAATTTTCCGCTATGGTATGCTAAGTTGATTGGGATCCTTCATATTTCTTTTTACATTTTCTTGTTGGTTACAAAAATGCTCAATTTAGGCTCGGAGGCTAAGAAACCACGTTTAAAAGCTACCTTTTTTAGTTGATGCACAATGGTTAAATTATTACGTGTCCTCCTAAATACCAAGAATTGACATGAACTGATGGAATTCAAAACTGGTGAATGGTTTTCAATTGGTGGCTAGGTTTTTGGAGCCCCCAGTCGAAATTGGTCTAACTTGACTTAGTCAACACCGACTAGAGGCCTACAAAACCCCCTTGCCAAACTAGCAAGGAATGTGTTTTAACAAAAACTTAAGGTTCCATGTAATTTTCTAGTCAAAATACTAGAGGTTTTCATAGGAAAAGAAACATTTCGTTGCTCAGGGTCCAAATGGCGATGTAATAATGATGTGAGGTTTGATTCCTCTTCGAGTAGTAGCGATGTCGACGATACATGAGGGTGCCCACAACCCACCTAACATTTATTTTGCAAAATTTTCTCACCATCTAGGGTTTTTAAGAATGAATTAGTTGCAGAGTGAGCATCCAATATCATCAAAGGTCCAAATAAGAGAAAAGAATAGACAATGAAAGATTGTAGAAACAAAATTAATTTAGGAGCTGAAAGTATAAAAAAGGGCCATAACAGGGGTACACTTTGGCCCATGCCACCTACTTTGGTCCATGCAACAATTCAAGAAACAATTTCAATAACGAGGTTTTGTTAGGCCATTTTCCAAATTATTCTAGCCATCACACCAAACCATATCATCACATAGAGCATGATAAAATCTATGTTGTCTTATATATCTCATTACAAGTGATTTATCGATATTCGATTATCATATTTTTATCATTTCTTAATGGTTATTCCCAATATTGATGCAATTATCTTTGCAAACTAATTTATCATGATAATTTACAATCAGCTACCACCCGCTTGAGATATTAACCAATTTAAGTTAAATCATTAGTTTCCATAGCTTTAATCATTCCACACATGAAATATTTTTGACTAAGTTCAGTATTCAGTAATGCACCACTTGATGAAAAAATTATTAAATTTTAAGTCATTGCTTACAAGGATATACTTTTCCCGAAATATTATGGTTCAATTAAATATGTTTCCTTCTTAGTTAAATATTTTTATACCAAAATAGTTGGATCTTCTTAATTGGTCCATTTGAATGGTCTTGAATGAGGTTCAATTTTAAGAATCTACTTATGATCTAAAAATAATATTATATTTTAAGGCATTTGCTGAAAGAATACAATTTCCCTATAATTTCATTTCTACATTAAAAATAATATTAAAGTCTCTAAAATTCACCACTTGGAAACATGTTCTTTTTTGAATATTTATTTTGTAATATCCAAGACAAGATTAACATCAATGGCGGACTACTTCTTTGAGAGAAAAATATATTTGTCTCTCAAAGTAGTAGGATTTTTCTTGTCCGCAGGACTCATTTTTATTTTGGTCCATCCATAGTGGCCTTCTCCACCTCTTTTCTTCCCATGGTATGTTTTTTTTTTTGGGTGTTTCCTATTATTCTGTATTGGTTGGAGGCTTAGGACCTTTTAATGGCCTTTGGACCATGTGGCCATCACGGTTTTTGCTGAATGGTTATGAACCTTTGGTGGACATTTGTTGTCCATATGGATTGGGGTTGGAAGTTTGCCTTGAGTACATTTTATAGTTTTCTCTCTCTTGTGTTTATAAAAGGTTTGAAGTACCTTTCAAAATAGTCATGTAAATATTACATTGAAGTCCTTAGAAACCACCAATTTAAGGAGCCATAAGAAAAACTAGAGAGAAAGAAGAAAACAAGAAAATTAAAGAAAAACATTTTTAAAGAGGAAATAACGAGTCAAAAAGAAAGATATAATAGAAATAAGAATGAAACACAAAAAAACATATTAAACATCAAACAAAGAAAAGAGCAGCCATTAAGAAGGCACAATTTATATATAAACAATTAATAAACATGAAAATATACTTACACCATAACAACTAATTAATCTAATATCATAATAAGTTTAATATGTAAATAATAGAGGAAATGTATTCTAAAAAAATGTTTCATCAATTATTTTAATTTTGTAATATAAAAAAATGTTTTACATAAATTTATATAATTACCAGCATTTTGTTGTTGCAAACATGTAATATAAGTAATTTTCTTCGAACATAAATGAAATCAATTCAATTAAACCTGCCATGCAGACTCACAGCCGTAGTGTTATTTATTCTTAAGCACATAGATAAATGAAATCTAAATGGTATGAAGGAAAGAATACAATATGTAAATGATTGGCATTGGTTCATAATTCAATCACTGGTTGTCCACCAGTAGAGACTCAGAATCAGAGATTTGAATTGTATTTTTATTATAATATGCTATGTTTTGGTATGATGAAACAACCTTATTGGCGAGTGGTGGGCAGGGGCTGTTTCCATCGTAGTTCTAACCCGAATCTAACTCTTCCATATTGAATTTTGGTGGGCATGAGGGACTATTTCCATTGCAGTTCCGACCTGAATCTAACCACTCTGTATTAACTTTTGGTGGTGGTGGTGGTGGACATGAAGGACTATTTCCATTATAGTTCTGACCTGAATCTAACCGCTCCGTATTAACTTTTGGTGGACATGAGAAACTAAAGTTATCGCAGCTTCGAGATGATACATGGACCATAAACATTACGTAAAGAACAAGCATTTTTCTAAGAATTAAACTGGCCATGTTTTGAAGAAAGGGATTTGGTATGATCACCAAATGTAGATACAATTGTTATAATTTGAATTAAATAATAGATGAGGATATAGTATGGTGGCTAGTTGATGATTGAGGATATAGTATGGTGGGATTGCTCATTGGATGACATAAACTGTCATATTTATAGGGGGAAGCTGATATGAAAATAATAGCTAATTCAAAGTAATGCCCGTGGCGTATTGTAAACGTCATAAAGCTTTTTGGGTTTTGAACATTTTGTAGTATCTTTTTCAAAATCAATGGTTCGACTAAAAATAATGAGGGATATTCAAAACAACTTCTTATTATAGCCAAACCGATGTAGATTTCTAGCTTGTCAACTATTGATCTCCACTTTCGAAGGTTTGTTTAATTTATTTCCTCTTTTCAAGGTTTTATTAGTTTAAACTAACATGTTTTCATAATTATTTTTATGCACGCTTTTTTTTAAGACTAGTTCATGTAGTATAGTTATATATATATGTATATATATATAATCCTTCAATGTATTTTCAAATTGTTTCAACGTCTCTACAAAACCTTATATTTTATTATCACTATAACATTACATCGTCTTTTATTCAAGTGTATGATATATATACACTTGAACAAAAAATGGTGTAATGTTATGGTGATAGTAAAATACGAGGTTTTATATATACATACTTGAACAAAAAACGATGTAATGTTATGGTAATAGTAAAATATGAGGTTTTATATATACACTTGAACAAAAAATGGTGTAATGTTACGATGATAGTAAAATATGAGGTTTTGTAGAGACATTGAAACAATTTCAAGATGTATTGAAGGGTAATGTCGACCTAGTATGGTTTGTAAGTTTTGTAGAGTCATCGAAGCAATAGTGAGATGCAATGAATAAGCATATCAAACACGGTGGAAAGGTAACAAACATACACATCTCCAAACAACCTACCCATTATGGTAGTTAGAGGACCACCTCTAGTGTGGTCTCACCTCAAATGGCATAAGGATCATAATATATTTTCATGGACAATGACATCCAACCAATACTTGATTGATTTTTTAACTGAATGCAGATTTTTACTTCCGAAAAGTAATTTCAAGATGTCATTCCAACCAAGACATGATTGACTTAAGGTATCTCTTTACTATCCTTCATGACCATGTTTGTATCATATGCCATTTTTTGTGTGGGATGCGATCTAGGTTCTATTTCACTGTAAATTTTATCCAATACCAAAACATAAAACTATGTACCTCAAATAGTACTTAAAGTATTATTACTTATTATACCATCCATGAACAAGAAGTTTAAGCTTGTTTGGAATAGACATTTGTTTTGTTTCTCTTTTTTTGTGAGGGCCATAAAAACACATCAAATCAGGTCCTTGGAAAGGTACTTTAATATTTATGACTTATTTTAGACTCCCTCAAGCATGGGTTTAATTTTTCTTGGCATAGACATACCATTTCTAGGTGGAATCAAATATCGGTTCAATTGTTCTTTAAATAAAATTAACTGATAAAACAAAAAACTATGTACTTAGAGAGGCACATATAAAGGTTTGATTGTTATACTTTATCCCAAGTGAAGGTTTATGTTTTATTAGTATAGACATGACATTTATAAGTGGGATATGATCTTTATTAAAATATTTTTGAACATGGGTCAATTCACATATATCTCTCCCTGTCATTGAATGAATATCAATAATATATAAAACAAGTATTTGTAATACCCTAATTGTTGGGAATTAGGGACTGCGGAATAGTGCTATGATTTAATAATAAAACAAAATCATGCACACATGATCATATAACAATTCCCCAAAATCTCAGATGAAAGAGGTGATCTGCTGCGTTTTTAGAGAACCCAGTGATATCGTCAAGATACACTAGCACTATTTTGTTGATCAACCCCTTGAATGACATATCCATTTCCCTTTGGAAAGTGGCCCCAACATTTGATAGTCTAAATGGAATATTCCTCTAGGAATAGGTGCCCCAGTTAGTGGTGAAAGCCATTTTGAACTGATCGTCTTCTTTCACCATTATCTGATTATACCCTGAGTAGCCATCTACGAGGGAAAATATTTCCGAGCTGGCTACCACTTGTAAGATTTTCTCTAATGAAGGGAGTGAATAATGGTCTTTGAGAGATGCCCTGCTCGTGTCTTGAAATTTTTCACACAATCTAATCTCTCCTTTCTTCATTCATGAGAGGATCAATGTGTGGGTTTATTAGTCTTTGATTTTCCCTTAATGGCTTAGCATATGGGTCTAGTTCTATTGTATATTGAGCCAACTTTGGATTGAATACTCTCAGGTCTTCATATCTCTAGGAGAAAAAAACTAGAAATTCTCGGCAAAGTTGTATGAACTCGTATCTCTCCTACTTAGTGGCCAATTTTCTGATTTGGAGTGTTGTACCTTCTCAAACTGAAGTTGGTTTTGAATCATCTCCTCTGACCTGTATGTTGGATTTCTCTTTACAAAATTGATCATTTAGGTTAAAGATAGACTCCGATGTAACCAAGACTTTGGGAAGATTGTTGGTCTGTAGATGCACTACTTGATCCCTGTACTTCTTCTCTAATCTCTCCTGGTTCATAGCTAAGAATCTAGCCTCTTCCTGAAAGAAATTAATGATCTATTGATCATTTTTGAGCACCTTCCAACTTGTGTTGCTACTTGGAACTACTGGCCTTACAATCAAATGGATATGTGACTGTGTTCTATCTCTTTTGATACTATACATAACATCAAAATTTTCCCCAATGGATGCAAGTCTATTTGTGATTTCATTCTTCTTCCTAGGTATGGACTTGATGTTGAGATCTTTAAAGTCCTCAATTATGTCACATACCCTATTTTTTTATCTCTTGAGTAGGTCATTCTTTGCAGCATGTTGTCCTCTAACCTGATTCACAATTAGCTCACTATCCTTGAACACTTGCAAATTCTTTATACCTCTTTTCCTAGCCCAGTGAAGTCCATGAATCAAAGCCTCATATTCAAATGTGTTGATTGAATAGGAAAACTAGAAATTGAAATTTGAATAATACTTGATGTTCTATGGTGAAACCATCATTACAACCCCTCCAACACCTTGTTTGCTTCTTGAACCATTGAAAAATAGTTTCCATACTTCATTATCATCCTTATTTTCCAGCTTAGCGATATCTGGAATGGGTGAATTTTCTTCATGTACACATTATACACCCAAGTATGATTATTCCATTTCCTTGTAAGCATTAAAATAAAGTCTTTTGTTTTCCCATTCATCGAGAGTCAAATCTGGAATACCATAAACCTTAGAATCAGTTTGTACATAATTTAAACACTCTTCCTAATTGAAGGTTGAGATATTTGTGTTGATTGGGCTTGGCACATGAGTCCTAATGTGAAATTTTACAATTGGTTCTAACTTGATTGTAGCCTTAGCTCCATATCTTGTTCTAAATAACATGTGTGACCAGTCCACAAATAGATATCCACCAATTTTGGAAGTGAAGTCCCTTGACAAACACAGTGCAAAGAGTGGTGATAAGTCAATTACAAACATGTCTTGCAGAAATGTTACATTTGGGCAAGCATGTAGTGTAATACTTAACCCTTTGATGATCCCAAACATTACTATTGATGTTCCATCCTGTTGTACCACTCCTTTCGGTAATGGCTCATACTTTAGATTTTATTGATCTACTATTTTCATGGAAACCACTCGAGCTAATTGCTCCCAAATTGATCATGCAATTTGTGCACCAAGTGGTTCCCAAAATCAATGAAACATAGAAAGGTGGATACTTCAAATTTTTTCTTGGTTGACCCCAATCTTGTTGCATTTGTATTAGTGAGAAATTTGTCATGTATTTAGTTTAATCTATTCGAGGCACCCAACTACCCATTACATCTTGCAAAAATATCATTGTCTTAGGATTGCAAGTGACTCCCACATGGAAATGCTCACATGCATTTTCTTCATCTGATCGATGATGTTGAAAGGGGATGGATTATCTTTTTTCTTCCCCTTACTTGGTACAAATTTATCTTGCACATGGGTTGGTGCTTGGACTACTACAACAGGTGCCTTAGGTTGATTTGATATATTTAGAGATGTATTTGGTCTACTAACTCCTTGTTGTGTAGGAGTGGGCTGAGAAACAACTAGATTAGATGACTGTCCTTCCTCAATATTCCTCTTCTTCGATCGTGTGTTGGAATCCAAGCCCTAGAAAGGAGGTTGATTAACCCTGCAAAAGTATTATGTTTTCTAATTGACCAATGTGGTATCCATTAGAGGTGCCTCTTTGCTGAGTTTCTTGCTGCTGCTTTCCTTCTTCAGTTGGCTCTTGGGACATACCAATGGTCTACACCATCAAGGCATAGTTTAGTACACCATTGAAACATATAGATTGATTATGAGGTAAATTGTAAGGATAACACCATTCATACTCCTATGTGCCATGTTGTTTTAAGTTGGAACCAAGGCTCTTGATGTTGAAAGTGCATTTGGATCATATGGTTGGAATGACATGGTAGCCTGAGGTTGTCCTTGGTTTGGGTTTTGATTTGCAGCTTGAGTTGGTGGTTTATTTTGCTGATATGGGGGCTTGGCTTGATATTGAGTTTGAGGTTGATACGGTCTAGAAATATGAGTTTGTTGTCTCTTGATAGTCACTAGATCATTTCCTAGGTTCTGTAGTTGTTTCATAACCTCCTGTAGTTCCTTGGAAGTATTAGAAGAGGTAAAAGCCTCACTATTGCTTTGAATTCTAGGGGCTAGAATGGGGTTCATCTCAGGTGTTTAACAAGTTGTAGGAGTTCCCATGTCGGATAGAGAGGCATTGGTAGCCTTGGTGCTAGCATACCATCTTGAATCAAATAGTTTTCCACTTTGATTACTATATTGTAGGTCCCTGGAAGTGTTGTTCCTCCCATTGATTGTATCATCATAGCAATGTCAGAATTCATACCCTTCAAGAAGTAAAGGAACACTCCCTTGGTAGTTGGAAAAATGACTATTGGAATCCTATCTGATGTCCATTGAAAATGGAAATTAAAATCTACCATTTTCTTATTATGATCCCTTTTGATTGTTGTCAATTATTCCAATAAAGATAGATTATCTGCCCTCTCTCTAAATTGGTTGCAAAGAGCTGAACACAATTGATTCCAATTTTGAATAGACCCTACTATTATGCTCCTAAACCATTGTAAGGCCTTACCTTTGAAAGATGAAGCCAACAATTTGACTACAACTTCCATTTCATTAATTTCATGAATCACACAGATATTCACAATGTCTTGGATGTGGTCAATAGGAGTAGTATGATTTTATCCTATGAAATAGGGAATGTTATTTTTAGTGCTACAACTGAGAATTATATTTTGAGAATTTAGGGAAAGTGGACTACTACCTGTGAAGTTTACAAAGGGATTAAGTAGTCCCGAGGTGTTTATTGATGTCCCATTATAATTGGTCTAATGAACCTGATTGATTGGAGAAAAGGTCTACTAGGTGGAGGTGTAGACAAAGTCTTGTCAGGAGTTAAGATGGTGATCTTTGTGGTATTTTTCCTATCCAACCTCTTCCTGGTGATAATTTCAAGTAGACAAATAGTCCCTCTTCTATAGTATTAGACCCAGATTTAAATTATTTTCATGTACTTGGGTAACCTATGTTGGTATTGTCATCACCAATCCGACACTATGATAATTCTTTACCAGGAGCTCCTCGTGCTATGATTATTTAATAATGCACAGCTTTTAGTTTGGTGGATGGAATCGGAAACACAACAACAAACATAACACAAGAATACCATAGACTATGATAAGAAGGAATGATGATAAATCTGAAATATAAGTGTAAATTATAATATCAATATGAAATTGTTACAATCTCACCCATGCGGTACTTCAAGTGTTAATGACTTCACTTGCCTTCCAATAATAACTATGGGAGAAAATTCACGTTAAACCTCTTAATGGCTTCTTTAACACACCTTCTAAATGATGGCTTCCTTTACACAATTACTCATACAATATATCTTAGTACTTCCCTCTATACCAAATAAGGGGTGTGGCCTCTTTATTTATAGGAATTCAGGCTTATCCACCCTCTCTAAAGATAGGATAGGAAATCTCTTCCACCAATCATATTCCATGCCTAAACTCTTGCCTTTACATGTAGGCTTATCTTCTAAGATAAGATAAACCTTATCATCTCACATGGGTTACACCTTTTTAGACTTTTCTACAAATAAAATATACAAAATATTTAGGACATCACTCCTTGTCCTTATTATAAATATAATATTTCTAATTCCTAATCATGTAGACCCTACTTCTCTACTTATCCCAACTTTGACATTTTAACATTACCGGACCACTTACGACAAATATTTACTTTTTACAACATTCCTATTGTACTTTGATTGTTACCGTACTCTACATTATTGGTGGCACCATACTGATGGTGCCGTTATCTTCTATTGGATGCCACTACTAATTATACTTAACAACATCCTATTCCTAATACATACATTAATAAAATAGAAATTACAGAGGAAAATTTTAATGTCAACATTTTCCCCCTTCCTAACTTATACTCTGTCCTCGAGTAGACTCTTATGGACATTCTCGAAGTGGTGCACCGGAAAATCTTTAACTTGTCATTATTGACCCATTTCATAATGGGAGTACCATCCAATTCCTCCAGTCGATATGTACCATTTTCATGCACAGCTGCTATTTTGTAGGGCCCCATCCATTTGGGAAGAAATTTTATGTACCTTCTTTTTTTGTATCTGGAATCATATACTAGAACCAAGTCATTCACATGAAATGGAGACCAATGGATCTTTTGATCAAAGTATTCCTTCTACTTTATTTTCTTCTCATAGCTTTGTATCCTTATGTTATTTCCTTATTTCCTCTAGCAAATGAAGATGTACCAACCTTTCTTTTACTGAATCACTTTCATCCATCCTTTCATTTTTCATAACTCTCACAATGGGAATATCAAACTCAATAGGAAGAACTGGATCAATGCCATAAGCCAACTGAAATGGGGAGTATCCTATTGCTGACTTTGATGTTTCCCTATATGCCTACAATGCTGCATGAATCCTTTTATCCCACTTATGTACCTGCAAGGCTGCATCTTTTGCTAGAATTTGACACAACACAAAATTTGTTATTCCACCTGTCCATTTGTGCTTGGCTTGAATGTTGTTGCCTTCTTCTATTTAATAGAAAACTTATTGACTAGGGCTTCTACCATCTCATTAATGAAGTGGCTTCCTTGATCTATTACAATTTCTAATGGACAACCAAATCTGGTGATAATGCGCTCATATATGAACCTTGTCACTTCATCCATGGAAGTTATTTTCAATGACCTAGCTTCAACCCACTTAGTTAAATAATCTGTGGCAACTATGTAATATACTTATTTTGGTGTGGGGTAGTTGAAGAATAGGGCATAATGGAGTTGATGAAGTCTTACGGTTACCATGTGTTTGAAAAATATCACATGTCTTACAATAATTATAACAATCTCTAAAAAGAGTGGGCCAGTGATAACCTTCATCCAAGATCCTTCTTGTTGTAAGTTGTCCATAGAAGTTTCCTCCACATGTACCATTGTGGAATTATTCTATCAAATCCTTTCCTTGATCACGTCCAACTGCTCTCTTGTACTATCCATCAGGTCCTATTCAAAATAATACTCCATGTAGAATAGAATATGGATGATTGGCTTGAGTAATCTTCCTCTTAGTCTTTGCATTGGCACCATCAAGAAACTTGAATTCATTCAGATAATTCCAACTATCTATGTATTCACTAGGGATTGTGTCAAGGGATAACAATGTTGCATCCGGGAAATCATCATCATCACAAGATGAACCTAAACCCTCATATGCTCGAGAGAGTGCATCTACATTGCCATTCTTCTTTCTGGTCTATCTATAATATCAAATTCAAATTCTTGTAGAAAAATTATCCATATTGCTATCCTCCCGATGGGTTAGGCTTATTTACAATATATTTTAGAGCCTGATGATCTGTTACAACTATAAATTTCTACCCTTGCAAGTAATTTCTAAACTTCTTTACAGCAAAAATGATAGCTAGAGCCTCTTTTTCATTTATAGTATAATTTACCTTAGCACTGCTCATTTGTCTGCTCCCAAAGTAAATTGGATGATCATTCTAATTTTCATCCTTTTGGCTCATAGTACTTCCTATTGCTGCATCTGAGGCATTAGTATACACAATGAATAGCTTTCTCCAATCTGGATTCTTTAAAATAGGTGAAGACACCAAGGCTTCCTTCAGTTGTTTAAAAGCTTCATGCGCCTTATTTCCTGGTTCATAAGTAACATCCTTCGTCAAGAAGCTGGGTTAGTGGTCTGTGCAATTTTGAGAAATTCTTAATGAACCTTCTATAGTAACTCACATGGCCTAAAAATGATCTCAACTTACTTCTATTAATAGGAAATGGTAACTCTTTGATTTTTAAACTTTATCAAGATCGGTACCAATACCATCTCTGGATACAACATGCCTTAACAAAACACCTTTAGACCATCCAAAGACACACTTTGTAGGGTTTAGTGAGGCTTGTGCTTCATCTAACCTATGAAATTATGTCTCCATCTGGTGTAGGTGGTCCATCTTACTCCCATAGATGTAAAAATCATCCAGAAATAATCTGATGAAGTTCCCAATGTAGATTTCAAACACCCCATTCATCAAACACTGGAATGTTACCAGATCATTACACAACCCAAAAGGCATAACTCTATAATCAAATGTTCCCCAAGGAGTGGTGAACATGGTCTTTAGCTGATCTTTCTCTGCTATACGAACTTGGTTGTATCCGCTACATCCATTAGAAAAACTATAAAACTCTGGTCACTACTTCATCCAAGATCTAATCGAGAATGGAAGAGGGTAATAATCCTTCTTTGTTACCTTATTGAGCTTCCTATAATCAACACAAATGCATAGTTTCCCATTCTTTTTATTGAGATCACAATGGGAGAAAACCAATCTGAATTCTCCACAAAGAAATATGAATCCTACATCAAGTACCTTATCTATTTCTTCTTTTACAGTCTTGGAAACATTAGGATTCATTATATATGGCATTTGCTTTATGGGATTAGCACCATCTACTAGCTCAATAGAATGTTGTACCCAACTTACTTGATGGAGTTCCTTGTAATCAAAAGTGAATAGGTGTATGTACCTTTGAAAGAGTTAGAGGTAGCATTCATTCTCACTCTCCATCACAACATCACCAATATTTATTTTTTGGAGACGATCATCAATTTGTTATTCAAATAATTTTATGGGTTCATGAGTCGAGTGTGACCGGAAGGATAACCATGACCAAAATATGAACCTCACTTTCTTCATCTTCTATGTCCACTTCACTTATACTAGAGTAATCAGAAGATGTCCAATCATCAGTTTCATCACTTGAATCCACAGGTTCTACCTTATGATGCCAAGGGATCACATTTATCTTCACCCTCTCTCTGCCACGTCCAAGTTTCATGAAGCCTTCATTCCATTAGTTTCTTGAATGAACTGTCCTTAGCCATGGTCTTCCCAACAACATTGGGTATGTAATAGTACCATTTTTCATCACCTGAAAGTCTACCACACATACAAAACCCATAATCGATATTTCAAAATTTGAAACAACACCTTCTCGGTTTAGTTTTTCCCTTATTTAATGACCTTAACATAAGTGTTGAGGGAGATCAATTTTAAACCCAACATATTCATTACTGACTCGGTCATTACATTAATCGTAGCACCTCCATCAACTAAGACATCATTAATTGAAATACCATTACATAATACCTTAGCTTGTGGAGTGTAGGTATTTTCCTCTACCTCCAAAATAGGGACCTCAACCTCCTTCCTTTTTCGAGCATTGAGTCCACTTAGCAACTTCCATCTCTTCTTAGCCAAGATTTGACCATATGTAATATTTACAGGCCTTTTAGATCTAGATCTTCTAAGATGGAGTATGGTCCTTGTCCCTGTGAAATCAAAAACTCATCCACACCTAACTTTCTTCTCCTATGTTTCTTACTAGTTTCTCCTTTCATCTTATTAGGATCATTTCCATCTTGGTTAAACACATCTACTTCATTATTTATGCTCTTATGTACTACATCAAAAGAATTCACAGTGATTTTCCTTTATCATTATGTCTTGTACCAAATGTAGAAGCTCTATCTGGATAATTATAATTATAATGACCCTTTTTATAACAACCATAACATACAACTTCACTTGAATTATTTCTTTTTGGACCTCTATCTCCTCCCTGAGAACTAAATTCCTTTCCTTGAAGAAGATTAATAGTTAACTGACCCATCTTCTTGAGTATATCTTCATACTTAGTAGATGTACTAGGGAAAAGATTTGTGCTCACCGAGAGTGGTTGTGGATTCTGACCAAAGGTGTTTGTGTAGGCTCTACTTTAGCAACAATTTTTTGGACTTCTCTTCCATGCTTTCTTCTTGCCTTCTTGCAATATTATTTTCTTGTTCAATGGTAGTTTGGGTGGTCATAATTCACTCGTTGTCTGATCTCTAGCTTCATCCTAAGAATGAAGTGCTTACAGAGGAGATTATCCATGCCATTCATCAACCCATCCGCTAATCATTCCTTCTAGATCTGGACATCGAGCTTCCTCCTTAGCTCTAGAACACGAGCATGATAATCCCTTATCTTCTCCTTCTCTCCTTGGGATAGCTTTGTGATATCGACCATGAGATATGCATATCTATGTTGTTTACCAAATTCTTCAAGAAAACTTTCAGTTAATAGGTCCCATGAATTTTTCACATTATCACCTAGTTTTTCAAACCACCTAATGGTCAACCATCCAAAAAGGTAGGAAAAATTCAGTCCATTATTCCCTTCTTATGAGGCCATTACAAATGCAAGATCGTTTAAACTCTTGAATGAAAGATGAAGCATCTTCATTAGATTGGGCTGAAAAAATAGGAATCTTCCCCATTTTAAAAAGTAACCACAGTGATAAACCACCTCACAAGTATAATCGGTAAGACTTATGTGCACAAATAATTGGACTCACTACAATAGAAAGTGACTTTACACCTTTCTATAGTAAAATAGGAATGACCACAATAAAAATTGACTTAATGCAAGTAAAAGCCGACTTTCTTGTAGTAAACACTATTCATGATAATAAGTAAAGTTCTTGTGGTAAATACTATTCACAGGTAAAAAGTGACTCTACCATGGTAACTACTATGCACAGTAAAAACAAGGTTACCCTCCAAATGATTTTTGACTAAGTGGGAATATTTCTCCGAAAAATATACCAATGAGGAATGGTCTCGCAAACGGAACCAAAATGTCATCACCAATCTGGCACAATGATAATTCTTTACCAAGAACTCCTCATTCTATGATTATTTACTAATGCACAGCTTTTAGTTTGGTGGATGGAATCTGAAACACAACAACAAACATAACACAAGAATACCATAGACTATGATAAGAAGGAATGATGATAAATCTGAAATATAAGTGTGAATTATAATATCAATATGAAATTGTTACAATCTCACCCATGAGATACTTCAAGTGTTCTTGACTTCACTTGCCTTCCAACAATAACTATGGGAGAAACTTCACAATTACACCTCTTAATGGCTTCTTTAACACACCTTCTAAATGATGGCTTCCTTTACACACTTACTCATACAATATATCTCAATACTTCCCTCTATACCAAATAAGGGGGTGGCCTCTTTATTTATAGGAATTCAGGCTTATCCACCCTATCTCTAAGATAGGATAGGAAATCTCTTCCAGCCAATCATATTCCATGCCTAAACTCTTGCCTTTACATGTAGGCTTATCTTCTAAGATAAGATAAACCTTATCATCTCACATGGGTTTCACCTTTTTAGAATTTTCTACAAATAAAATACATAAAATATTTAGGACATCACTCTTTGTCCTTATTACAAATATAATATTTCTAATTCCTAATCATGTAGACCCTACTTCTCTACTTATCCCAACTTTGACATTTTAACATTCTTTGGACCACTTACAACAAATATTTACTTTTTACAACATTCCTATTGTACTTTGACTATTACCATACTCTACATTATTGTCGACATTTGTCTTGACGAGTGTCGTTATCTTCTATTGGATGCCACTACTAATTATACTCAACAACATCCTATTCCTAATACTTACATTAATAAAATAGAAATTATGGAGGAAAATTTTAATGTCAATAGTACACCACTAAATTCTATCCCTTTGGAGTCCTCGGATGTTTTAGGATATTACCCTCAAAATATCAAGATTTTTATAAGTCACACACAAAAACGTGACAAAATTAAAATGCAAACATTAAAGGACTTGTATATTCAATCTTCTAGAAGATGAAATGAAATTCTGAATTCTGAAAAATTGAAGACTTTTGAATGTCCAAAACCCCGAAATACGAAGTTTGGAGAACCTCACAATCCCAAAACCTGAAATTCCAAAATCCTCAGATGTCTGAAATCCTAAAATCCTGAAACACTGAAATTTAAAAAAATTCAAAAATTTGAAAATCAAAATTTAAAAAAACTAAAAATACCCTTTTGAATATTAGCACCCGATCGATCAACTGGTGAAATTTGGACTTTTTTTGACCAAGTTAAGCCCTTGAAAATTGATTTTGGAGTTCAGCCTGAGAGGTAAAATGTCTAAAATTGGAAATTTGTAGTTTTCTAGGTCTGAATTTCTTGAAAATGCCTTCAAATCTCATGGAATGAATTCCTTGTTCCACCATTCGTGCCAAAAATTTTATGGAAAAATCACAACACCCATGATTGCTCATAAGTGAAAGGTTGAGGAAGTCAGTGTGATTTTTCAAACATGGAGTTATCCCAAAGTGTGGGACTTTGAAATCGGGATAACCCTCTGGAGAAGGCTAGTTTCCTATCCTATCCTAGTGCCAACTTATACAAAGTGTAGAGAGCTAAAGATCTAACACTAATCTAATGTTTCCAAGGAGACAGAGATAGAGAAAATGCATGAAAATAAAACCTACTCTAATGGAAGGTTATGCACCAAGAAGGAGTGTTGAACAACTTGCATTAAAAACAAAACACAACTATAATATTTTAATGAAAATACAACAATAAACAATAACCTTGCATGCAATGAAAGATCAAAAGATGCAATAGAACAAAAAGAAGGTTTGAAACATCCGTGGATATGATTTTATTGCTATCAAAGCTGATACAATACATCACATTTAGGGCTAAAGGTACATAATTTACATTACAATGTCTAGTAGGGAGGTTTGGAATCTCCCCAAAATATCTTACAGATAAGAAGAAGAAGGGAGGGTCATATACAAGGTGTCCAACCTTTTGAAATGAGCCCCTCCTTACAATATATATGAAGATAGAGAGAAGAGAGAGAGAGAGGAATTCAAAATCTTGCTTCAACCACCCTAAAATGCATTAAAATCCCTTGAAAAAATGATGGGTACCACTGCAAAACTCATAAATTCATGTAACTTACCTTGTTGGGGAAGAAAGGAAGATGATATCTTCATCTTTTTGTTAGGTGAGAAACCTAGAAAAATTCCTCTAAAATAGCAGTATGTATTTCCCCATTTTGGAATACTTTGTCTCACTAAAATTAAGATGAGGGTGCCATACCGCAATAAATTTGAGTAGTTGATCTACCTTTTTACACCGACCCTACATCGCACCCTCCAAAATAAAAAAATTGGACTTTTGGGATTCAGAGCTTCAGATATTTTGACTTCAGAGGTCACTGTTACTGTTCATCTTCCTGAGTTTGTGAAACCTTTGAAATGCAAAAAAAAAGCTGAATTCTAATATTAATTCTTTGGGTTTCAGTATTCAAGTGGTGATTTGCATGCACCGGGGATTCAATGTTTCAAAATATGAAACCCTAAGGTCTGAAATTTGAACTTCAAGTTATAGACCTTTGTGTAATTGGGGTTCGGGTTTCAGGATTTTAGGGGTTTGGGTTTCAGGATTTTGGGGTCTGAGATTTTGGGATTTTGGGGTTTGGGTCTCAATATTTTAGGGGATTAGGTTTTAGGATTTTGGGGTTCATGTTTTAGGATTTCAAGGGTTTTTCATCCATCCGGTCATCGCATATCTCTGAAATCTTGAGCGCTTTGAATTCTAAATTTCAGACTTCGGTTTCGAGACTTATTTTTCCTCCTGCATGGCATTGTTCATTACTCAACCTGCGACTAACTCCGAAAAGTTCTCTTTTTACAAATCTGAGCTTCCAGTCAAAATTTATGGCCATATGAAGATGAGGGTGGCATACAACAATAAATGTGAGTAGTTGATCTACCTTTTCAAATTCCCAACCTACATCACACCTTCTTAAATCAAATTTCAAACTTTCGGGATTCGAGCTTAGGATATTTTGACTTCGAGAGGGCACTTTATTCTTCGTTTATTTTCTTGAGATTTTGAATCCTCTCGAAATGTCAATACTCCAAAGTTTGAAATTCAGACATCGGGTTTTAGGCTTCAAGTGGTGATTTGCATGCGTAATGGCTTCAACGTTCTAAAATGCTGAAACCACGAAGTCTAAAATTTTGAATTTGGGTTTCAGACCTTTGTGTTTTTGGGGGTTTAGGTTTCAGTATTTTGGGGGTTCTTCATCCATTTGGTTGTCGCATATCTCTGAAATTCCAAAAGCCCAAAGTCTAAATTTCAGACTTCGGGTTTTAAACTTCTTTTTCCTCCCCGCATGACACTATTCATTACTCCACCTTGTAGCCAAATTTAAACTCTCAAATGTCTGAAGTCCAAATTTTGGACTCTGGACTTTGATATCAGTCAAACCTTTTGAGTCCACCAAATTGGAATTTTTTCCCTCCAAATCTGAATGATTCCACGTCACTTTAACTCGCTCAGCTTGAGCATGAAATGTGAGCTCCATTTTCTTTGTGTGAGGTCATGTTTTTCTGATTTTTCCAGTGGGGGAAAATTGGATAACAGCTCACAGAAATCTTCCTAAGCCTATTTAGGGCCCCTAATTAATCTTAAGAGATTAATTAATCTCTACACCTAGTGAAATCTTGCTTTGACATGCTAAAAATGCTTTTTGGACTTACCTTTTGTCGTAAATGCATACAAATCATTCCATTCTTGGAAATGAAAATCCATTATTAAACCCATACCCGTAAGCCATTTCTAAGAACTCTTCTCCATTTATAACATAAACTATAGTATTTAGTTTAGGATTAAAATATTTCTTCATTGTTATTGAGCTATCATTGTCTATTGCATTTTCCAAACTCAAGCTTGGGTAAATGAGAAGAACCATATGGTCTTGTAGCCATTAATGGTGATATCTTACTCTCAAATCCTTGAGCATTAAACAATCAAAACTGATTGCTAGGATCTTCATAGGTTCATCCTTTTATTCCTTTCAAAGAGTAGAGAGTAGTATAAAATTTAGTTTGATGTTTTTGGCAAAGTTATAATGTATGCATAGGAATAGATATTATTTATCTCTTATTTGATGGTTCATAGCAAAGTTGTTAAAGATTTGGGACTTCATAAATGTTCTTGCCTCATTCTACAGATTTCAAACTTTTCCTTGTTTACAAACACTAGTTTTAGTGGTTTTCCATGGTTAAAACTTATTACCATGAGTTAACTATGACTACCTTGCCATACCAAGGTTGGCTAAAGTTTCTAATGTTTTAATTATTACTTTTTCATGGAGGGGGTAAAGCTATGTCTAACCATATATTTCACACAAACCAACTACAGTTAACTCATGCATGCATATGTTCCAAACAAAAAACCAAATCATAACTTTTTCTAGATAGACCAAAGGAAGGGATCCCCTTTTTACCTTAATTTCTATAAATTTTCCATACACATTATATTAATTTTTAAAAATAAAGAAATTTCATAAGGTTGACTAGGAGTTGAGGAAACCATGAAAGTTTATTTTTAGCTTTTGTAAAGCCATGTACATGATTTTTGGCTCATTATTATTAAAAACTGTATTTATTTGCAAAAGAGGTCGAATTGTACATGATTGGATAATAATGGATTTGTCTCCAATTAGAATGCTAGGGTTGAACTGATGTACGGAGTATTATTTTTGGAGTGGTTTGAGTTAATTCTTGTTTCCTTTTCACTATATTTACCTTGATTTTAACAAGAGCGGAGACTTATTTTTCTATCATACTTATACTATAGAGAGATTTTACTACAAAATCGTGTTGAAGCAATAAAAATGATTTTCCTCCATTTGAAACTTTGTGAAGTGTGTTATAGAAAATTTATGATACATTTTAGTCAATGATATTTTCCTTTTCATGCTCATAATTTTCAAAAACATCCATTAAGTAGTTTTGTAAGCTTTGCATACTACTTTAAGTGTATGTTAATGCCATTTTGAAGTGTGAAAGCCCATCAAATAACATATGAAGTGATTTTCTTGAGTTCTTTAGCAATCACTACATAGTGTTTTGTGTAGTCATAGGTCCTCGAAATGTTGGTGTATCACCTATTTTACATGATTTCCATTAAGTTTGTGTTTGTTTCTCTCCCTCAACCCCACCAAAGAACTAGTTTAGTTGATTAATCCTAGGGAACCAACCTATTTTTGAGGTTCTCCTCATTCTGAGTCACCCACAACTCAAAGATCCCATTGTATCAACCGAAGTGAAGAGTTGTTTGTACTTCTTCATCTAGGGTGCACTTTGAAGTGATAAATTTTTTTGGCACGATCGATGGGAGCATTGAAATCATAGTTTTTGTAGGTATTCCATAACATCTTGGTCTAAATTTAATTTTTCCAAGTTTTATGTGTGCTCGATAAAAATTCAAACTTTGGAGGAAAATTTTAAAAACATATCCATCCATTCCACTTATCCGAGGAGCCCAAATTTCCAAGAAGTCATTATCCTCCATTTTCCATCTTTTATCAGGTCATGCAATCATGATTCTAGATCCTCATTAGAATTCTTTTCCCTAAGAGAATTTGTGCTATTCAGATCCAAATTATTTTTACCAATATCCTCCTCCAGATTAGTCTTATGACCCTTAATACAATGAATATGCCCATGATATAAATTTTTCTAATCAGTATGATTACCCTTATAATCATTGTGTTTAGGAATAGGGATACGTTGATTTTTCACAAATATATATAGGTTATGATAATAATTTCATGCCTAAAAATGATTTTAATAGCAAGCATCAAAGGATGCAACAGATATGTCAATATGTCAAGGAAAAACTAAAAAAATTACAGGTATTAGAGGATAATAAGCATAAGGTGGAGGAACCTTGTCAAAAGGATGTTCCCGCTTACCTTCCTTATCAACCATATGAGCCTAGTTTTAGATTTTGAGGTCTCTAAATGTATTTATTTCCACTCCCTCTCCTCAACATGAAAATTTTGCACCTTTCCCTTTGCACAATCATTGCAAAATATGTTTGAGACCTAGTCCACCCCTCCTCTCACATTCCCAAGCCCAATTTGTGAAGGGGACAACTAGAAAATCATTCAAGGAGAGAAGCCTAGTAAAGGAACCAAAAGCAATGAATTCATGAAAAATTTACAAGATTGGGTTTCAAAATTTCAATCCAATTAGATTCAATAGTTGGAAAAAGAGTGCAAGAAAGAGGTAAATGTTTCCAAGTAGCTTAATGAATATAATCAAAAAACAAAGGTTAGATGAAATTTTCTTGTTTCTCTTGAGCTAAAATGTAGAGATAATGATTTCAATGAGCAAAAGAGGTTTCCAAAAATTGGATTAGTAATTTTGACAATGGATCAAGAAATGAACACTATGACACCAAATCTGGTAAAGTTGAGCATGGAGGTTGATGAAGAAAATGAAAAAGTTTTCATTTCTCTTATCACTTCTAAGGAAGAAGAGATGGAAAAAACTACTTCTTCTGCTCATCAAGAGCTATTAAATAGGAATATTTCTCTGGAGATACGCAAAATGAGACAAGAAAAAGACAAATAAGTTCTTGAATCCATAGCAAGAGATCTAAAACAAGATAAAGAGTTCACCGATATGGAGGAGCTCGATCCTAAAATGGTTAAACAGACTGATGTTGACATAGGTAAATAGGAAGTGGAAATTACCCCTACTATCAAGAAAATTATAGCATTTGTTATAAAGGTGGATTCATCACAGTGAGAAGTAAGAAACGAGGACTAAAAGTCTGAAGAAATTCTAGAATCACTCTATAGTGATAAAAGAAGCGATTGGAAGTGGGAAGCTTCCACCTCAAGAATCACAAGGTCCATTGCTAGAATAAATGCAAATATTTGAGTCCCATATAGAAAAGGTAGACTATCCAAGAGAGAAGTAAGAGAAAAAGAGACTAAGAAAGAAATTGCAGATGGTACACAAAGAATTTTGAACCATCCGGCAACTACATCTCCAAAAATTTTTAAATGAAGGTTATTTCTTGGAATGTCAGAGACCTAAATGGGGGGCCTAAGAAAATAATGCTCAAGGAAATTAAAAGATCAAACAGACCCAGCATCCTTCTTATTCAGAAACTAAAATGAAAAGTAAAGCTATTGAAGTTGCAAAAAGATATTTACGGGAGAACGCAGCTTGCGTTTCTTTGTTGTTGATTCTCAAGGAGCTTCTGGAGGCTTAGCAATCTTCTGGGACACCAAAATTGTTAATGGTAATGTGCTCTCCTCCTCCCAGAATCATTTAGCTATAATCTTTAAAATTCTTGAGAATAATTCTAGCTGGATTCTTTCCAATATTTATGCACCCAATACTGTTGCTGGTAAAAGAAATTTATGGAAGGAGTTAACCTTGTTTCAAAATAATGTTGAGAACATGAACTAGTTGATTATGGGAGACTTCAATACTCCTTTAAATCTAGGAGAAAATTTTGGGGGAAGCTCTAAATTTTCACTCAGTATGGAAGAGTTTGTTGGCTTCATTTCAACTCTTAATCTTATGGACATAGAGCTTCATGGTAATCAATTTACCTGGTCTAACAGAAGATTTGGGGAGAACTTGATCCAGGTTAAACTAGATAGAGCTCTTATTTCTGCTAATTGGATCTTAGATCAGAATTTTCATCTCTCTTCTCTCCCCAGAATGGGCTCTGATCATAATCCTATTGTCCTAAATTTCTTCAATTGGTCAAAACCTTTTCACTACAATTTCAAATTTGAGAAAATGTGGCTCGAGCATGAAGATATTCTGGACAGAATTAAAGAGTGGTGGTATTGGGAAGGCATAGGGACGGCCCAATTCAAGCTTCTACAGAAGTTGAAAAATGTTAAGCAAAAGGTTAGAATCTGGAATAAAGAGGTTTTTGGAAATATTTTTGAAAAGAAGAAAGAACTTAAGCAGCAGTTGGAAGAGCTTGAACTTAATGTTTCCTTGAAAGGTATGACTCTAGAGGATCATCAGCAGGAAAAAAAGATTCTCTCAGATCTACATAATATAAACAGCCATGAAGAATCCTTTTGGAGAATGAAGTCTAGAGCCCTTTGGCTTAAAGCAGGAGACAGGAATACAATTTTTTTCATTTGACAGCCCTCAAGCATAGAGCTTGTAACAGAATTACTGAGGTTTCTAAGGACAATGGGAACATTACTAAGGATTCTGAAGACATCAAAGAAGAATCCCTCAAATTTTACAAGAATCTACTCACTGAGAATAATTCCTACAATGAACAAGCGGCCTCCTTTCTGTTAGACTCCATTCCTAATAATATAATACCTATTGAGAGGTTTAAGAGTCTTTCCAAAAATGTCACCATTGAGGAATTGAAAAAGACTATTTTCACATTAGAAGGAGATAAGGCTCTGGGCCCCGATGATTTTTCGGTAAACTTCTACCAAAGATGTTGGTAAATATGTTCTGAAGATCTATTGAAAGCTGTTAATGAGTTATATAGAACTGGAAATCTTATCAAAGAATTAAATAATACACGCATTGTACTTGCTCCGAAGAAGTTGGATGCAAAGGACTTACAAGATTTCAAGCCAATCAGTTTGGTTAATGTAATATATTGGATCTTCACAAAGATTTGTACCACTAGAATGCAACCTATTCTTATGGAGATTATTTCACAACAACAGAGTAGATTCATTCAGGGAAGAATTATTCAAGATGGAATTATCATGGTTCATGAAACAATCCATTCTATGGATAAAAGTAAAAAGGTAGGGATGGCTATCAAGTTAGGACATGCATAAAGCCTTCGACAGAGTCTCCTGGAGATTCATGGATGAGGTCTTATCCAAGTTTGGCTTTCAAAATAAATTCAGGAAAATCATTCACTCTTGTATTTCTACTTCCAGATTCTTAGTGGTTGTTAATGGGGAACCGGTTGGTTTTTTTGCCAGCAATAGAGGAATCGACAAGGGGACCCAATTTCCCCTCTATTATTCATTATAATGGCTGATAGTTTAAGTAGATCTATCTCCAAAGCTATTAGCATTGGCATGATAAAAGGCTTTCCTCCAACTTCTGGAAATCAGGTCTCCTCCCACCAATAGTTTTCTGATGACACTCTGCTTCTTCTGATGGCCTCAATAATTGAGGCAAAGGCTATCAAAACTATCCTTAGATTTTATGAAAAAGCCTTAGGGAAAAATTTAATTTTGACAAAAGCTCTATATATTTCTTCAATACTCCTATGGAAAGGCAAAGAAATATTGCTAATATTTTAGGATGTACTATTAATTCTCTTCCCACTACTTATTTAGGTCTACCTTTAAGTACTGGCAAGATTTCTAATGAGGTCTGGAATGATCTTATTAAGAGATTTCAAAAAAACTAGTTGGATGGAAAGGAGCTATACTTTCAAGCGCAGGCAAGTGCTTATTGATAAAAAGCACGCTTCAAAACCTACCTATTTACATCATGTCTATGTTCAGCATACCAGCAGCAGTGACGAATAGTATTGAAAAGATTCAAAAGAACTTTTTATGGCACGGTACTGAGGACAGGTTCAGGTATCATTTAGTGGCTTGGGAGTAGGTTTGTAAACCAAAGAGGCTTGGGGGGTTAGGTATCAAAGATATCAAACATATGAGTGCTGCCCATATTGCAAAGTTAGGTTGGAGACTTATAAAAGAACACAAGCCTTGGGTGAGTTGGTTCAAATACCTTTCAAACCAAAGCAATATTTCCTTTATTTCTAATCAGGTCTCTTCCAAATGGTTCTATTTTACTGAAAAATCTTCTTCACAGTAGACATATTCTCTCTCGGGGTGTAGGTGGAAGCTTGGGGATGGTCAAGACATTAACTTCGGATGATAAATCAAATGATTTTAATTGAATTTATTCTTAAGGGCACATTAAAGATAGCTTAATTACAAATTATGGACATAAAATATAGGGATATATTGAGGTGGATGAAAACAAAAGAAAATGAAAACAGATTAAAAGTGGAGAAGGATAATGTATAGTCGATGTTTCATCTTTACAAAATCAACTTTCTCTAATCCATATTAGTAATCAAAATCTTATGGATGAACTCATTTGGAAAGATTCTTTTGATGGGGAATACTCAGTTAAATTAGGATACAATTCTTTCTTTGCCTCTATTGAAAGTTAAATTAAGTGGCATAAGTTGTGGATGCCAAAGCTAACCCCTAGAGTGAACTTTTTCTTGTGTCTCATCATTCAACCTCATTAAGAAGGGATTCATCATGCCGAATAGATGGTGCATGTGTCGAAAAAGAGGCGAAGACATAAAAATTTTATTTCTTCATTGTGAGTACACTTCCAAAATTTGGCACCTTGTTTTTGCCAAATTTAATCAGAAATGGATCTTTCCCTTACCTATCTTCGGGCATGGGAAAAATGCGACTCTCTATATAAGCATTTTGTGGTGAAGAGATTGTGGCAACTTGTTTTATGTCACACTATGTGGTGAGTTTGGAAGGCTCGTATTGATGGCATTTTTAGAGACACTAGAAAGGCATGTAACAAAATCTACAAGGAAATTATCATTGTTGTGCAGGATAATATTGCTAGATTTAAACCTCCTAAAAAAATATTTTCCCGAGAATGAAGATTACATTATGACCGATTGGAATATTGGCAAGTCTTCAAAAAAGAATAACAATGGTATGGATAGAACCACCATCTAATGGACTAAGCCTCCCAATGTTTGGCATAAGTTAAATTTTGATGGAGCCTCAAAAGGAAATCTGGGAGATTCTGGAGGCGGAGGAATCATCAGAGATCAAAGAGGTTGTTTTGTTGCTGCCTTTTTTGGGAAAATGGGTAGGAAAACTAATCATTACTCTAAAGCTCTTGCTGCTCTATGGGGAATAAGGCTAGTTAGGGATTGTAATATTCTGAATATTATAATTGAGGGTGATTCTATGAACATTATTAATCTCTTAAACAAAAAGCAACACCCCAGCTAGTCAATTAGAGATTTTATTATTGAAGCTACTGATATATGCAAGAGTTTTGAAAATGTTAAAATCACTCACACCTATCGGGAAGGCAATAGGGTCGCAGATGGTCTAGCAAACTTTGGAGTTAACAATTCTTTTCAAACGTGGCTAAGGGGGGACATTCTTCCCATTAAAATTAATAAAGACATAATCAATGATCTACATGGTCGGGAAAATCATCATTAATGGGTGTAATGTTAATGCTAATGGCGGATTCTTAAGTACGAAGGATGACGACCATCATTTCTTGTCATAGGGAGAATGCCAAGTAGCGGGTCACTAATTAAAAAGTATGGTCTAATAATTACATCTTCTATCACGGAAGGGAAAGATTAAAAAACAAAGCTAAGTTTGCTATGCACAGGGCTAAAATATTTAGCGTTGAGTGTAGAATCACTGGTAAAATGGGGGGTCTGCCATGCAAAACAGAGCCCACCCACAATCTAGCATGGAAAGAGGATGTTGTGCTCTGGAACTATCTTCAAATTGGAGGTCTTGCAAATTTGATAGAAATGATTCAAGGCTTTGATCAGGATATTTCTATTAAATTCACATAGGGATGGAAGAATCAGGTTGTTAAATACAACAACATAGAGGTTGAGATCACGAGAGGAGCTCATCACCCAGATCACGGGACTCAGTCTTGATGGCACCAAATTCTTTAATAAGAAGGTAGACAGAGAGGTGGAGACAAAGAAATTCCTGGACGAAGGGGAAAATCTTGAGTTTGTGATAGCCGACATCAAGTTGGCTTCGATTCCTGAGCCTTTTGCTGAGCTCACCAGGATGGTTGTTAGGTATGTAACTCTTGAGGGGAGATTTGTTACTATCCCTCAAAAACATTTGATATTTCTTAACCACTTTCATAGAAATATAACCATCAGCTTCCCTCATTACTTGTTAAACTCATTGGAGAAATCCGTTCGGGAAGTGTAGAGTCATTCTAGGCAGTTCCTCTACATCAAGGGCTAATTCTTCTCATCCATCGTCATTAATCAAACTGTACCCACATGAATCCTACTCCACCCTCTTCCTCCATTCCTCCGATCGCTCACACCGCTCCCCACAGAACTGCCCGTCTAGTAAGAAACAAAAGAGCAGGGAATACTAAGATCCCTACTTCTCAGAGGGTTCTTGAAGCCACAAATACCTTGAGCTTTCCGAGAACCTCCTGCACATTAGTGAGCTAGTGGAGGAGCCTAAGGAGGAGAATTTTATGATCGAGTGGATAGGATGGAAATGGAAATCCAAGAGCTCAAAAGGGTTATCAAAAATATGGAAAAAGATAAGGGAAAAGGAATACTTCAAAATGATGATGAGGAGGGTGTTATTATTGAAGTGTTCAAGAAGTTATAGTCTTTGGATGGCAGAATGGGAAATGCAAAAATTCGTAATGAATGCATCCTATCTACTCTTAAAAGTATTTACAATTTCATTGAACAGCATGTTCATAGTGTTTGCAGCCTAAGCGGGATTAATGAAGACATTTGGGGCCCCAAAGAGAAAAGGGATATGGAAATTGCTCAGGCGGATCTGAAAGACCCTTCTCAGGCCACAACCATTACTTTCTTTATCTCACTGCAAGCGATCAAAACCAAGATTGACAGGGCTATCAAGTAACGTGGTGTTGTGCTATTGTTTACTGGCTACGAAGTTGCTGATGACTGGAGATCTGGAGTTGTTTTTTGGCGGAGATATTCTAGGATAGATATCTATTGTTTGCTTTTTGATCTCTTCTGTTGTTTTTTGGATCATTGTACGACTGGATCCTTTCTTTTAATTTGTTGTTTTATCTGGCTTTGAGCCCTCTGAGGTTGGTTGTTTTTCCCTTCTCTGGGTTGTTTCTCTCACTTCTGATATCTAGATTTTGAGCCCTTTTGTATACAGGGTATAGTCCCTTCAAAACTATTTTCCCTTAATAAAAAAAAAAGAGGAATTTTTTAGAAATAGTTGCTAATTTTAATGTGTCTGATTTAGAGAATAATAATGTTCTAACCATGCATGAAAACATTCTTATTGGTGATCATAATTCATATTTGAGTAAGGAACATTTTCAAAATAAATCTGAGGAGCAATCAACCTATTTAGAGTTTTCTTATGATCTGAATAGCCATGATTTCATCTTGTCATAATTTTCCGTGATGAGGATATTGATAAGAATGAAGAAGATGAAGCAAAACACAACTTATATCAACTTCCAAAATGCCACATGGAAAAGGAATCTAGAAAAGAAAATCAAACTCAAAGGGATCCTTTCTTAGCAATGAATAATAAAAAAGTGTTTTTGATCACTAAGGTCATCTATGGGAGAGAGAAAGAAAGGTTTCCAACTGAGCAAGATGATATAGATGAATGCAAAGATCCTCATTGTCCTTCCTATCTAGATATTGCTGCACTTCTAGAAGGATGTTGTGATTTACCAAGAACATAAATTTTTAAAGTTATGGAATGAGAGAAAAAAGATGATTTAAAGAAGGATGAGGTTGATTTTTCAAGCATCATGGTGGATCAAAATGAGAAAAGAGATGATGAAACCATTGATGAACCAGTCATCATGGAAGAGGTAAAACTAGTAAAGAAAAAGATCAAATTTCCTATCAGCTTCCAAGCATGCTCAAGAATGAAGGAAATGTGTCAATCAACTCCATTCTTGAAATTGTATATAAAAAAGAATGGAAAAATAGAAGTATAAAACCTTGTCCAATTAGGAACTTGGATGGATTGGAATCAAAATCAACATTGTCATTAGTTGTGCTTAACTAAGAGCATAAGAAAGAGCTTCACATTCTAAAAAGTCATCACCAAGAGCCTATTCTTGATTTAAGAAAGGTATTTATCTTCTTCTGGTCTAATTTTTTTAGAAAACCAAAGGTGTATTTCACATTTTCACTTTTTCCATGTGATCTAGTTGTCAAGTTGATCTCATGGTCTCATTTTATGAGAAAGGGAAGCTATTTCTCTCTGCCTATATCAAGATTTGTTTAGATTCTCATTTCAATTACTTAGAGAAGGTTAATGTAGGTTTGTTTATTTCATAATAAGTTCTTGTGCACACTCTATATGCTTACCCTTGGAGCATGTATGATTTTTTAGCCTTGATAGGAGTTTTATCTTTCCTCTAAGTGCATTTTTTCATATATTGTAGTTGATATTTTTCTGTTAGTTTGGATGATTTTCAGTCTTGATCATATTTTCTTTGCCATTGGGAACTCTTGTTCTAGCTTACACGAAGGGTTTCATGGCTAGAAAAGACCAGATCAGAG
Organism: Taxus wallichiana var. yunnanensis; assembly: GCA_018340775.1. NCBI lineage: Eukaryota > Viridiplantae > Streptophyta > Pinopsida > Cupressales > Taxaceae > Taxus > Taxus wallichiana. Next base: position 906,319,818 of record CM031239.1, read on the forward strand.
GGTTCTTTCTAATTAGTAGGAAATCAGTCCAACAAAGTAGCCAAAGTTGATGACCATTTTTTTTCATCATGGTATAGGGGCACAAAAGTGTTCAGGCTACTCAGGTTTAGTGGATAATTGGGAAAATACATAGGAAAAAGAACCTAGCGATTCTATTATTGGATTCTTATTTCTCACATAATATGCCTTTCATATTGTAATATTAATTAAGATAACCCATAAAAAAAATTTAAAAAATTTCGAGGTCCTAGAAAATATGGGAAAGACATCATACATAAGAAATCATCATCATGGAACAATAGGAAATCAGATTGTAGATTGGAAAATTCTCAGGTGTTAAAGGAAGTTATAGTTCGAGGAGGATCATCCATTCATCTTTTCAGTTTTTAGTTTCAAATTAACTAGAAAAAGGTACAAACAATTCATTTTAGTGCCTTATGCTTATATGCAGTTGTGGTAAGTATTGATTTTCAGATGCTCATTTAGTTATGTGAAGAAATAAATGAAAAGAAACAACATACAACTCATGGTATAAAACAACTGCATATATTCATAGTAAAATTTTAGAATTTCCCCACATAAGACGTCGGATATGACTGCAAAAGTAAAGTAATGTAGATAAATTAAAAAATGAGAATCTCAAGAAGAAGGGCACCTGCCATTTACTGGTAGATGAGACCCCCTTCCTTGTAGGATCCAACTCCAGGTTTGATCCAAATTTTGCTTTGAACACCTAACATAGGGAAAAATAGTTGATGTTATAGCTCAGGGTTTCATTACTTCATTAGATTCTTAGCTTTGAACATATATGCGTTCTAGAAGAAAGTTGCAGAAATGAAAACATATCATTCCAAGTACCAAAACTTAAAGGATTTCAAGAGAAGAATAAGATGAGCATGAATTTTCATACATCTTACAAGAATGAGGTAAAATTAAAAAAATTAAAGAGTGTTACATTCAATGAACTAAAAATGAAAATATTTCAAGTATATATTTCTCGGTTGCAATATGCATCAACTTCTCACCCTTATTTACTTTTAAGTATGTATTACAAAGTATGATTCAAGTTGCATTCTAGAAGTTTTACGGAAGTGCTTTCTCATACATCTAACAATCATGCATGTAGAAAAATACAATTTAAAAATGCATTTTTAGAGCTACATGGTTTTGGATGTTAGTTTCACAAATGTGATTAGTTTTAGATGAAAAAGAAAGACATATTTTGTAGAAAAAATTACATATTTTTACTTTAAAAACATTTGTAGAATGCACTAAAGCAAATACATATTTTATATGTAGGAATAACTTCTTTACAAAAGTAATAAATAACCATTACACATCATTTTTTAGAAAAATCTGTGTCAAACATGTTTTTTAGAGAGTACTAACAAAAGGCATGTTCTAGATCCAGAAATGAAGGAAAAAATGGTAGCCATTCATAATGTGCAAAAGTATTTTTCAAAATGAAATAAAATAGTTTTTCCTTCATTTTTCAATAGTATAGATTTTCAGATCTTCATCAACCTCTCAAGAAAATGAATTTCTAAGAATGTGTAGTAGAACAACAAACTAAATGATTTTCAACTCAAAGACATCCATACATTTAAAATTTGAGTTTCATGAATATGATTTCTAGATCATGGCAATAACATTCATTTTGGCTTAATATTATACATCTACAAAAGCTCATAGAGGAATGAAAACTTAGAGAAATTCCCATTTTCCATAAGGTTTTCAATAAAATGATGATCTCCCAAGAGAGCAATTTAGAAGTGTAAGAATGAAAATATAGCCATAAAATAAAAATAAAGGTTTTTCATTAGATTCCAAAATATTCATATCGATTATGCATTTAAGGAGGTGTTCTAAGTTATAGATAACAACAATATAATGAATCCTGGACCATTGTTTTTTCAAAAACACCCCAAGTTTTCCAAATATGAAAAAAACATTGTTTACCCATAATGAAGAAGAAACAATCCATCTCAAGAGGAAAAACATAAGATGTGAAAGTGACCTAACAAGTGGCTATCAAACTATGCTGATTTGTGCAACTGGAAGATCTCACCGAGATATGAAATTGGCCTTACGAGATAAAGAAATCACCCAGATGGTTAGCGACCTAATGATTTATGTATAAAAACAATGAGCTTTGTGATTTCAAAATAGAGTCATGTAGAGTCATGCAAAGGTACGTCAAGCCATTACAAAGAAAAGACGAGATCAGCTCATAGGAACCGAGAAATTCGTAAATGAGGTTACAACCGAGTTCAAATAAAAATTTGAGGTATATCTCTTATATAGGTGTGTGACATAAAGTGACGAACTAAATCGAAGGATGCAAGCCTCAAAATGGAATGTCTTGTTTAATCCCTCACCCAGCTAAGCAATAAGCACCGGTGAGCCATAACAAGAGATTGGAAGTCACAAGATCGAGTTGGATTAAACAAGGAGAGCTCACAAAGGAAATGATGTAAAATCTCCTCGAACTCGATGAACCAAAGATAAAATAAAGCCCAAGCCACATAGAAAATTAACCACACCGAGCTTCCAAATCATCACATACAATGAGTTGGATGAGTTAGAGATGGATAAAAACTAACTCATGAGAGGAAAGAGTCATAAAAAAATCAAGGGACAAAACCCTAGCACATGAAAATCCCAAACCTACATGAAATTTTAAAAACCCAAACAAAGATGAACAGAAAAACTCATGAAAATGGAGTATAACTCATCCAGATATGAGTTGAGGTAGGAAACAAATTCAAATTTCCCAAACAGATCTTAAGTTGAGCAATATAAACCCTAAAAAAGTAAAGTAATAAATGACTGAGCTTCACATCATAAATTATTTAAAAATTAGGACAAGGGGGATAATAAGAGGGAGTATTCCTTCATTTAAAGGTTAAGATTCAGATTAAATTATGCATGATGTGGATTACATTTCTCACAACAAGATGATATCAATGTGTTATAAGAATGATATACATTTCACCTTTCTCTAAGCACATCATCTTATGGTTACGGTTTAGCTAACTAATCATAAATTATAATATTTTTAAGTTTCATAATATATTTATTTTATTATTAAACAAATATATTTTGATTCATGTTTTGTTTTATTATTTATTTTGTTTTTATCTATCTTAACTGATTTATAATAATGGACTTATAAAAGGCTTAGTGAAAGAGGATAGGGGGAGAAGAAATCGGGGGAATTACACTTTGTACAACAAATCAATAAACTTGATTTCATTCCAAGTTATGTTTACATCATTATAATGTTTGTAAATATTAGCAATAGCTTTGGTAGGTGCTTTTGCAAATAGAATATGAGCATTTTGAAACAGTAGCCTTGAATGTAAATATTTTTATGTCTCTAAGCCCAAAATATTTTTTTCACACATATTATATGTTGGTCATCAAGTATATAAATTTTCACACCAGCCCTTTCTAGGTATTTTGAATCATCGAGTTCCATTAAATTATTCATATAGTGTAATAAGGAAAGAAGAATTATGTCCCTCTATGTAGGAATAACATTTATCAACATCGAGTTGACAAGAAGGTAAAAATTCTCATAATCTAGATGATGATATTGATATTATGGAGGTTTTACATGGTACCTTGAAACATCAATTGAAAATTATTCATCATTGAACGCTTATTTCACTAAATCTTGACATATTCTAGTGAATATCGACTCCAATATTACATGTATATGAAGAAATCTATCTTTATTTTTGTGTATATTGGATTCCAGCTTTCATAGATTGGATTCCATTATTACTATGATTGGATTTCATTAGTAGCAATAATTGATTCCAATATTGTCATTATTGGACTTATTCGAGTTCCAATTTCACTATTATTGGATTCCAATCTCCTTTTGTAGCACTCCAATTTCATTATTACTTTGGATTCCAATAACGTACTTAATGGATTCCATTTTTGCCACTAATGGAATCCAATTTCTAAATCTTGATTTTTGGATTTTAGTTTAACTATTTTAGGAATTAAATTTTATTATTATCTTATTCCCCTCATAAGCCTCACGGCCACCAACATACACAATTCAAGTGGTTGCTAACTTACATAAGCCAAGCGGCTACTAACTTCAAGATATTGCATAAGTGATTGTTGTGATTTATGCCGGATATCAATCTTAATATCATCATACATATAAAACAATTTATGCATTCCTTATTCATATCAATAAACGTTGACATTCAAAATCTTATTGAAATTATACTCTAAGATAGATCTTATATATTTTAAAGCTTAACATCCTTGGATGGTGTTAAATTTAACGGTTGTTTAAATGTTTTTTGTGATTTTATATGTAACAGACTTTCAAATATTTTATAGAAATGGCATTTGTGACTCGCATGTTTAAAAGGTTACTATCAATTTTTATATACATTTATATAAAAACTTATTCATATATATTAAGCATAGTTAAAAAACAATCGGTGATTCTAATTTATAAATTTTGTAAGTAGTGTATAAGTGCGAGTGATTGCACTTAAAAATTAGACTAGTCATACATCTAAGTGTGAGCCTCGATTCGCACTTATATCGACTCACATTTCTAAGTGCGAGTCTCGACTCACACTTCTAAGTGTCAGTCTTGATTCGCACATCTAAGTGCGAGTCTTGATTTGCATAGCTAAGTGCGATAACTCACATATTAATTTTTTTGGGTAAAAGTAATTTTCTAGCACTACCCTTCAAAAATACAAAATAGTGCTTATTTATATTAATTAATCTATATAAATTTCATTATTTTTAATATATATTGATGTAAATTTTGTTAATTTATATATAAATCTATATTAAAAATTGACTATCAAATATTAAATATGCAAGTCATGTGTGACGTTTATTACAAATATTTGCAAGTATTTTATGACTATAATCAAGAAAACCGTCTAAATGGGCATTAAGATTAACACGTCGAAGTGCAAGAACAAAAACTAAAGGCTTTATTTTACCCAAATTATATAAGGGATTTTATTTATAGTAAAAAAATTATAATATTAAATTATTACATTTATTCTTTACAATACCAAATGCATTATTAATGATAACCATTTTGTAAGGAAAAATGATAATTAATGTTGCAGTTGCCTCAACATTAATTAGGCATTAAATCAAATTATGTAAAATTCTACATTTTAAATTACATGTGCCATTTGAAATATGTGCGCCTTCTAGAGCACGAAACTACTGTAAACCATTATTAAGACATTTAATGTAAAGCAATGTAAAATCATGCACATTCCTTTTACATTCACGCACAAATGAAATTGGCGGTTGGATTTTTTAGTTACATGTCTCTATAAATAGACAATTTTTGAGTAATTGTTTTTAACATTTTCCTTTCTATTCTCTTTGTCAATGCGTAAGCGAGATAGTTTATTCATCAATAGACAAATCTCACCAAGGTAAGAATAAATTTTTTGTGTTTGATTTCTTGAAACATTTTGATTTCCTCTCCGGTAAAAATTGGTATGCATTCTCACCTTCAACCCCTCCAAAATTACAAAATTATGTTAATGTAAAATTTTCCATAGCAGATTAGGGCTTATATCAATGTAGGGATTTTATAGATAATTAAACGGAAGAAATTTTTTTACTCAATATTTTATAGAAGGTAGTTTTGTTTATCAAATAAATAATTTTGTAATATAGTAAAAATGTGTTAGAACAATGAAAGAGGATGGAATACAACAGATCTTGAAAGATAAATGATGCATTAATCAGTAATAACATGAGATGAAATTTTGATTTTTTACAAACCCATAACACCTACCAAGAATGTGTTCTGTTGTTTTTGAAAAATAATACTAGTGGTATGGATGGTGGCTCAATTTATGCTATAAATAAATGAATGTTAGAATCAATTTATGGTCATGGTGGTGTGCGGGAATCGATGAGTAGATGTATCGATAAATTTTATATTATTTTGTTGGTCTTATTGTTGTCCACAAATAGTCCTTTGCTACACATACTCACTAAAATTTAATGGCTACGACATCGTTCACATTGTCAATAACAACATTTTAAAAATATATTCATGTTAAGAATGGGTTGTCATTCAATGTGTTAGTGTTGGATTACAATTACAATAGATCTTGACAGATAAATGATGCATTAATCTGTAATAACATGAGATGAAATTTTGATTTTTTTACAAACCCATAACACCTACCAAGAATGTGTTCTGTTGTTTTTGAAAAATAATACTAGTGGTATGGATGGTGGCTCAATTTATGCTATAAATAAATGAATGTTAGAATCAATTTATGGTCATGGTGGTGTGCAGGAATCGATGAGTAGATGTATCTGATAAATTTTATATTATTTTGTTGGTCTTATTGTTGTCCACAAATAGTCCTTTGCTACACATACTCACTAAAATTTAATGGCTACGACATCGTTCACATTTTCAATAACAACATTTTATAATATATTCATGTTAAGAATGGGTTGTCATTCAATGTGTTAGTGTTGGATTACAATGAGCTATTTGTGAAAGAAATATGGTAATGAAAGAGTAGGACAACCGAACAAATTTTGGAGAACAAAAGAACAAATACAAATTTGTGAAAGGAAAATTCGAGGAACAAGGAAACTCTAAGATGTTTCTTATTATCTTTAATAGAAGCACCATTGCTACTACAATGGAAGCAACATCTATCCTCTAAACTATTCACAAAATATAATTTTTCTCTACTCAGGTTGCGTTTATGTGGATTTTTATCTTTTGTTGCCTATAGGATTTCTCTCTTCTATGCTTCAATGTCATATTTTTCCTTAAGGGCCTTTTTGTAAATGGATGTGGGTCCTTTCAAATCCCCCATATTCACCCTTTTACAAAAAAATGGACATAGTAGTTGTACATGAAAATATTTTATTGTGATATAACCTAGTGACTCTATGATGATAATATTTTACTTTATTTTGTTAAATCTTATCAATCAATAATATCCAATTACTATGGTGTTGCATAAGCTAGTGGACGCTAAGCTAAAAAATATTATTCTTTGGCTTGTTAAATGCTAGTGATCCGTAAGCCCAAAATATTATATTGTGGAAGTATTGTATTACCTTAACGGGCACTAAGCTCGAAACTATTACTTTATTATCTCCTGCATCCTGCAAGAATTCTATAACTTTCATTAAAAAAATAATTTCTCCTTAATCCACTAGTCAAAATAAAAAATTCTACAACTTTTCAATTTTCTAATGTTTATATTTTGTTTAAATAATTTTTTAATCTACAAAAATTATTTATATATTTTTTATTTCCTAGTTAGTACTGTTTTGACAATTATGAGGCCTTATTGCAACATTATTTTTTTCTATTTAATAAAAATCAAAATTCTAAGAAAGACATTTGCCCAATCTTTAAATAAGATACCAGATTTAGAAAAAAATGTTAATAAAATATTCACTACATTTAATGTTTATCCAAAGAGGAAGATGTATTTGCATGCTTGGACAAGTAACACATCTAAAATAGTACACTATTCATAAAAATTAATCAAATTTATTGAAAAAATCACATTATAAACATTTCTAAATTTAATCCCATCCCACTCCTTATATATTTTATACTATTTTGTTTTTTCTAGTCAATTTTTTTAATCTTTTCTTTATCCACGTTTGAAATAAAAACTAGATTTGTAAGTTAAATTTTATAAAATACTATTTTTTCTATGTTTGTATTAATTTTTTTATATGGATTATATTGTGTTAAAGACAAGAAAAATAATACTATTATTAGTTACTGATATTGTGACAAATATTTTAACTAATTTGTTTTAGATATTCCATTTAGTATAAAACTTCTATCTTTATGTAGGCATGTTCAACTTGTAAAATCGTGGTGGTTTTTTTTATTGCACCTAAAAATATAACATATTATGTATTTCAAAAATTTGACTATATTGCTACATTATTTTCAAGCATAATATGATTCTAGATCACTCTATGTTTTTTGAAACAATTATATATTTGATGCATGATTTTTATTTTTGTTTTGTCTTCTATCTAAATTTTAATGTGGGTGTTTACATTATGTGCAACATTTAAATTAAGAATTATAGTATATACATATTCTATGCATTAAAAATCATTACATATGGGCATTATATTTTTAACATTATGTGGAGTTTGGCATACCGTATGTGCATATTTTATACATTAAGTATTGTTACATTCTACTTTTTATAAAAATATTAAATTGGTTTTTCTTGGCAATATAAAGCATGTAATGCAATAAATTATATACAACTTTTAAAAAAATCCCACATATAGCACATCTCCCAACCTTAAGGCATGAACTTGCCACTCAGTCTTGTTTAATTAAAAATGTCATTAAAAAAATTACTATTAACAAGGTTTATTAAATATATGTTAACATAATGATTGGTTACTTTATACAGGGATTAAGGCACCCAAAAACCTTACAATAGAATGCATCGTGAGCATCACCAAGAACAAACAAAAAAGAAACATGATAAAAAGGCTAAAACAACTTATCCCAAACTACATTCCAATAGATTAATACAACAAAAAATCATAAAACATGGAGGGGAAAACATCCCAAATGATATAGTCCACAAATAGTCAAACAAAATCTCCAAGATCTAAGGGACTAGTTAGTCTTTAAACATTTGTAATCCTTTGGTTGACGCTCTTCCCGTCCTTTTATCTGATCATCCTTCTCGCTCGTGACAGGATGTCATCTTCAATCTGATCTTCCTCATCGAACTAATGAGATGGAGATTATACCTGTAAACTTTTGTCCTTGCTCTAGCTTCACCATACACCCCTATAACTCTGAAAACCAAAATTTTGATCTCTACCATATCTTCCTAATAAATTTTTGGGTGATTAAAATTTTCTTAGAGGTATCGATGCGATGCATGACACTTTTTCCCATATATATCTCAACTTTTCCTATGGCCTCCATATCCCATTCCACCGACTCACCCCGAGAGAAATTTTATCAAAAGCCACATTCCAACCCAACTCCACTCTCTCTTTCCCTCTAGATGAATCCCCTTTCATATTAATCAGAGAACCTACAACCTTAGTACCAAGAATTCCCTTCCCATGAGTTTTATACTATTCTTTCTCCTCAGTTTGTTCATACGGTCAGTAAGAGTACAATTGTCATTTGAATCCCCCACTTTGGGATCTAATTCCTTTTCCACCATTGTTTTACCATTATTAAAAATAAAATATAATTATACCATGGTGTATCGGGGTATCAATCTTTCCCTATTGAAAATCATTGACCGCGCAAAGAGATAACTAAACAAGAAAAAGGGAAGGCTCATAACAATGTTATGCCTAAATATATTAAGTATAGTAAGATGGTGAGTAAATATATTTCTATAATTCACTTCAAGAGTAATGTACCTCATAAGGTAGAGGAAAACCATATTCCAAATATCAGAAATGTTGAGCCTAGCTATATCGTCTACTAACAGGTAAACCATTTCTTTACCGCAGAAGAAAGTATCAATTCTGTTGGTATCCAAATTGATTCTCCTTTGGAAGATGAGAAACATCACAGATTTAACAAGATACTTAGAGACAAAAAAACCATGGTATAAGTCATTTTGTAGCCAGGGAGGGGATTCATCCGACTCTTTGTCACTCAGGCATTGGAGAAATGGATAGCACCTTCATTAAGGATTTTATCTATTCTCGCTACTTTAGGTTGTGCCTTTCAACCAGGGTGAGAGGACCCATTTTGTAATCTCTGTCGGTGAAGGACATAAAGGGATCCTTACTTGAAAAATTTTCAAGGGAACCTTGAGAAAATATGATCAATACACCACAATTTAACTCACACAAGTTCTCACTTCTAAAGAATGGAGATATTTTCGAACAAGGTTCCGATTACTAAAGACACTTAAAAGCGCTTGCTTATGTAGATTTTGGGAATATAATTTTTCATTTTTGGATACATAGCACAAATAGGGGTCCTTTAGGTAGGATTCATGGTTATTTGAAATTTTTGGTGGGGAATTAAGAAAGATGAAGTTTATTTCACTAGATCTTTGAGAACCTCTATAATAATTGGAAAACTCAACAACAGAAAGCTTCAGAATAGCCAAAATATTCCTTTAACCAGAAGGTGTGCATCAATAGAGGCCCATATCTACATGGTTTCACACACTCTTAAAGAATTCAACATAAAGGATCAAGTTAAAGACTCAATTAAACATTGAAGATCATTGGCTCATCACGCCTAAGATACACTCATAGACTTATAAACAATCTTTATTAACAAAATGATAGTAAAGTGATTTTAAATTGTTTATTTCATTACAGGATGAAGGATATTCTCATAATTAAATTACAAATGCCACTATAATATCACATGGATGAGATCTTGAGTGATTCAGATGGATTTTAACATAAGATTGTAACAGGAACATTAAAACCATTTGAATACATTCTGAAATAAAAGCAGACACAATTTTTCTCAAGATCAACACTAATTAATTCAAGATCTATTAGATTTATCACTATTGGAAAATTTCTTGAACAAGCTTATAGCTTGTCAATGGATATACACTTGAAACCACCTTGACGTGATCAAATCTAAAACACAAGAGATTAACAGGTTTCTCAGATGGTCTCTCAGGAAGATGGGATTTCTCAAATTTTCTCGTAAAAATTAACCCCCAACCTTTTGCAAGAGTATTCTCATTGCATTTATATAAATTCACTCACTCACTCATCCCAAATTTCCCCCAAAAGAAGAATATTCAAGGAATCATTTGTTTGTTACAAGTTTGTTCCAGAAAGTGATGTTTAACAAGTTTACACCCAAAAGTTGTCAGGTGGATAAATCATGAATTGATCACATTTCTCAGACCCTCAATCATGAATAAGATGCCATGCCATAACTTTTTGACAGTCCTTCTAATCATTCTTTTATTCTCTCGCAATAAATCCCCTTTTTGATAATTCGAGGTGGCTCCATATGGTTGGACCGATAAGAAATCCTTTTCACCCTCGAGAATACACCTTGAGAAATGAGTTCCCTCACATGGATACTTGCATTTTTGCACTTTGAGTCTAAGTGTCCTTACACCGATTATACCACATTCCTATGTTGTGAGTCCAAGTCGGACAAGTGCAAGGAGGAGCCAACAAAACCTCCACATGTTTCCTTGGCACAACTACAAAGGTAAAGTCCAGAGGTAGGTTCCCAAATGAGAATGGGCCCTCCATGTTTTTAGAACCCTACAGAGTTACACCGATTGATGAAAAGTAAGAGTATGGGAAAGTCCAATGGAAGCTTCCATGTGTCTGTTCGGTGTAACTTCAAAGATGAAGTCTAGAAGTGGGACCTCAAACAAGTGCAGGATCTCCATGTGCCTTGGGCCCAAGACAATTACCTCGGTCGTTGAAAAAGTCTCAGTAAAAAGAGGAGTGAATGAAAGCCTCCACATGTCTCTTTGGTTCACTTTTGATATGGTTCCTGAAAGCACAGACCCTAAACAAACACAGGCTCTCCATGTGTCTTAGCCCAAATTTTTTTTTGAAAGAGTTTAAGGACTAGCGAGAAGGTGCCACGTGCCTAGGGTTTGAGAAAGTTTCCTCAGCCATTGAAAATTTTAAGTATGGGTAGGGCCAACAAAATCTTCCACGTGTCTCTTTAATGTGTTTTTGGTATGAAGCTTAAAAGAAGGACTCCCAAACAAGCGTGGGCCTTTCACGTGTCTATGGTCTGACAAAGTTGCACCAGAAACTTGGAAAAGTCTAAGTATGGGAAGATCCAATGGAAACCTCCATGCGTCCCTTCGACACTCTTTCAAAATTAAAGGTCAGGGGTAGGTCCCCAAGTAGGTGCAGAGCCCTCCACATGTCCTAGGATGTAGAAAATTTCTTGAGAAGTATAATTATAGAGAGAGGAACTAGCGAGAAGCCTCCATGTGTCTCCTTGGCGAACTATAAAGGTAGGACCTAGGGCGGCTCCTAAAATGAGCGCAGGCCCTCCACATGGAAAATATTTGAGATGAAGTGGGCCAAAAACTTCAAAATGCTCCGGTGACCAGCCTCTTCACTTCCAACTTTTGATGTGTGCCCCATCCAAGTCGTAAATTACTTTCATACCATTACATCATTTGAAAACAGAGCTTAAAAATCCAAAGTGTTCCATCGACCCGCTTCCCTAATTTGACTTTTCAAATGATGACTCAAACATGTGACATAACTCTATCCTCTGTGGGGTTGCGAATTAACTTATAACTTTTCTCCTTTTCACAAAAATGCAAAAATCTTCAAAATGTTCCAGTGATCGCCTCTCGGCCTTTGTCTTGAAAAATGGTCACATGTGCATCTTCAGGGTCAAAGTAAGAATTTTTCCCTACTGCTTCATGTTTGTTGAATAAACAATTAGATACTATCAGGGCACGCAAGCCAATTTGGTATTTTTTACAAATGTGACAAAAGTGATAAGTTTCACAAAAAGACGCCAAGGGCCACATCCAATTAGAAAGGACCTTATTTCATGGATGTTGGGACAAAAATTTGATAGGGAAAACATGATTGTGGAAAAATAGAAGGAAGGGGAAACCCCAAATTCATGCCCAAATTAAAAATTCATTCTCTTGGATAGAGAAATGGAAAACAATATCTAGACTGAATGTGATTAAACTCAGGACTGATCACTTGAGTCTTTTCCACCTCTTCACACAACCCAATCTCAACACTCGTCAGTGACGTTGGATAGAGTTTCTTTGTGAGTTCGATATTGATATAGAGCATGTGAAGGGGAAGGATAATGTGGTTGTAGATGCCCTGAGTAGACAAAGACATGTGGCTATGGCTACTTTAGTGGGTACTAATTTGTGGAGAAGGAGTTTGCCGCAGCTTCCTTATGAAAGTTTATACCTTGTATCCAAAGCAAAGATTGAGTCTCGGATACCCCTTGAGGGGAAGTTTGATGTATTTTCACTAGAGACAGATGGTCTTCTTAGGAACAAAGGTTGGATTTATGTTCCTAGAGATGGAGGGTTGAGATAGAATATTTTGACATAGGCTCGTTGTGCACCTTATTCAGCCCATCTTGGGGTGAAGAAGATGCACGCCACCTTGAGACAACTTTACCATTGGAGAGGACTTCGGAGAGATGTGGCTTAGTTTGTGTCATGCTATTTAGAGTGTCAGAAGGTGAAGGCCAAACATCAACATCCAGTTGGCCTTCTCTTTTCTCACGCCATACCAGAGTGGAAATGGGACACCATTTACATCATGGTCACAATGGATAAATATATAAAAGTTGCTCATTTTTCTCAAGTGAAGACCACCTACATAGCTAGTGCAGTGGTATGGGTATATCTCGATGATATTGTCAGGTTACATGAGATTCTGTGAAAGATCATTTATGACCAAGATCCTTTGTACACTTCTCACTTCTGGATGACGATGAAGTATGCTCTTGGGATGAAGATCAATTTTAGTACAACATATCACCATGAGACAGATGGATAGGCTGAGTAGGTGAATCATATTTTTAAGGACATGCTTAGGATTTACATTATGGATCATTAGTTGAGATGGGAGGAGTATTTATACTTGGTGGAGCTTGCCTACAATAACAGTTTTAAAAGTTCGATAGACATGGCTCCTTTTCAGGTACTGTATGGTAGAGAGTACAAGACACCTTTTAGTTGGGACATGTTGGAGGACAGGGTTTCTCTTAGGCCATCTTTATTACAGGATAAGGAGCAAAGTAAGTTGTTATGATCAGGTAGAGATTGTAGGAGGTGCAGGACCAACAGAAGAAGTATGCAGATCAACATAGGATAGATCATAGTTTTGAGGTGGGCACAAAGGTATTTCTTCATGTCACGCTGCATAACATCCCTATCCATTACAAAGGTTCTTATCTTGCTCCTATGTTTGTGGGTCCCTTTGAGATCTTGGATTGTATTGGCCCTTTGGCCTATCATCTAGCGTTGCCACCTAGCTTGTCTCATGTCCATGATGTATTTCATGTTTCTGTACTTAGGAGATACATTGTTGATCCTTCTCATGTATTAGATTAGGCCACATTATGGGTACATGATCAGGGCGATTGGGGCTCAAGGGCAAATGAGGAAGATAGCTTCTTCTCCGATTGGATTATTGGTTGGGTGGAGAGTGTTTCTTCTCCCCCTTTTTGTTGTTGATCAAATGAAGCATGGTGGAGATCTTGTTGGTGATGTGAAACTTGGAGCATTTATTGGTGTCCAAAAGAAATAATTCCTTATGAGAAAACCTTCTTGTTATTCCCACTCAAGGTGGAAGACTTGTAATATTGTATTGTAAGTTGTAATATTATTTAAAGGAAGCTCATTGTAGATTTGTAAAATTTCCCTTCTCTTTAAATTGTAGTATGGAAACAAAATAATCAAAATAGAAATCATGTGTAAAATTTTATTTGAAATTTGTATTCATTATTGGATATTAAAGTTGTATTTTATGTTGAAAAAAGGAAAGAAAGATTGGTGTTTGTAAAGATATATTTGTTGAAATAGAAAAGAAGTTTATAAGGGAAATATCTTATTTCATAGAAGTTGATTTATTTCCCAAAAAAGTGTGTTGCATTTGTTATAAATAAATTATTAAAAATATGTTGAAACTCTCTTGTGGAATGTTAGAAAAATTACATGAAGAAATGTTACATTTCATTGTGTTATTTGAAAGGCATGTAAAGGAAGAAGTTAGACTATCTTGTTCATTTCTTGCATTATTGCAAGAAATTTTGTTGTACAAAATGAAAATGATTGTTGTAGTTGTTGTTATTATTGAAATGGGAAATGTTTAGATTGAGTAAATTTTACCATGAAATGAGTAGATGAATTTAAATATTTCAAATGGAAACTTTAGGCACATAAATTCAAGTTCAAAATGAATCTTAGAACACTCTAGTGACTTTTGTTTTTTGAGAAATATCGGAAATGAAGGTTATATTTCTAAGAAACAGGATGGCCACCATGTGCAGAGCAGCGATTTCATAACAACCGCTTAGTCAAGGTGGATGTCTAAGAACCTCCACTTAGGAAAGGTGATGGTTCATGAACCATCACCTAGGTGGGGTGGTGGTCCCAAGACCGCGGACCTGCTTTGGGTGATGGTTCTATCATTGATTGCAGAAACGTAAATCCGAACCTATGCAAATTTTAACTTGGTCAAACAAAATTTTAAGTTTTCAAAAATTACAAGGAAACCTCCAAAAAACAAATAATGGCTAAATCTCATTATTTAAAGAAAATAAATCTTCAAATGGTAAATTCAAAGTACTCAATCTTGCATATATTAATGGGGGTAGGGTTTTCCCCAAATAAAGAACTCAAAATACAAATAACTTTGGAATAACTCCAGATTTGGAGTGGAAACCCCCTTCAATCTTGGAAGGAAAGAATTTACAAGTGATAAATCTACCACCTAGACTAAACTAAGCTTGATTTTGAGAATTCCTCCATAGTTTCTTCCTTCCTTGCTCCCATGGCTTCCATTTCTCCAACCTGCAAATTAAACAAAAACAATGTGAACAAATGAGGAGAATAGGGTAGGAAAAGGATTTAATAAGAATGCATAAGGATTCTTAGGGTTAGTTTGGAACCCTAGGATCTAGTGGCCACAAGTGAACTGATCCAAGGGTTGAGGATGAACCCTACAATTGTTTGGTAGGAATGAATATTATAGATGTTTTACATAAATATTAAAGGTATGTGTAGATGGGTGAATGGGGCCATTTAAATACTAGGGGTGCAAAGTCATTATATAGTTCTAGTATGTTTTAGGAAATTAATGAAATGGACATTAAACCTATTAGGATAATGAAACTAAAATAACTAAGTATAAGGTTAATTTTTTTGGGTTTGAATAATAAGGAGGAGAAACACATTTAACCAAGTAAATTGAATTATGGCTCCTTCCTAGTTGAGTGTCAATTATTTGATCTTAGAAATAAATTAATAATATTTAATCACTTAAATTTAACCTAGTCCATCTCATTTGTAAAGTAGAGTTTATTTTTGTAAACTAATTTAATGTACCTAGGGGTTAACACCCTTGCAACTATTTAACTTAAAAGAAATTACCGCAACTTTGGGGTTAAGTGTTTAGGGTTTTAATGTGTTCCTAGAATGTCATTTTGTGGCTGTTATAGCTTACATATTGCCTGCTTAGCATACAATATGTCTTATACATGCATGTTTTTGTTTGCTTGTACTAACACTTGTCTCCTAGCCACTTTGTTTGCGTGTGCCTTGGTTTTTACCAAGAACATTCCATTTCCCCTATAGGGCACATTTTTAGAGCAATGGTCAGTCCTCCTTTGGGTTGTATACTCCTTCAAAGACATCACATGTACCCCAATCTAGAGGGGCATTATTTGGGTGAATCGATCACCCCATACCGCATCATACAGTCAGAATTTAGTATATAACAATACCGGTACAACATAATTGTCAGTATCAGACAGGGCTCAAAATAAAACTTGGGTCCTTAGCACAACACAAACACTAGTTCCTAATCTAGGATAATAAAACCTGGGAACCCTTGACCCTTCCTAGATGCCTATGACCAGGGGGAAATTATATATTATTTTGCAGTTTAGCATAGTCTACAGAAATCCACACAACAAATTTTATAGGGCACATAGTCCTTAGCATTCGTCATGCATGTATTACACACTTTCACGTTGGATTGAGTTGTTTAAATTTTACACAACATCTGCAGTGGTGTTTTACTTTGTGGGAAGCAGTTAAAGGTTGGAGGATAACACAAAACTTTTCTCCCTACACTTCTATCATATCATTGGCATGAGATCGACCCAAAAACTCATGACCGACACAACTACTCGCATCCCAAAATCCATTATGTGTCAGAGGAAAGATAAGTCATAAAATGTGGACTGGTTTACGAGGGAAATAGTACATACACTATTACGTAGATGAGTATGTAGCTACACGTGCATGCATATATCCTGAAAAGGATATATCCACTTACACATAGTTGCATGTGCAACTATGCAACATTGTTTGTCGTAGCGTTTGTGAAGTATTTAACATTTTACAACTTTTCTTGTTTCATTTTTCCTGAATAAGGTTATTTTAATTTACTTGTGAGAATTGGTTCATAATATATGTTTGTGGTTTGGTTCTTTGTACTTGGCTAGGTGATTACTTATCTTATTGATGGTTCACAAATGAATACTAAATTTGTTTTTGTATGATTTTAATTTCTTACTACTAAATATGTTTATCCAATATTGATAAATATGCCTCATGTTGGGATTGTAATATTCATTACAAAGGAATATTGATATGAATATATATATATATATATATGTTTGACTAATGCATGGTGTTGATTTTGTCGGTTATGGATCATAGTGCATAAGAGAGTCTTCATTACTATGTTGGTAATACTATAAGACATCAACAAGGTAACATTAATTGTTTGGATAAACAACTTATTATTCTATGTGATGATGATACTGATCATTAGTCTAAGACCACATGGTTGACATATAAGGGGTTGATTACTATTATGATCTTTGACCGGACCATATAGCAGACTATCTATAATTGTTTCATTTTTCTGAATGGTCGAAGGCCATAATGAAGGGCGTAGTAATGTTACTCGTTCTGCTAGTATTAAACCAAACTCCTTAGGGAGGGAATTATTATGAGTTTATCATTATTTTATTTTATGACTATCCATAGTAAACCAAAAAATCATTAAAATCAATTTATAAGGTTTAAGTTGGTCATAAAAAAGACCCCAAATGAATGAAAAAGGGTTGTTTGATAATCAAATCTTCGACAAAACTTAGTTTGGATTCCACTATGTAAGTATTAAGGCATCAGATTCGCTGACCCATTATGTGCATAAAGGTTTAAATTGGTGAATGATTTATTGGAGGTTACTATCATGCAAGCTTTTGGTGATGGTAATTGTTTAAATTTAGGTTGAATTGTTCATCCACCGCCATATGGGGAGGGAAATTGCTAATAATTGAATAGAATCATAACATGGAACTATTCTATTGAATGCATTTAATGAGCATTCAACTACCTAGGAAATGATGAAGCTTCTTGGAGAAGCTACCACATGTGCATGCAATGTGGAGTTTTTCATTTTGGTCTTTCTAGTTGGTTGAGCTCCGCCAAAAAGACATGTAAGAATATGATCACAAACTCTGCATGTCGATTATTAAGGGTGGAAATGGGAAGTTGTGACTTTAATGAGGATATATATATTGGATAAAGAATGAAAGTTTCACCCTGTTTTATTAGCGAATGATTTCTGGTTCTATTCGGCATAAAGAAGAAGAGAAAATTCACTATAAAATTACTAGTCTGAAGGAGTGGGGTACTTACCTTCTCATCATTATTTCGTTTCCAAGAAATAAAATACCTACTGAGTGTTATTGGATGAATGCTTGAGTTTACTTGTTGCCTAGTTTTTGCAATTTATAGATTTGTGATCTGGGAATTTTATTATTAACATTATTTGTAGTTGTGCATGGTTTTATGTAGGATGATAAACAACTCGGTTTGTTTCTTTTTATTTATATGAGCCTTTGGGTGTTTGGGTTTTCATGATTTTCATTTTACCGGCCATCTCGGGCTTGTACATGCTTTCGTTAACCTTAAAAACTTGGACCAAACTCAAGGGTTAAACATTGAGAGAGCTGGTTGATCTCGAAGACATGATGTGGCTTTGATCCTGCTATACTTAGCTTGAGAATGAGCCCTTGAGATCATAACAAAATTGTTGGATTTATTTGGTGTTCTCTAGTATAGTTATGGAGAACCCGAATAGTTTTACCTATTCTAATTACGCTTGTTATAACATATTATTTTCTTTAGGTTCATTAAGCTCTGTTGTTAGGATAGAAACTATGACCGTGAGTTAGAGTTGACAAAGTTTTAAATTAACTCATATTAACAAGCCATTTATCCTGGGTATTTATAAAACCCTAGTTATCTGTTTGAGTGGGTTGGGAATTTTCCTATGAGGTCAATCCCATCTTGTTCCATCTATTCAATCATCTTAGGAGAGTGAGTTTCCATTAATTCTTGTTCGAGTTAAGGCTAAAACTGTGTGGATCAATAAGGTACTTGTTAGAGAACAATGTATTCTTGACCAATATTTGGAGTCTCAATCCAGTCAATTCAAATGAAATAAATTAACCTAAGATTTGAATATTTTCACATAGTTATGATTGTGGAATGATTAGCTATTGCATGTTAGTGTTGTTACACAGTGAAGGAATTAAACTATCTACGGGATGGAGAGTCCCATTTAGTAGAGGCAATATATTAGTGTGATAGTTTTCTTTAATATTCGATTTGATTTGGATGGCTTGTTTTGCATAATAAGAATAAGTATTAATAGAATTTCTATTTATTTAAGTTGGAAAATATGAGGATTATTAACAGTACAAATCCTTGAGAATGGTATTATAAGCTAATGATTATATTAAATTAGTTCTCAAGCATATGTAATGATAATGGCCGAGTCTTAGCTGTTTGCTTTTTAGATCGTATAACGAGAATAGAGTGCAATCTATTATTAAGATGATGATACCCCATTTTTATAAAATAAGGTCTAAATTTTTAAGAATGCAATAATTGACTATTATTTTTAATTATAGGTGTCTATGAAATTAATTAAAATGGAATTACTTGGCCATATTTTTGATGTACTATTTGTGCTTTGAATTAAATATGATAACATTAAAGATCAACTAATGATTCTATGGGTCAATTTAATACGGTGATTTAATGTTAAGGTTAGGAATCTGTTTGATTATCCAAGATCTTATAATTATAGTCAACATGTATTAAATAAGAAAGTTGTTGATCTAATAACAAATAGTAGATATTTTATTATTTAGAAATAAAATGACAAGGAAAAGAGAAGCTAGCCCATGCCTATTCTTTCTATCCATTTTTCCACCTGGGAAAAATAGACAATGGGGACCTAACAAGACCTAGGCACTAGAACAAGACCTCACACTAAAATCAGCGGTTTCAGGAGCCTTTGGAAGCATTTCGGGAGTGTGGAATCAATCGAGGTTTTTTTCCTCTTTTGGGTCTTGGAAAAACCCATATTTTGCTTAGGGTGAAAATTGGGCTCTCGGTGGGCCCACAACAGGTCACACAAGCAAAAATGGCCAGATTCGGTCATCGAGCACGAAACCCATGATACTCCATCTTTATGGGCCCATTAGCATGATAAAATTCTACAATCCCAAAAAATGAGGGCTCAGGGTGAAAAGATTACAGAACATGCCTTTTAAGGCACCGAGCTAAAATTTAGCCTACCGAGCTGCTCGGTGAGCTAGGGTTGTGCATTGTAGGGTCAAGTGAATGAAGAGCTCACCGAGTAGCTCGATGAGCTACTTGGTGAGCCAAGTTGTAAGGGAGGCTCATTTAGTAGTTTGAGCAGTGTGGGAGGTCGGGTTTAATTCGAGTGGCTCGATCTTAAAGAATGAAGAACTTAGTGACATGGATGATGAGGTCATGGTGGAAAAAGGTTTGGAGATATTGATGAGCTCTGAGGGTTGGACATGAAGTTTGAAGGAATGAACACATAGATTGAGCATCGCAGGGAAAAGGAGAAGTAATATCTTCACAAAAATTAAAATTTTATAGGGAAATGAGCTCGACATCAAGCTAAGTTACAAGCATAAGGACAAGCATGACTATATCATGGGAATTTGTTGGGACTCATAGGAAGGGCTATACACAGATGGCTTGGGTTGATTTGGGGGATGACACAACGATGCAAGTACATTTGGTCCCAGGGAAGTCAACCAAGGATGAAACAACGCAAGGGAGCTCATGATATTAATGTTGATCTCATTTCTGAGTCAAGTTCATAGGAAAATATGTTATGCAAGATTACTTTCCAAGTTGTAAATGATATGGGACGTGCCATTTTGATTGGCCACGTCGATATAAAAAATAAGTCGAGCATAAAGTGACTAGGCTCTCCAGTGCAGGGATGAATGGAGGAATAACGAACAATTGGCAAGATGGATGGTTCAGTACATGGCCAAACGTTCACAGTGAATGCATAGAAGGACCACGTGGGGTCGAACTCAAGGTGAGGTGATTTTATCATTATGACAAGTGACTAGTAGGAATAGAGGCACGGCGGCCCGACAGGGAGGATGCGGGCTCTAAGCGGATGTGGCCAATTTGGCCAAGGAATGAAGGGTAACTAGGGTTAGGATGAGTTAAGTGTGATAGAATGGCTTGCTGGAGGAGAAGTAAAAAGGGGTGCCACGAACAACCTTGATTGGAGATTCATTGAGTAACCCACACCATCGAGTCACAATTGGCCAAAAATTGTATCATCAATGGTGCTCAAGATCGAGCCACATGTAAAGCAGAAATAGATGAATAGGTTGACCAAGCTATGTCATCCGAGCCAGAGAAGTGGCATGCTATTTTAAGAGGTGACAAGATCCTCAAGAAATGTGTGTGAGGATTAGCTTGACAGGTGAACAACTCTAAATCGACATGATAGAACACAAAATCATTACAACGTCAAGGAGCTCGGTAAGTAGGTTGACTCAGTTAAATGACAAACCATTTTTGGAATTTTGGAGGAAATAATTTCAGAGAGTTTGGATGTCTCACCGGGTGAATTGTGCTAAGTAAACTCCAATTAAAAACTATGAATCCCAAAGGCTGAAATCTAGGTTTTCAGAGAATCAGATGTTTTCACAAGGAAAGTGAATAGTAACCAGCGGGGTGAGTTGAAACTTCCAACTTTGAAGTCTAAAATTTTAAACTTTGAAGGTCCCACATTTTGGAACTCTTGAGCCCAACTCGTGGTGAACAGGTGTGATAAAGTCTCAATCAGAAAACACGAAACCACGAATTTGATGATGTCATTAATGGAAGTAGTTTGGAAGTTGTTCCAGGAAGGAGCTCGGTAAACACACAGTTGGTGGTGGGGTTATTGAGGAGAGAGTTAGGTGGTCACTGGTTGCAACGTGGAACAACTCAGGGATCGATGCATGCAATGAGGTGGTTTCAGGAGGTTCTTGAGTGAATAATGAATAGGTGTATCAGATCAATGTAGGGAGAATGTTTTCAGAAGTCATCATGGGGATGTGCAAGTGGAATCAACAAATGAAAAGTCTCTTAGATAGATTTGTCAGATTTGGAAAGGTGTGAATTTTGAAGGGGTGAAGAGCTCAATGCGGCAGGTGGATAGGAGGTTGTATGCGAGCCCAACTCACTCATAGCTTGGTAGGGAGTTAGAAGTTGTAGGTAAAGAGTGGATGCGAGCCACCATTAAATTAAATCAAGTGAATTAACACTTAGCTCGCCGAGTAGCTCAACAAGATGGCTTTCCATGTAAACCATGCACACAAACCCAGGCAATGCAAAATCCTCCTTCATATGTTTTTTGGATATGATTTATATATGGTACAAACAAATTCATCCATCTCACCCAAACATTTATCAGTCTCTACAATAGGTGAGTTTCCAACACTAAATTTTTCACAGAAACATGTTAACCATATTTTTGTTTGACGTTCTCTATCATCCGTTTCCTCGTAATAATTACAAGGGCTGAAAAATTTAGCAACATTAAATATAGGCAAATATGTGAATCTTGTTTCAAGAGAATCAATCACCTTAACTAGAAAGGCATTTCCCAATTCAATGAAATCATCTAGTGTCCCCTGATATTTGTGACTTAGGAAATCTCTCATATCTCAATGCATGTACATGTATCATACATGTTCAATTTTCTAACTCAAGAGAGCCTCCTTGTTCTCTTCTTACAAAAATGATAAATATACAATTCTTACCCCAAATATGCCTCTATGAAATCTCCTATGAAGCATGTCAATTGTAATATATAAAGTAGTGCCAATGGAAGTAATGTCAACATGATCCTCTTGAATTTTTTATTCAGCTTATTTAACTCAATAAGTACATGTGTAAGTAAATGGATGAAAATTTGTATTTGAAATATTGTTGCCAAATCATACATTTTTTTCTCCTCTAACTCCCATTCTTTCAACAAATCGACATGAGATTAACAATTAACAAGTCTCTCCATTACCTTTCCTCTAGAGAGCCACCTAATTTGATGAATTTGTAACACCTCCAACCTACTAATTTGAAATGAATCCATTAGATCTCTTAATGTTCCATGTCTTTTAGTAGATTTTCCAAGCCACAAATATACTTTATTTGTAAATTTATCAATAAATTGTAACTCTGGAAAATAAGATAAAGCATCATTTGTTGTTAATGCTTCTCGGTGAACTATGCAATGAATATATAGCAAATGAGGACAATCTTGATGAATATTAGTAGAAAAACTGTTGGTACGAGAATCACAAAGACACCCGAATGGCATGGGTGTGATTGGGGCATTTGGTGCGATTGCACAACATTGGACCATCTCTCAAGTTGTGGGACTTGCAAAAATTGAGATGGACCTCTAGAGAAGGCTAGTTCTTGCTTCCTAATCTACAAGCCACAAGCTACTCCAGTACATGAAGACTATAACTAATCCTAATCTAACCATTCCAAGGAGACAGGGAGAGAGAGAAAGGGAAAGAGAGCCTACACTAGGCGGTGATACACTAGAAAAGGAAGTGGCGAGATACTTTGTTGAGGGATAATGAAACAGGGAAAAGATGACCGAGTGAGTTCGAGATGAAGTGACACGAGACCCATATCCAAATCTACCATTGAAAATCCATGAAGAACAACATCTTACACCTGTAAACACAAAATACATACATAAGGAGAAAACACGAGATAAAGAGGCACAAAGAAACAAAAAAACAATGTCAAGGGTTAAAGACGCCAAAAAACACGATTTTATTTCTCTATAAGGTGCACAGACTATTACATGGGTGATCAGAGGCACAAATACACTCGCCAATTATAGGAGAAGGCTTACAACTCAAATGGAGTCAGGAAATAACTTGACAGAGTTTCCCCACAACCCAGAATGTCTCCCCTTCTCAAATGAGAAGTGTTACAATATATACATGATGAAATTCAGAGGGAAAGAAAATAAACTTGATCCTTATCTTAAAGCTAAACCACCGATAATAAATTCCTATTGTGGATCCACCCAAAATGGCCGATTCGGTCATCGAGCACGAAACCCATGATACTCCATCTTTACGGGCCCATTAGCACGATAAAATTCTACAATCCCAAAAATGAGGGCTCGGGGTGAAAAGATTACGAACATGCCTTTTAAGGCACTTTGAGCTAAAATTTAGCCTACCGAGCTACTCGGTGAGCTAGGGTTGTGCATTGTAGGGTTAGGTGAATGAAGAGCTCACTGAGTAGCTCAATGAACTACTCGGTGAGCCAAGTTGTAAGGGAGACTCATTGAGTAGTTTGAGCAAGATGCGGGAGGTTAGTTTTAATTCGAGTGGCTCGAAATGGAAGAATGAAGAACTCAGTGACATGGATGATGAGGTCATGGTGGCAAATAGGTTTGGAGAGCTTGATGAGCTTTGAGGGTTGGACATGAAGTTTGAAGGAATGAACACATAGATTGAGCATCTTAGGGAAAAGGAGAAGTGAACACATAGATTGACACAACGATGCAAGTGCATTTGGGCCTAGGAAAGTCAGCCAAGGATGAAACAATGCAAGGGAGCTCATGATATTAATGGTGATTTAATTTCTGAGTCAAGTTCATAGGTAAAGATGCTATGCAAGCTTACTTTCCAAGTTGTAAAAGATATGGGACTTGCCATTTTGATTGGACATGTCGATATAAAAAATAAGTCGAGCATAAAGTGACTAGGCTCGCCAAAGGTGCAACGATGAATGGAGGAAAAATACACAATTGGCGAGATGGATGGTTCGATACATGGCCAAATGTTCATAGGGAATGCATGGAAGGACCATGTGGGGTCAAACTCAAGGTGAGGTGATATTACGTTATGACGAGTGACTAGTTGGAATAGAGCGCATCGGCTGACAGGAAGAATGAGGGCTCTAAGCGGATGTGGCCAATTTGGCCAAGGAATGAAGGGTAAGTTGGGTCGGGATGAGTTAAGTGTGATAGAATGGCTCGCTGGAGGAGAAGTAAAAAGGGGTGCCATGAAGAACCTTGATTGGACATTCATTTACCAACTCACGCCTTCGAGTTACAATTGGCCCAAAATTGTATCATCAATAATGCTCAAGATCGAGCCACAAGTAATGCAAAAGAGATGGATAGGTTGACCAAGCTATGTCATCCAAGCCAGAGAAGTGGAATGTAATTTGAAGAGGTGACAAGATCCTCAAGAAATGTGGGTGAGGGTTAGCTCGACAGGTGAATAGGACTAGTCGACATGATAGAACACAAAATCATTGCAATGTCAATGGGCTCGGTAAGTAGGTTAATTTAGTTAAATGACACACCATTTTAGGAATTTTGGAGGAAAATTTTTTAGAGAGTTTGGATGTCTCACCAGTGAATTTTTCTAAGGAAAATCCAAATGAAAATGAATCCCGAAGTCCAAAATCAGGTTTTCACGAATCGATGTTTTCACGAGGCAAGTGAATAGTAACCAGTGGGGTGAGTTGAAACTTCCAACTTTGAAGTCTAAAATTTCAGACTTCGAAGGTCCCACATTTTGGAACTCTTGACCCCAACTCAGTGGTGACCAGTGTGATAAATTCTGAATCAGGAAAACCTGAAACCTTTAATTGGATGATGTCATAAATGGAAGTGGTTTGGGAGTTGTGCTAGGAAGGAGCTTAGTAAAAACACAATTGGTGGTGGGGTTGATGAGGAGAGAGTTAGGTGGTCACTTGTTGCAATGTGGAACAACTCAGGGATCAATGCATGCAATGAGGTGGTTTTGGGAGGTTCCTGAGTGAATAATGAATAGGTGTATCAGATCAATGTAGGGAGAATGTTTTCAGAAGTCGTCATGGGGATGTGCAAGTGGAATCAACGAATGAAAAGTGTTTGAGATAGATTTGTCAGTTTTGGAAAGGTGTGCATTTCGGAGGGGTGAAGAGCTCAATGCGGCAGGTGGATAGGAGATTGTATGTAAGCCCAACTCGCTCATAGCTTGGTAGGGAGTTAGAAGTGGTAGGTAAAGAGTTGATGTAAAGCCACCATTAAAGTAAATCAAGTGACTTAACACTTGGCTCGCCGAGTAGCTCAACAAGATGGCTTTCCATGTAAACCATGGACACAAACCTAGGAAATGCAAAATCCTCCTTCATATGTTTTCTGGATATGATTTATATATGGTACAAAAAAATTCATCCATCTCACCTAAACATTTATCAGTCTCTACAATAGGTGAGTTTCCAACACTAAATTTTTGCATAAACATGTTAACCATCTTTTTGTTTGATGATCTCTATCATCTGTTTCCTCATAATAATTACGAGGGCTGAAAAATTTAGCAACATTAAATATAGGAAAATATGTGAATCTTGTTTCAAGAGAACCAATCACCTTAATTATAAAGGCCTTTCCCAATTCAATGAAATGATCTAGTGTCCTTGATCTTTGTGACTTAGGAAATATCTCATATCTCAATGCATGTACATGTATCATACATGTTCCATCTACTAACTCAAGAGATCCTCCTTGTGCTCTGCTTAAAAAATGATAAATATACAATTCTTGCCCCAAATATGCCTCTATGAAATCTCCTGTGAAGCATGTCAATTGTAACATATAAAGTACTGCCAACGGAAGTAATGTCAGCATGATCCTCTTGAATTTTTTTATTCAGCTTATTTAACTCAATAAATACATCTGTAAGTAAATGGATGAAAATTTGTATTTGAAATATTGTTGCCAAATCATACATTTTTTTCTCCTCTAACTCCAATTCTTTCAACAAATCCGACATGAGATTAACAATTAACAAGTCTCTCCATTACCTTTCCTCTAGAGAGCCACCTAGTTTGATGAATTTGTAACACCTCCAACCTACTAATTTGAAATGAATCCATTATATCTCTTAATGTTCCATGTCTTTTAGTAGATTTTCCAAGCCACAAATATACTTTATTTGTAAATTTATCAATAAATTGTAACTCGGAAAATTAGATCAAGCATCATTTGTTGTTAATGCTTCTCGATGAACTATGCAATGAATATATAACAAATGAGGACAATCTTGATGAATCTTAGTAGATAAACCTGTTGGTGCAAAATCACAGCACACTCGAATGTCCTGGGTGTGATTGGGAAATTTGGTGTGATTACACAACATTGGACCATCTCTCAAGTTGTGGGACTTGCAAAAATTGAGATGGACCTCCAGAGAAGGCTGGTTCTTGCTTCCTAATCTACATGCCACAAGCTACTCCACTGTAGGAAGAATCTAACTAATCCTAGTCTAATCATTCTAAGGAGAAAGGGAGAGAGAAAAAGGGAAAGAGAGCCTACACTAAGCGGTGATACACCAGAAAAGGAAGTGGCGAGATATTTTGTTGAGGGATAATGAAATAGGGAAAAGGGGACTGAGTGAGGTTAGATAGAAGAGACATAGACCCAGATCCAAATCTTCCATTGAAACTCCATGAACCATGAAATATTACACCTGCAAACACAAAATACATACACAGGGAGAAAACATGAGATAAAGAGGCACAGAGAAAAAAAAACAATGTCAAGGGTTAAAGACACCACAAAACAAGATTTTATTGCTCTATAAGGTGCACAGACTATTACATGGGTGATCAGAGGCACAAATACACTTGCCAAGTGTAGGAGAAGGCTTATAACTCAAATGGAGTCAGGAAACAACTTGACAGAGTTTCCCCACATCCCAAAATGTATCCCCCTTCTCAAATGAGAAGTGTTACAATATATAGATGATGAAAATTAGAGGGAAAGAAAATAAAATTGATCCTTATCTTAAAGCTAAACCACCAACAATCAATTCCTGTTGTGGATCCACCCAAAATCTGTCGATTCTTCCTACCTATATCTATCTACCATGTTGAAGAAGGAAGAATGAACGATCAAATAAAATCTACTCTGAAGTCAAAGCAATCGGGTTACGCATTAATGGCCTGAAAGACATTTTCCCATTTCTCACCCACAAAACCTCATCAAAATTAAATTTTCAGACTCCCATGGCATAGAAGAGGTCAAGGTCCTTCCAAAAAGTCTTCTCCCACCCAAATTTGAGCTTCTAGTCAAAAGATATGGCCATATGAAGATCGGGGTCATGGGCGTGCAATATTTAAAACAGTCTATCAATACCGGGTCCATGTGGCAGCCTCGCGCAACTTGAAGATTGAGCCCTTACCTTTAAATTTTGAAATTTTTCCGGATTCACATGTGGTAGCTTCTATGGCCTCCCTTGTGTTCCTTTGTATTTTTCTTTCGTCCTTCCTGTTGGTGGAGACACTATGTTTGATTTGAGACACGTGTGTGCCTTGCGCTCATTTGAAAACTACCCCTAGATTTTACCTTTGAAGTTGCACAATTGAGACACATGGAGCCCTTCACTTGATTTTGGGATTTTCAATGACTGAATTTACCTCTTCGAACTATGGGACACATGGCGGGTTGGAGCTCATTTGTGAACTTCGTTTGGATCTGTCTCTTCAAAGTGCACCGAAGAGACATGTGGCCCCTTCCTCTAGATTGTTCCTTACTTTGTATTTGGATAAGTTCCATTTTTCTTTGTGGGACCATAAGTCTAACCTTGGACACGTGGAGGCTCAACGCACATTTGAGTCTGCCCCTTGAGTTTTAACCTTTGGAGTTACGCTGGGATGACACATGGATCTATCCACTAGCCCTTCTATACTTAGTCAATTTAGTGACCGCTTCTACCTTTTCGGGCTCTTGAACATGTGGAAGGTCCGCACTTGTCTCGAGTCTCTTGCTTTGGGTCACGGCTTTGAATTTGCACCGATGCAACATGTGGCACCATCCGCTATCTTTCTATACTTATCCAATTTTAGTCGATGTCTTTCTTAGACCCTTTTTGACTCTGTTGGACCCTAGACACATGGAATCCTCACGCTCATTTGGAAACCCACTCAAGATTTTACCTTTGAAGTAGTGCCGAGTCGACATGTGGCTTTTTCTGCACGACACTTTTATACTTAGTCATTTTAGGCCCGCTCTGTCCCCCTTATTGACTTTTTAGCTGTTGACTCTACCCCTCCTCGGACCTGGGACATGTGGAGGCCTGCAACTTGTTTGGGTCTCTAACTTTGGATTTGATCCTTGAAGGTGTGTTGTTTGGACACGCGGCGCTTCCACTTGGCCTGCGAATTTTTCAATTGCTGATTTGGGCCCACTTTGTACCACTTTTTAATTTGGACTATGTGGTGGACCTATGCTATTTTTGGAGCTACTCTTTAGATGCATCTTTTGGAATTGCAGGTGAGGTGACACATGGCACCTTCTCGAGTTCATTTATACTTGGGCGGTTCCACCTTTTAGTTGAATCGTATGCGAAGTCCGAAACTTTAAGCCCTTGATTTAATCTTCTTCACAAGCTCGATCTCTCTTGACACCGTTCAACCGCATTTTTGACCCTACTCCTCCATTTCAAGTCTTCCTTCTCCTTGGATTTAGGATCAATTGTCGATTTGAAATGTGGCTCATGTGTGACAGAGCCAACCTTTAGATTTTCTATGGAGGGTCATGTTTGACCAATTTTATCGGGGAAAAATTGAGATAAAAATTTGGTGACTCACGAGGACATCTTTCTAGATGAAGAGACCAATATCTTTGAAACATCCATTGGGCGTGGAGTCAAGAATGATAGCCTGATACTAATGCTTTTTGCTTTGAAATTTCTCCCAGTTTCCTGCATCCTGCAGACCCCGAACTCACCCCACTAGGGCTTTACCTGTTCCCGAGAATGGACTATCTTGAATCTGATTTTAGTTTCTCTGCATTTGTATTTTATTTGAAACTAGAAACTGTTATAGGAAACTATGGGTCTTTCTATCGTGAATACTAAAGGGCATGACCTCTGCACCTCCAGAGCAATACGAACAAAACTTATGTACAAAGACAAATATCATACATGCCTCAAATGAGACATACGAGTGTGCACAAGTACTTCTTCTGCTGAAAACAAAATCTAATCCTACTCCTATACTAACCCTAACAAATAAAATCTTAAATAAAGCACACACAGAAAGGAAAAATAGCTTCCCTTTCTCAAAAGAGGCACCCATGCGAATGATTTGATGCTGAATATGGCTACTTATATGAGTGAAAAACTAACCTTAAGCCAATCCTCCACCCATATCATCAAGTTATCAACTAGAAACAAGAAAAATACCTCTTCACTCTACTACTCACTTGGTTCCCGGAGGTATTAATTTTGATCCCTAGCACTTTGAGGCTCTCCCTCATGCTCGAAGCAAGCATGACTGGTTGTGGCTTCTCTCTTGGCTCTAATGAAGCCAAGTACACGATAGGGCACGGTCATGTATTTGAGTTAGTCTCTTGAGTTTTAACCTTTGAAGTTACGCTAGGATGACATGTGGCTCGTATACTAGCCCTTCTATTTTTAGTCAATTCGGTGACCACTTCTATCTTTACGGGCTATGGAACACTGGAAGACCCGCGCTCATCTGAGTCTCCGCTTTGGGTCATGCCTTTGAATTTGCGCTGATGCAACACGTGGCACCATCTGTTGGCTTTCTATACTTATCCGATTCGATCCAATGCCTTTCTTATACCCATTTTTGACTCTGTTGGACCCTAGACATGTGGAAGCCTCATGCTCATTTGGAAATCTAATTTGGATTTTAGCTTTGAAGTAGCACCGATTCGACACGTGGCTTCTTACACCAACACTTTAATAATTAGTCATTTTAGACCCACTCTGTCCCCTTTTTGAATTTTTAGCTGTTGACTCTGCCCCTCCTCAGATTTGGGACATGTGGAGGCCTAGCACTTGTTTGGATCTCTAGATTTGGCTTCAACCCTTGAACATGCGCCATTTGGACACGTGGTAGCTTTTGTTGGCCTATGAATTTTTAATTACTGATTTGGGCCTGCTCTGTCCCACTTTTTAACTTGGACTACGTGGCTAGCCCATGCTCATTTTGGAGCTACTCTTTGGATGCCTCTTTTGGAATTGTGCTGAGCTGACACATGGCACCTTCCGTGAGTCTGTTTATACTTGGGTGGTTCTGGTCTTGAGTTGAATCATATGTGAAGTCTGAAACTTTGAGCCCCTTGATTCAATCTTCTATTGTCAAGCTTTGATCTCTCTTGACGTCATTTGGCCCCATTTTCCAACCCTACTCCTCCATTTTGAGTCTTCCTGCTCCTTGGATTTGGGATCGATTTTCAGATTTGAAATGTGGCTGACATGACAAAGAGCCGACCCGTAGATTATCTTGTGTAGGGTCATGTTTAATCAATTTTTTGGGTGGGAAATTGAGATAACAAAACCTTCATGAATACCTCTCATTACAGAAGCCTCGTCTGTTCCAAATCTAGCTAAATTTATCAATTATAAATCCATCTCTACTAAAAGAGAGATCATGTCATCATACATAGATTGATTTGTTCCATCCTTTATTTAGAGGATGCATATGACATTGTTGACTAGAATGTTGAGGGGTACCAAAAACATCTATAATTGATAATTGCTTTTTATCGTTCTTAAGATGACCAATGGAAGCCATTTTGTCACAACTTACATGAACACCTAGTCAATGAAATAATTACAAAAAAATTTCAAACTAGAGTTTTCAAAATGATGTTACATGTAAGGTATTTATAAACATAAAAAAATAGTTGAAAATTATTATTTTTACTACTGCTATCAAATTATACTATCTTGTTGATGTATTTGGGTTAGATCATAAATTGGAATTACATGGTGTGAAGTCTAATTAGTAGAGAATCTTCGTATTCACAAAGACCCTACCAAAATTTAAAATAAGAAACAATTTGTAAGCTCATAAAAATCTTACTATTAAACTAAAACAAATTTTAGTTATTCGATACAACTCAATAACAACAAGTTGATTTATTTTCTAAATAAAATTTAAATCCTTTTTATACATAAATGAAAATAAGGGATGAGAGAGAAAATTACAATGACACTCAAATCATATAAAAAATGTTAGGATACATTAGATTTTATAATAAAAATTTATACAATTTTATTCCTTTAATAACATGTTTTTATATTTTCTTAAAATGAATTATATGTAAATATATTCATTCTAAGAAATTATGTTTAGTAAAATCATGTCATGATGACAAATTCCTAAGACTTTGCCTCTTAATAGTAAACTATTAATTGTACATTATTCAAGATGGGACACCTTTATTCGTATGAAGCATGTATTTCAAAGTATTGGGCTATAATTGAAATCTTTCCTATTTTCTTTTGGCCAAATAATTGTGGTCTTCATCTAAACTCTAAAATAAATATAATAATACATTAGGTTCTAATATCTATGATTAGATAAAAGATACTAGACATTAATTCTTATTTAAAAAGAATATGAGAAAGTATTTAATTTTATATGTGTAGATATACATAATATTTTTTTACCAAAATGCCAAAAAAAAATCAGAAATCTTAGCTTCTTTTTTGAACTTGGATTGGTGATTTGGGTTTATTGGATTAAATTAGAGGGATAAATATTTGTATGGAAGTACTTAGAAGAATAATGATGGATTCATGATGCATTCACCTCAAGCATAAATCTTTTCCTTGTGCAAAAAAATTTAAAATTACGAAAACATAAATATATTTTTTATTAAATAATGGAGTGAAGGTGGAATCATATAGTAATAATCCAATTTATAAAGGATAAAAACATGCACAAAGAAATAGTCTATTAAAACTCAATTTTTTTCCCATGACCTAATATACGACATGAACTCAGAGAGAAACTATGGCGTACTTGGTGCAGTTGGACTTAAATACACAGACACTAAGATTGGTGCGCTGCAACCTACAAAATACCTCTCCTACCGATTCCCGAATGCAAGGTGGATCATGGATGACAAATGAATGTACCTTTTTTAAATTAACTTTGAAGTATGGGTGAAGGGAATGTTGATATGACTTGCAACCATTGTATCCAGCCATTGTAGGCTATTGCAGTCCTCAAAATTTGTGAATAAAGAAAATCAAATGATCAATGAATTACAATTCAGCACTATTGGTACTTGAACTGGAAGAAAGCTGACGACTGCAGTCTGCAACCAGCGGCTACTTTGTTAATGAGTTCAAAATTTGATTCAAAAGTTGTTTCACTTTTAAATTTTTGATGCCCTGTTGACAAGTCACCATGAATAGTTTACTTCAGGATTTACAACTGTATATGTTGAATTGACTGATGGGAAATTTGAAAGGTTTCCCTTCTAATGAAAATTTAAATAAAATGCTAAACTTCCTTATTGTCAAATAATTTTTAGATTTTTTTAATTACGGGAAAATTTTCTTTGGCACTTTTGGACGGGTCAAAATCCCTTTGACGAGATGTGACAGATTCAATTTTTAACCCTGCAGGATGCCACAAATAGACCATCCAATAAAATAGGGGATGCCATAGTGTCATCAACCATTAACTCAAATTCCATAATTTGGTTAGGGCTACCACTTACCTTATCCAATGAATTTTCCACTGAGTGGAGCCCTATATCATAGAAGTCATTCTTGGTCATTTCTGTAAATGCATTCACTTTCCAAGTCACCAATTTAGGCATGTCCACACACTCAAGCTGATTCCCACCTTCCACATGGCTCTTGAGTTGGGGAAGAAAAAATTTTGAGTAATATGCTCCTTGCCACACGTCACCACTGGGGTTCTCTAATCCTAGGCACAAACCTCATAACTCTATTCAGTCAACACTGACTTAACCATGATTGAAGTAACTGTCAAGCCTTTTTCCTTCCTTTTCTAAGTCCGCAGAGCTAAATAACACCCAACTCCATGAAACACATATAAAAATTTAAAATAATAGATATTTGATTCCTTATAAACTATCTTCTGACTCCAAACTCCGTGTTTTGTTACAATCCTAATGAAGGAAGGGGCGAGTTTATCTATATACATGGTAATGTAGAACTTGACATGTATCATCTTAGAAAAATATTTAGTGGTGGGATCAATCACAAGGGGACCCTAAAGCCCTAGTAATGCCCGAATCACATCCAGGTGCCAAAACTCCAAGGGCAGTGCAGACAGCCCCTAACCCACATAGGAAAAGCATAAGGAATAGTAATGGAAATTTCCTATTGTCCATTTAATCAGATTCAAGAATGTTCTACTATGTAACTAAGGTCCCTCATGTAAAACACCGATTGAAAAAATATTCTTCATGTAAAAAGTGAAACAAGAAGGACTCCTGTTCCAAAGCAACAACCTCTAAGTTTCCCTTTTTCTTCAATTTCCTCTCTGTCCAGTTTCTCGCTACCTCAATGTTAGGGTGGGATCCCACAAACCTTCACTCTAAAAAAATTAAATCTATCTACAGATGCATCAATAAATTCACCAGGAACCAAAAATGAAGGACCCTCATCGTCATAGGAAGGGGAGAACAATGTAAACAGAGTGGCCTTACCAATAGTAACATATCGAGAACCTATTCCCTTGTGAGCCCATACTGTCTTTTCTCCTAAAATCTCCTGCTAGGGAAGAAGGGGTGAACCAAGCCCATGAACCCACACATGTCCCTCACATTTAAAATTTTATTACCTCCCACTCCCATCATCGGTCTCATTTCTTTCCATTGTTTTGAAGGGGGCTAATCTTATTTTGAATATTTTGTATGGCTTCGAGAGATTAGTTTTTCAATAGATGTTTAATAGTATTTGATTTTTCTTTTATTCATTAACCCATCAATAGGGTGTCATATGAAAACATTAGGTGTAATATGGGGGGAAATATTTATTGAATGTCCAAAATCCTCCAAAAATCATAGTTATTTATTGCAGTAATTAATAATTTCCCAATAGTGTCAAATAGAATAATGAAGTGAGAAAGAGAATTCAGATCTACTTCTAGTAGCCCCATTTATGACTTGAAAAACTAATTGTAGGAACTAATTTATGATGCTTGAAAATGAGAATTTGTAGATGTGAATATATATGAGCTTCTATAAATATTCAAAGAAACCAAACATTCACATTGTTTGCAATATGAAAATATAATTAACCTAATCAAAACCATTATTTTAACATAAAGTTTTATGATAATTTTGAGATTTTACCTATAATTGATAGATTTTATAGCTTCATTAGAAATTATAAATACCATCTATTATTACGTCAGAGGCATTCTTGTAGTTAAGATAGACCTATTGATTCTGACAAATGTCAGAAATCAGACGTTGCAGAATTATTTGTCAGGATACGTTTAAATCAGAGGGTGCAAAGTTATTTTGCTACTGCTACTATGCTACCTAATGGATGGAGATCTTTCTAGCAATATTTCCATCGACTTGTCATGGGATATCCGCAACAGCTGGCAAGGTGGGAGCCATAGTCGGGTCCTCTACGTGGCTCAAAGCACATGCAGTGCATGAGATAGTTTTCAGTTTCCTACAAAATTTTTTCTCCTAGTTTCATTTGCAAGACAATCACTACCTCTGATATCCTGTGGTTTTCTTCTTCACTCTTACCCAACTTTCTTTGATTTTGTATTTGGGAATCGTTGGTTTGAATTGGGTGTTTTTCCAATTTTTGATTCTGGAAAAATGGTGACTGGATCATATTTTAATGGTGCCCAGCAAGGGTTTGACACTTCTGGGTGGAGCTCAAGTGAGATGAAGAATCTAAAAAGATAAGCCCAACAGGGGTTTGGCATTCCTAATAGTCCCGATGGTAGATTTGCTTATTTGCAGATTGTTGTGATCTCTAGAGATTACATGGATTTCATTTAGATTGTGTTTCAAAACTATGAAGACACCATACAATCATGGCATTTGGATGGATACTCCTTTTTGTAGTGGGGTAAGTTATAATTTTCAATATTATGATACCCTTGTTGTTCTTTTTAGGAAAAACTCTTCCTTTCTTGTCATCGAACCATATACACATGTCCCAAAATGTTAAGGAAGAGGAATATGTTTCTGACCTTGATTTATGGAGGCCCATTTCGAATATGCCCAGAAAAAGGTATGGTTGCTTG
Organism: Taxus wallichiana var. yunnanensis; assembly: GCA_018340775.1. Classification (NCBI taxonomy): domain Eukaryota; kingdom Viridiplantae; phylum Streptophyta; class Pinopsida; order Cupressales; family Taxaceae; genus Taxus; species Taxus wallichiana. Next base: position 906,355,976 of record CM031239.1, read on the forward strand.
GGGTTTTTGTAGATGGGATATTTTATGTAATTGGGGGGCTCAAGTTTGGTAGAAAAAATAGATTCTCTATGTAGCCTTATGCATATGTGAGTTCTATGGATTCATATGACCCAAAGATAGATACTTGGTGTGTCATGGGGTCTTATATTTATATTTTGTGTAGCCATGTAGTTGAATTGTCTTTGTGTAAGTATGATGCAAGGAAGGATTCATATGGTAGGATTAATTCTCCTCCTATTCCATCTCTTTTGAGTATGGATGATGTGGTAAATTTTGTTGTGTTATAGTGGGAACTTATGTCTACATTGTGCAAGTTGGAGGGTCAATTGATGATTTGTTGAGGAGGAATGGGAGGTGTGTTAGAGGCATGAAAGAAGGCCTAGTTTTGATCTATGATACAAAGCTACAGGAATGGTGTAGAGGGCCTATTTTCCTTATGTTAAGAATGGTGCTGCCTGTGCATTGGTGGAATGTTATAAAAATGGGTCTTATGTTCAATACTAAATCTTAATTTTCTTATTCAATTCAATTAGCTGCAAAAAACATTAATTTCATTTGTTACCAGATTCATCTAGATCAAAAACACATGGTGGGACTACTGGGTAAAGTTGACATGATTTCTTCTATGATTTGGTGTAATAGCTAGGGAATTGATTGTCTGGGAATCAATGTGTATTCACCTTCTGAATCCAATTGGGAATGTGGCACCCACCTGCTGAAGATGGAAAAATAGGCCACAATTAAGCGAAGAAGGGAGACAACATCATAGTTTTTCCATATAAGATAGCTTGAGAATTAATGGCCTTGTTATGAACTTGGACTATTCAAAACCATGAGTCTCATCACTCAAAAAAACCAATAAGGTAGATATTCTACTCAATTACAAGGAAGGATGCCCGTGGACCATCATAGAGTTTATGATGGCGAGTAGGTATGTATTTTGGTATGTTTTGTATGGTCTTCATATCTAGTTCCATTAAGGCTCTGAGATTGACATTATGTTTATGGAACTGTGCATTGTGTTATTTTATGAGGGATTTTCATTGTATAAAATACCATGCACAATAATGACGTTGTCCAACTCTGTAATAATACAAAACACATGTTTCATAAATTGATTCATTTGCAATTGATAATCTTCGGTTCCCCATGACTTATTGTAATGCATTATGTTGAAAATAAAATCACCGATTTCTACTTCCTTCTAGTCATCCAAGCCAACAAAATTTGCCCCAGCCATAACTTGGTTTCTGAAATATTTTACCATATATAGAATTGTGCAGAAAAATATTTAATGTAGTTTTAGGGCCATTATTTATGACCCACCGAGCTACTCATTGTCAAGAAAATTAATGGTCACAGATTAGAAAAAATGAAACCCCTCAACAATATTTTTCTTGCTCAATAGGTTGCCAACATATGTGATTGTTACACAGATTTGATTTTAACTCGTAACATATTTTTAATTTCAGGTATGATTCAAGTTCACTTTGGATTTTTTTTTTTGTAAAACTAGATAGATTTGCAAAAATCTCAATGCTATGTATTGCTTTGCATATAGTTCATGTTGAAAAAATATTGTTCAAGCATTATTGTACTATCCTTTTGGTACCTATTTCATTGGGCATTAATGGATGAAATAATCTACACTTGATACATTTGCATAGATATAGAGGTAAAGCTGCAAGTATTGAATTAGTGTTTACCAAGTTGAAGTGGGTTGGTCACGCCTATCTCACTTCACTTCATTTCATGTCTTGGTTTTAAGTTTTGGTCTTTGTATGCATGATGATCATGCATACCTAGTTTTTTAGAATAGGGGATTCCATAGTCTGTCAAGAAGCATATAAACACAAATTCCAAAATTTGGGTAGGGCCACCACTTACCTTATCTAATGAATTTTCCACCGAGTGGAGCCCTATATCATAGCAGTCAGTCTCGATCATCTTTGTAGACCCATTCACTTTCCTGGTCGCTGATTCAGAATGTCTACACACTCAAGCCGATTCCCACCTTCTACATGGCTCTTGAGTTGGGGAAGAACAAAGTTTTAGTAATCTACTCCCTGCCGCACGTCACCACTGGGGTTCTCTGATCCCGGGCACAAACCCCCAGAACGCTATTCCATCTCCATTTTACTTCCTCATCTAAGTCCACAGAGCTGAACAACACCCAACGCCATGAACCACATACAAATAGTTAAAAAATAGATATTTGATTCCTTATAAACTATCTTATGAGTCCAAACTTTGTGTTTTGTTACAATCGTAATGAAGGAAGGGGCGAGTTTATCTATATACATGGTAATGCAGAACTTCACATGTATAATCCTAGAAAAATATTTGGTGGTGGGATCAATCACCAGGGGGACCCCTAAATCCTAGTAATGCCCAAAATCACATCCTGGTGCCAAAAATCCAAGGACAGCGTAGGCAACCTAACCTATAGAGGAAAATCATAAGGGATAGTGATGGAAATTTCCTATTGTCCATTTACTTAGATTCAAAATGTTCTACTATGTAACTAAGGGCCCTCATGTAAAACACCAAGAAAATATTCTTCATGTAGAAAGTGAAACAGGAAGGACTCCTGTTCCAAAGCAACAACCTCTAAGTTTCCCTTTTTCCTCAATTTCCTCTCTGTCCAATTTCTTGCTACCTCAATGTTAGGGTGGGAGCCCATGAACCTTAATTATAAATAAAATTTAAATCTATCTACAGATGTATCAATAAATTCACCAGGAACCAAAAATGAAGGACCTCATCATCATAGGAAGTGGAGAATAGTGTAAATGGAGTGGCCTTACCAATAGTAACAGATCGAGAACTTGTTACCTTGTGAGCCCATACTGTCTTTTCTCCTAAAATCTCCCGCTAGAGGACTTGTTACCAAGCCCGTGAACTCACAACCCATTCAAAAAACTTTACTTCCCGCTCTCTTTCTCATTTTTGTCCATTGTTTCCGAGGTGACTAATCTTATGTTGAAATCTTTGTATGGCTTGGAGAGATTATTTTTTCAATAGATATTTAATAGTATTTTATTTTTCTATTATTCATTAACCCATCAACGTGGTGTCATATGAAAACATTAGGTGCAATATGGGGGCCAATATTTATTGAATGTCCAAGTCCTCCAAAAATTATAGTTATTTATTGCATTAATTAATAATATCTTGAAAGTGTCTACTAGAATAATGAAGTGAGAAAGAGAAATAAGATCTACTTGTAGTAGCCTCATTTATGACTTGAAAAACTAATTCTAGGAACTATTTTATGATACTTGAAAATGAGTATTTGTAGATGTGAATTTATATGAGCTTGTATAAATATTCAAAGAAACCAAACATCCACATTGTTTGCAATAGGAAAATCTAATTAACTCAATCAAAACCATTATTGCAACATATAGTGTTATGATAATTTTGAGCGTTTACCTATAATTGATAGATTTTATAACTTCATTAGAAATTATAAATACCACCTATTATCATATTCTCTATGAAAACTCACTATAACCAAGAATGAATCTTTAACAAAATTTATCCCCTTTACTAGATAATTTTAAGAAACTATAGGATATCTAAGTTTGTTACTTACTGTTTTGATAACTAGATAATGGATATCAAACTCATAACTCATTATAATTATCATGTACTCTAATTTCATCTTGCTTAGGTATCATTATTATGTAACACATCATCATTTATTCTTTCTAGGAAATTATACACTTAGGTTCCAAATTATGGATATTTATTTGGAACACATCATCATTCCAAGAGATCACATATAGGTAAGAATGATGTGAGGTTTGATTCCTCTTCGGAGTAGTGGCGATGTCGACGATACACGAGGGTGCCCACAACCCACCTAACATTTATTTTGCAATATTTTCTCACCATCTAGGGTTTTTAAGAATGAATTAGTTGCAGAGTGAGCATCCAATATCATCGAAGGTCCAAATAAGAGAAAAGAATAGACAATGAAAGATTGTAGAAACAAAAATAATTTAGGAGCTGAAAGTATAAAAAAAGGGCCATAACAGGGGTACACTTTGGCCCATGCCATCTACTTTGGTCCATGCAACAATTCAAGGAACAATTTCAATAACGAGGTTTTGTTAGGCCATTTTCCAAATTATTCCAGCCATCACACCAACCCATATCATCACATAGAGCACGATAGAATCTATGTTGTCTTATATATCTCATTACAAGTGATTTATCTATATTCGATTATCATATTTTTATCATTTCTTAATGGTTATTCCCAATATTGATGCAATTATCTTTGCAAACTAATTTATTACGATAATTTACAATCGGCTACCACCCGCTTGAGATATTAACCAATTTAAGTTAAATCATTAGTTTCCATAGCTTTAATCATTCCACACATGAAATATTTTAATTAAGTTCAGTATTTAGTAATGCACCACTTGATGAAAAAATTATTAAATTTTAAGTCATTGCTTAGAAGGATATACTTTTCCCGAAATATTATGGTTCAATTAAATATGTTTCCTTCTTAGTTAAATATTTTTATACCAAAATAGTTGGATATTATTAATTGGTCCATTTGAATGGTCTTGAATGAGGTTCAATGTTAAGAATCTACTTATGATCTAAAAATAATATTATATTTTAAGGCATTTGCTGAAAGAATACAATTTCCCTATAATTTCATTTCTACATTAAAAATAATATTAAAGTCTGTAAAATTCACCACTCAGAAACATGTTCTTTTATTGAATATTTATTTTGTAATATCCAAGACAAGATTAGCATCAATGGTGGACTACTTCCTTAAGAGAAAACAATATTTGTCTCTCAAAGGAGTAGGATTTTTTCTTGTCCAGACTCATTTTTATTTTGGTCCATCCATAGTGGCCTTCTCCACCTCTTTTCTTCCCATGGTATGTTTTTTTTTGGGGTGTTTCCCTATTATTCTGTATTGGTTGGAGGCTTAGGACCTTTTCATGGGCTTTGGACCATGTGGCCATCACGGTTTTTGCTGAATGGTTACGTACCTTTGGTGGACATAGGTGCTTCTGGTTGTTGTCCATATGGATTGGGGTTGGAAGTTTGCCTTGAGTACATTTTATTGTTTTCTCTCTCTTGTGTTTATAAAAGGTTTGAAGTACCTTTCAAAATAGTCATGTAAATATTACATTAAAGTCCTTACAAACCACCAATTTAAGGAGCCATAAGCAAAAACTAAAGAGAAAGAAGAAAACAAGAAAATTAAAGAAAAACATTTTTTAAAGAGGAAATAACGAGTCAAAAAAGAAAGATATAATAGAAATAAGAATGAAACACAAAAAAACATATTAAACATCAAACAAAGAAAAGAGCAGCCATCGAGAAGGCACAATTTATATATAAACAATTAATAAACATGAAAATATACTTACACCATAACAACTAATTAATCTAATATCATAATAAGTTTAATATGTAAATAAGAGAGGAAATGTATTCTAAAAAAATGTTTCATCAATTATATTAATTTTGTAATATAAAAGAAAAACCTACTATTTTTAAATATTTAAACTTTGTTTGATATAAAAAAAAATTAGATAAATAAAAACTTTAAAGAAATATTGGAATTCAATGATATATCATCTCACCGAAAAATTTCGTATATGTTCCTATCCTCTTTTAAGGTTATTTGAAACTGAAATGGTGTTATGAACAACGCATTTAATTTTTTTTTGTTATGGCCTGCAGATTAAGTATTTTAATATATACCGCTTTGGCCTAAACATGTCTCTTTCTGACTTATATTTTAAAGTCTTGCGTAGGAGAGGGTTTTACATAAATTTATATAATTACCAGCATTGTGCTGTTGCAAACATGTAATATAAGTAATTTTCTTCGAACATAAATGAAATCAATTCAATTAAACCTGCCATGCAGACTCACAGCCGTAGTGTTATTTATTCTTAAGCACATAGATAAATGAAATCTAAATGGTACGAAGGAAAGAATACAATATGTAAATGATTGGCGTTGGTTCATAATTCAATCACTGGTTGTCCACCAGTAGAGACTCGGAATCAGAGATTTGAATTGTATTTTTATTACCATATGTTTTTGTATGATGAAACAACCTTATTGGCGAGTGGTGGGCGGGGGACTGAATCTAATTCTTTTTTCCATCGCACTTCCGGCCCGAATCTAAACTCTTCCATATTGACTTGGTGGTGGTGGGCATGAAGGATCTTGTTTCCATTGCAAGTTCCGACCTGAATCTAACCGCTCCGTATTAACTTTTGGTGGTGGTGGTGGTGGTGAAGGAGTGGTGGCTAACTCTCGACTAACCGGTGGTGGTGGTGGGCATGAAGGACTATTTCCATTGCAGTTCCGACTGAATCTAACCGCTCCGTATTAACTTTTGGTGGTGGTGGTGGTGGGCATGAAGGACTGTTTCCATTGCAGTTCCGACCTGAATCTAACCGCTCCGTATTAACTTTTGGTGGACATGAGGAACTGAAGTTATCGCAGCTTCGAGCTGATACATGGACCATAAACATTACGTAAAGCACAAGCATTTTTATAAGAATTAAACTGGCCATGCTTCGAAGAAAGGGGTTTGATATGATCAGCCAAATGCAGATACAATTGTTATAATTTGAATTAAATAATAGATGAGGATATAGTATGGTGGCTAGTTGATGATTGAGGATATAGTATGGTGGGATTGCTCATTGGATGACATAGACTGTCATATTTATAGGGGGAAGCCGATACCAAAATAATAGCTAATTCAAAGTCATACCCGTGGCGTATTGTAAACGTACAAAGCGTTTTTGGGTTTTTGAACATTTTGTAGTTGCTTTTTCAAAATCAATGGTTCGACTAAAAAATAATGAGGGCTATTCAAAACAACACCTTATTATACCATGAACGGTGACATATTGTTAGCTATTAAGCCCGTAACTATATTTAAGTGCCAAACCGATGTAGATTTCTAGCTTGTCAACTATTGATCTCCACTTTCGAAGGTTTGTTTAATTTATTTCCTCTTTTCAAGGTTTTATTAGTTTAAACTAACATGTTTTCATAATTATTTTTTATGCACAAAAATGTTATTTCGAACAATATTTTGATGATGCATTGACTAGTTCATGTAGTGTAGTTTTCTACATAACATATATATATAACCCTTCAATGTATCTTGAAATTGTTTCAACGTCTCTACAAAATCTCATATTTTACTATCACTGTAACATTACATCGTCTTTTGTTCAAGTGTATGATATATATACACTTGAACAAAAATGGTGTAATGTTACGGTGATAGTAAAATATGAGGTTTTATATATACATACTTGAACAAAAAATGATGTAATGTTATGGTAATAGTAAAATATGAGGTTTTATATATACACTTGAACAAAAAACGGTGTAATGTTACGATGATAGTAAAATATGAGGTTTTGTAGAGACATTGAAACAATTTCAAGATGTATTGAAGGGTTATGTCGACCTAGTATGGTTCGTAAGTTTTGTAGAGTCGTCGAAGCAATAGTGAGATGCAATGAATAAGCATATCAAACCTGGGTAGAAAGGTAACAAACATACACATCTCCAAACAACCTGCCCATTATGGTAGTTAGAGGACCACCTCTAGTGTGGTCTCGCCTCAAATGGCATAAGGATCATAATATATTTTCATGGACCATGACATCCAACCAAGACTTGATTGATTTTTTAACTGAATGCGGATTTTTACTTCCGTAAAAGTAATTTCAAGATGTCATTCCAACCAAGACATGATTGACTGAAGGTATCTCTTTACTAGCCTTCATGACCATGTTGGTATCATATGCCATTTTTGTGTGGGATGGGATCTAGGTTCTATTTCGCTGTAAATTTTATCCAATACCAAAACATAAAACTATGTACCTCAAATAGTACTTAAAGTATTATTACTTATTATACCATCCATGAACAAGAAGTTTAAGCTTGTTTGGAATAGACATTTGTTTTGTTTCTCTTTTTTTGAGGGCCATAAAAACACATCAAATCAGGTCCTTGGAAAGGTACTTTAATATTTATGACTTATTTTAGACTCCCTCAAGCATGGGTTTAATTTTTCTTGGCATAGACATACCATTTCTAGGTGGAATCAAATATCGGTTCAATTGTTCTTTAAATAAAATTAACTCATAAAACAAAAAACTATGTACTTAGAGAGGAACATATAAAGGTTTGATTGTTATACTTTATCCCAAGTGAAGGTTTATGTTTTATTAGTATAGACATGACATTTATAAGTGGGATATGATCTTTATTAAAATATTTTTGAACATGGGTCGATTCACATATATCTCTCCCTGTCATTGAATGAATATCAATAATATATAAAACAAGTATTTGTAATACCCTAATTGTTGGGAATTAGGGACTGTGGAATAGTGCTATGATTTAATAATAAAACAAAATCATGCACACATGATCATATAACAATTCCCCAAAATCTCATATGAAAGAGGTGATCTGCTGCGTTTTTAGAGAATCCAGTGATATCGTTTAGATACACTAGCACTATTTTATTGATCAACCCCTTGAATGACATATCCATTTCCCTTTGGAAAGTGGCCCCAACATTTGATAGTCTAAATGGAATATTCCTGTAGGAATAGGTGCCCCAGTTAGTGGTGAAAGCCATTTTGAACTGATCATCTTCTTTCACCATTATCTGATTATACCCTGAGTAGCCATCTATGAGGGAAAATATTTCCGAGCTGGCTACCACTTGTAAGATTTTCTCTAATGAAGGGAGTGAATAATGGTCTTTGAGAGATGCCCTGTTCAGGTCTTGAAAGTTTTCACACAATCTAATCTCTCCTTTCTTCATTCTGAGTGGCACCAAGTTTACAACCCAACTGGAGTGTTTGATTGGAAATATAATGCATGCCTCTATCAATTTGTTTAGCTCTTTATTCATGAGAGGATCAATGTGTGGGTTTACTGGTCTCTGCTTTTGCCTTAACGGCTTAGCATATGGGTCTAGTTCTATTGTATATTGAGCCAACTTTGGATTGAATACTCTCAGGTCTTCATATCTCTAGGAGAAAAAATCTGGAAACTCTCGATAAAGTTGTATGAACTCATATCTCTCCTGCTCAGTGGCCAATTTTCTGATTTGGAGTGTTGTACCTTCTCAAACCGAAGTTGGTTTTGAATCATCTCCTTTGACCTATATGTTGGCTTTCTCTTTACAAAATTGATCATTTAGGTTGAAGATAGACTCCGACGTAACCAAGACTTTGGGAAGATTTTTGGTCTGTGGATGCACTACTTGATCCCTGTACTTCTTCTCCAATCTCTCCTGGTTCAAAGCTAAGAATTTAGCCTCTTCCTGGAAGAAATTAACAATCTATTGATCATTTTCGATCACCTTCCAACTTGTGTTGCTACTTGGAACTACTGGCCTTACAATCAAATGGATATGTGACTATGTTCTATCTCTTTTCATACCATCCATAACATCAAAATTTTACGCAATGGATGCAAGTCTATCCGCGATTTCATTCTTCTTCCTAGGTATGGACTTGATGTTGAGATATTTAAAGTCCTTAATTATGTCACATACCCTATTTTTTTCGTTCTTGAGTAGGTCATTCTTTGTGGCATGTTGTCCTCTAATCTGATTCACAATTAGTTCACTATCCTCGAACACTTGCAAGTTATTTATACCTCTTTTCCTAGCCCAATGAAGTCCATGAATCAATGCCTCATATTCAGATGTGTTGATTGAACAAGATAACTAGAAATGAAAATTTGAATAAAACTTGATGTTCTGTGGTAAAACCAACATTACACCCCCTCCAACACCTTGTTTGCTTCTTGAACCATCGAAAAATAGTTTCCATACCTCATTATCATCCTTATTTTCTAGCTTAGTGATATCCAGAATGGGTGAATTTTCTTCATGTACACATTATACACCCAAGTATGATTCTTCCATTTTCTTGTAAGGATCAAAATAAAGTCTTTTGTTTGCCCATTCATGGAGTGTCAAATTTGGAATACCATAAACCTTAGTACTAGTTTTTAGATCATTTAAACACTCTTCTTGATTGAAGGTTGAGATATTTGTGTTGATTGGGATTGGCACATGAGTCCCAATGTGAAATTTTACAATTGGTTCTAACTTGATTGTAGCCTTAGCTCCATATCTTGTTTTGAATAACATGTGACTAGTCCGTAGATAGATATCCACCAATTTTGGAAGTGAAGTCCCTTGACAAACATAGTGCAAAGAGTGGTGGTAAGTCAATTACAGACATGTCTTATAGAAATGTGACATTTGGGCAAGCATGTAGTGTAAGACTTAACCCTTTGATGATCCCAAACATTCCTACTACTGTTCCATCCTGTTGCACCACTCCTTTCAGCAATGGCTCATACTTTAGATTTAATTGATTTGCTATTTTCATGGAAATCACTCAGCTACTTGCCCCGAATTGATCATGCAGTTGTGCACCAAGTGGTTCCCAAAAATCAATGACACATAGAAAGGTGGATACTTCAAATTTTTTCTTGGTTGACCCCAATCTTGTTGCACTGTATTAGTGATAAATTTGTCATGTCTTTGGTTTAATCCATTCGAGGTAGACCAACTGCCCATTACATCTTGCAACAAATATCATTGTCTTAGGATTGCAAGTGACTCCCACATGGAAATGCTCACATGCATTTTCTTCATCTGATCGATGATGTTGAAAGGGGATGGATTATCTTTTTTTTCCCTTACTTGGTACAAATTTATCTTGCACATGGGTTGGTGCTTGAACTACTATAACAGGTGCCTTAGGTTGATTTGATATATTTAGACATGTAGTTGGTCTACTAACTCCTTGTTGTGTAGGAGTTGGCTGAGAAACAACTATATTAGATGACTTCCTTTCTCAATATTCCTTTTCTTCGATCATGTGTTAGAATCCAAGCCCTGGAAAGGAGGTTGATTAACCCTACCAAAGTATTATGTTTTCCAATTGACCAATGTGGTATCCATTGGAGGTGCCTCTTTGCTGAGTTTCTTGCTACTACTTTCCTTCTTTAGTTGGCTCTTTGGACATACCAATGGTCTACACCATCAAGGCATAGTTTAGTTAACCATTGAAACATATAGATTGATTATGAGGTTAATTGTAAGGATAACACCATTCATACTCATGTTCCATGTTGTTTTAAGTTGGAACCAAGGCTCTTGATGTTGAAAGTACATTTGTATCATATGGTTAGAATGGCATGGTAACATGAGGTTGTCCTTGGTTTAGGTTTTGATTTACAACTTGAGTTGGTGGTTTATTTTGCTGATATGGGGCTTGGCTTGATATTGAGTTTGAGGTTTATATGGTCTAGAAATATGAGTTTGTTGTCTTTTGTTAGTCACTAGATCATTTCCTAGGTTTTGTAGTTGTTTCATAACCTCCCTATAGTTCCTTAGAAGTATTAGAAGAGTTAAAAGCCTCACTTTGTTGCTTTGAATTCTAGCGGATAGAATGGGGTTCATCTCGGTGTTTCAACAAGTTGTAGGAGTTCCCATGTCTGGATAGAGAGGCATTGGTAGCCTTGGTGATAGCATAGCATCTTGAATCAAATAGTTTTCCACCTTGATTACTATATTTGAGGTCCCTAGAAGTGTTGTTCCTCCCATTGATTGTATCATCATAGAAATGTCGGAATTCATACCCTTCAAGAAATAAAGGAACACTCCTTTGGTAGTTAGCCAAATCACTATTGGAATCCTATCTCGATGTCCATTGAAAATAGAAATTAAAATCTACCATTATCTTATTATGATCCATTTTGATTGTTGTCAATTGTTCCAATAAAGATAGATTATCTTCCCTCTCTCTAAATTGGTTGCAAAGAGCTAAACACAGCTAATTCCAATTTTGAATAGACCCTGCTATTATGCTCCTAAACCATTGTAAGGCCTTACCTTTGAAAGATGAAGCCAACAATTTGACTACAACTTCCATTTCATTAATTTCATGAATCATAGACATTCACAATGTCTTGGATGTGGTCAATAGGAGTAGTATGATTTTATCCTATGAAATAGGGAATGTTCTTTAGTGCTGCAACCAGAATTATATTTTGAGCATTTAGGGCAAGTGGACTACTACCCGTGAGGTTAACAAAGGGATTAAGTAGTCCTCGAGGTGGTTGTTGATGTCCCATTATGATTGGTCTAAGGAACCTGGTTGATTGGAGAAAAGGTCTACTGGGTGGAGGTGTAGAAAAGTCTTGTTGGAGATGTGATAATTGTGGTCTTTTTCCTATCCTTCCTCTGCACTTGGTGATAATTGCAAGTAGACAAATAGTCCCTCTTCTGTAGTATCAAACCTAGTTCAAATTCTTCTCATGTACTTGGGTAACCTATGTTGGTACACCACTAAATTCTATCCCTTTGGAGTCCCCAGATGTTTTAGGAAATTACCCTCAAAATATCAAGATTTTTCCAAGTCACACACAAAACGTGACAAAAATAAAATGAAAACATTGAAGGACCTGTATATTCAATCTTCTAGAAGATGAAATGAAATTCCTGAATTCCAAAAAATGCAAGACTTTTGAATGTCCAAAACCCTGAAATATGAAGTTTGGAGAACCTCCCAATCCCAAAACTTGAAATTCCAAAATCCTCAGATGTCTGAAATCCTAAAATCCTGAAATCTTGAAATTTAAAAAAATTCAAAAATTTGAAAATCTAAATTTTAAAAATATAAAATACCCTTTTGAATATTAGCACTTGATCATTAACTGGTGAAATTCGGACATTTTTTGACCAAGTTAAGCCCTTGAAAAGTGATTTTGGAGTTCACTGAGAGGTAAAATGTCTAAAATTGGAAATTTGTAGTTTTTTTGGTCTGAATTTCTTGAAAATGCTTTCAAAGCTCATGGAATGAATTCCTTGTTCCACCATTCATTCCAAAACATTTACAGGAAAAATCACAACACACCTGATTGCTCATAAGTGAAAGGTTGAGGAAGTCGGTGTGATTTTTCAAACATGGAGTTATCCCAAAGTGTGGGACTTTGTAATCGGGATAAACCTCTAGAGAAGGCTGGTTTCCTATGCTATCCTAGTGCCAACTTATAAAAGTGTAGAGAGCTAAATATCTAATACTAATCTAATGTTTCCAAGAGACAGAGATAGAGATAGAGAAAATGCATGAAAATACAAAACTAGAATCTTGTAATGAAAATACAACCAATAAAAATAACCTTGAGTGTTGAATAACTTGCATTAAAAAAAAACACAACTAGAATCTTGTAATGAAAATATAACAATAAATAATAACCTTTCATGCAATGAAATATCAAAAATATTACATGTAATAGAACAAAAAGAAGATTTGAAACATCCATGGATATATATGAAGATAGAGAGAAGAGAGAGAGAGAGAGAATTCAAAATCTTGCTTCAACCACCCTAAAATGCATTAAACTCCCCTGAAAAAATGATGGGTACCATTGCAAAAATCATAAATTCATGTAACTTACCTTGTTGGGGAAGAAAGGAAGATGATATCTTCATCTTTTTGTTAGGTGAGAAACCTGAAAAATTCCTCTAAAATAGCAGTATGTATTTCCCCATTTTGGAATACTTTGTCTCACTAAAATTAAGATGAGGGTGCCATACCGCAATAAATTTGAGTAGTTGATCGACCTTTTTGGAAATCGACCCTACATCGCACCCTCTAAAATAAAAAAAATTGGACTTTTGGGATTCAGAGCTTCAGATATTTTGACTTCAGAGGTCACTGTTACTGTTCATCTTCTTGAGTTTGTGAAACCTTTGAAATGCAAAAAAATTGAAGTCTAATATTTAGACTTTGGGTTTCAGTATTCAAGTGGTGATTTGCATGCACTGGGGATTCAATGTTTCAAAATTATGAAACCCTAAAGTCTGAAATTTGAACTTCAGGTTATAGACCTTTGTGTTTTTAGGGGTTCGGGTTTCAGGATTTCAGGGGTTCGGGTTTCAGGATTTTGGGGTCTGAGATTTTGGGATTTTGGGGTTTGGGTTTTGATATTTCAGGGGTTTAGGTTTTAGGATTTTGGGGGTTCATGTTTTAGGATTTCAAGGGTTGTTCATCCATCCGGTCATCGCATATCTCTGAAATCCTGAAAGCCTGAATTCTGAATTTCAGACTTCCAGGTTTTAGACTTATTTTTTCCTCCCCACATGGCATTGTTCATTACTCAACCTTGCGACTAACTCCGGAAAGTCCTCTTTTTTTTAAATATGATCTCCTAGTCAAAAGTTGTGGCCATATGAAGATAAGGGTGCCATACAACAATAAATTTGAGTAGTTGATCTACCTTTCTAGACTCTAAACCTACATCGCACCCTCTAAAATGTGAAATTTTAGACTTTTAGGATTTAGAGCTTTGGATATTTTGACTTCAGAGGTCACTGTTACTATTTATTTTCTTGAGATTTTGAATCCTCTGAAATGTCAATACTCCAAAGTCTGAAATTCAGACATCGGGTTTCATGCTTCAAGTGGTGATTTGCATGCATAATGGCTTCAACGTTAAAATCTTTGAAACCCTTGAAGTCCGAAATTTTGAATTTGGGTTTTAGACCTTTGTGTTTTTTGGGGTTCAGGTTTTAGGATTTTGGGGTTCTTCATCCATTTGGTTTTCACATATCTCTGAAATTCCAAAAGCCCAAAGTCTAAATTTCGACTTTGGGTTTCAAACTTCTTTTTTCCTCCCCGCATGACACTATTCATTACTCAACCTTGCAGCCAAATTTGAACTCTCAAATGTCTGAAGTCCAAATTTTGGACTTTGGACTTTGATATGCTTTAGATTTTAAGTCCGCCAAAGATGAATTTTTCCCACCAAATTTGAATGCTTCCACATCACTTCAACTCGCTCAACTCGAGCCTGAAATGTGAGCTCCATTTTCTTTGTGCGAGGTCATGTTTTTCTAATTTTTCCAATGGGGGAAAATCAGATAACAGCTCACAGAAATCTTCCTAAGCCTATTTTGGGCCCCTAATTAATCTTAAGAGATTAATTAATCTCTAAACCTAGTGAAATCTTGCTTTGACATGCTAAAAGTGCTTTTTGGACTTACTTTTTTCGTAAATGCATAAAAATCATTCCATTCTTGGAAATGGAAAGCCATTATTAAACCCATACCTTTAAGCCATTTCTAAGAACTCTTCTCCCTTTATAGCATAAACTATAGTATTTATTTTAGGATTAAAATATTTCTTCATTGTTATTGAGCTATCATTGTCTATTGCATTTTCCAAACTCAAGCTTGGGTAAATGAGAAGAACCATATGGTCTTGTAGCCATTAATGGTGAGATCTTATTCTCAAATCCTTGAGCATTAAACAATCAAAACTGATTGCTAGGATCTTCATAGGTTCATCTTTTTATAGCTTTCAAAGAGTAGAGAGTAATATACAATTTAGTTTGATGTTTTTGTCAAAGTTATAATGTATGCATAGGAATAGATATTATTTATCTCTTATCTGATGGTTCATAGTAAATTTGTTAAAGCTTTGGGGCTTCATAAATATTCTTGCCTCATTCTATAGATTTTAAACTTTTCCTTGTTCACAAATGCTATTTTTAGTGGTTTTCCATGGTTAAAACTTATTACCATGAGTTAAGCTGTGATTACCTTGCCATACCAAGGTTGGATAAATTTTCTAATGTTTTAATTCTTACTTTTTCATGGAGACAGTAAAGCTCTGTCTAACCATATATTTCACGCAAACCAACTACGCTTAACTCATGCATGCATATTTTCTAAACAAAAACCCAAGTCATAACTTTTTCATGGTAGACCAAAGGAAGCGATCCCCTTTTTACCTTAATTTCTATAAATTTTCCATACACATTATATTAATTTTTAAAAATAAAGCAATTTGATAAGTTTGAATAGGAGTTGAGGAAACCATGAAAGTTTATTTTTAGCTTTTGTAAAGCCATGTACATGAATTTTACCTCATTATTATTAAAAACTGTATTTATTTGCAAAAGAGGTCGAATTGTACATGATTGGATAATAATGGATTTGTCTCCAATTAGAAAGCTAGGGTTGAACTGATGTAGGGAGTATTATTTTTGGAGTGATTTGAGTTAATGCTTGTTTCCTTTTCACTATATTTACCTTGATTTTAAGAGCAAGAGCGGAGACTTATTTTTCTATCATACTTATACTATATAGAGATTGTACTACAAAACCTTGTTGAAGCAATAAAAACTATTTTCCTCCATTTGCAACTTTGTGAAGTGTGTTATAGAAAATTTATGATACATTTTAGTCAATGATATTTTCCTTTGCATGCTCATAATTTTCAAAAACATCCATTAAGTAGTTTTGTAAGCTTTGCATACTACTTTAAGTGTATGTTAATGCCATTTTGAAGTGTGAAAGCCCATCAAATAACATATGAAGTGATTTTCTTGAGTTCTTTAGCAATCACTACATAGTGTTTTGTGTAGTCATAGGTCCTCGAAATGTTGGTGTATCACCTATTTTACATGAAGTTCAAATGTTAGTGTTTGTGTTTGTTTCTCTCCCTCAACCCCACCAAAGAACTAGTTTAGTTGATTAATCCTAGGGAACCAACCTGTTTTTGAGGTTCTCCTCATTTTGAGTCACCCACAACTCAAAGATCCCATTGTATCAACCGAAGTGAAGAGTTGTTTGTACTTCTTCATCTAGGGTGCACTTTGAAGTGATAAATTTTTTTGGCACGATCGATGGGAGCATTGAAATCATAGTTTTTGTAGGTATTCCATAACATCTTGGTCTAAATTTAATTTTTCCAAGTTTTATGTGTGCTTGATAAAAATTCAGACTTTGGAGGAAACTTTTAAAAACATATCCGGCCATTCCACTTATCCGAGTAGCCCAAATTTCCAAGAAGTCATTATCCTCCATTTTCCATCTTTTATGAGGTCATGCAATCATGATTCTAGCTCCTCATTAGAATTCTTTTCCCTAAGAGAATTTGTGCTATTCAGATCCAAATTATTTTTACCAATATCCTCCTCCGAGTTAGTATTATGATCCTTACCACAATGAATATGCCCATGATATAAATTTTTATAATCAGTATGATTACCCTTATAATCATTGTGTTTATGAATAGGGATACGTTGAATAGGGATACAGGTTATGAGAATAATTTCATGCCTAACAATGATTTTGATAGAAAGCATCAGAGGCTACAACAGACATGTCAATATGTCAAGGAAAAAATAAAAAAATTACAGGTATTAGAGGATAATAAGCATAAGGTGGAGGAACCCTGTCAAAAGGATGTTCCAACTTACCTTCCTTGTCAACCATATGAGCCTAGTTTTAGATTCCAAGCTCTCTCAATGTATTTATTTCCACTCCCTCTCCTCCACATGAAAATTTTGCACCTTTCCCGTTTTCACAATCATTGCAAAATATGTTTGATACCTAACCCACCCCTCCTCTCACATTCCCAAGCCCAATTTGTGAAGGGGACAACTAGAAAATCATTCAAGGAGAGAAGCCTAGTAAAGTAACCAAAAGCGATGAATTCATGAAAAATTACAAGATTGGGTTTCAAAATTTGAATCCCATTAGATTAAATAGTTGGAAAAAAGTGCAAGAAAGAGGTAAATGTTTCCAAGTAGCTTAATGAATATAATCAAAAAACAAAGGTTAGATGAAATTTTCTTGTTTCCCTTGAGCTAAAATGTAGAGATAATGATCTCAATGAGCAAAAATTGGATCATAATTTTGGCACTATATCATATTATAGTAAAGGAAAATTTTTAGAAATAGTTGCTAATTTGAATGTGTTTGATTTAGATAATAATAAAGTTCTAACCATGCATGAAAATATTCCTATTAGTGATCATAATTCATATTTGAGTAAGGAACATTTTCAAAATAAATCTAAGGAGCAATCAACCTATTTAGAGTTTTCTTATGATCTAAATAACCATGATTTCATCTTGGCAGACTTTTCACTGGATGAGGATATTGATAAGAATGAAGAAGATGAAGCAAAACACAACTTATATCAACTTCCAAAATTCCACATGGAAAAGGAATCTAGAAAATAAAATCAAACTCAAAGGGATCCTTTCTTAGCAATGAATAATAAAAAAGTGTTTTTGATCACTGAGGTCATCTATGGGAGAGAGAAAGAAAGGTTTCCAACCGAGCAAGATTATATAGATGAATGTAAAGATCCTCTCCGTCCTTCCTATCTAGATATTGTTGCACTTCTAGAAGTATGTTGTGATTTACAAAGAACATAATTTTTTAAAGTTATGGAATGAGAGAAAAAGATGATTTAAAGAAGGATGAGGTTGATATTTCAAGCATCATAGTGGATCAAAATGAGAAAAGAGATGATGAAACCATTGATGAACAAGTCATCATGGAAGAGGTAAAACTGGTAAAGAAAAAGATCAAATTTCCTATTAGCTTCCAAGCATGCTCAAGAATGAAGGAAATGTTTCAATCAACTCCATTCTTGAAATTGTATTTAAAAAAGAATGGAAAAATAGAAGTATAAAACCTTTTCCAATCAGGATCTTGGATGGATTGGAATCGAAATCAATGTTGTCATTAGTTGTGCTTAACTCAGAGCACAAGAAAGAGCTTCATGTTCTCAAAATTCATCACCAAGAGCCTATTCTTGATTCAAGAAAGGTATCTATCTTCTACCGGTCTAATGTTTTTAGAAAGCCAAATGTGTGTTTCACATTTTAATTTTTCCATGTGATCTAGTTGTCAAGTTGATCTCATGGTCTCATTTTATGAGAAAGGGAAGCTATTTCTCTCTACCTATATCAAGATTTGCTTGGATTCTCACTTTCAATTACTTAGAGAAGGTTAATGTAGGTTTATTTATTTCATAATAAGTTCTTGTGCACACTCTATATGCTTACCCTTGGAGCATGTATGATTTTTTAGCCTTGATAGGAGTTTTATCTTTCCTCTAAGTGCATTTTTTCATATATTGTAGTTGACATTTTTCTGTTAGTTTGGATGATTTTCAGTCTTGATCATATTTTCTTTGCAATTGGGAACTCTTGTTCTAGCTTACACGAAGGGTATCATGGCTGGAAAAGACTGGATCAGAGGGTTCTTTCTAATTAGTAGGAAATCAGTCCAACAAAGCAGCTAAAGTTGATGACCATTTTTTTTCATCATGGTATAGGGGCTCAAAAGTGTTTAGGCTACTCAGGTTCAGTGGATAATTGGGAAAATACATAGGAAAAAGCACCTAGCGATTCTATTATTGGATTCTTATTTCTCACATAATATGCCTTTCATATTGTAATATTAATTAAGATAACCCATAAACAATTTAAAACTATTGCAGGGTCCTAGAAAATATGGGAAAGACATCATACATCAGAAATCATCATCATGGAACAATAGGAAATCAGATTGCACATTGAAAAAATCTCAGGTGTTAAAGGAACTTATAGATCGAGGAGGATCATCCATTCATCTTTTCAGTTTTTAGGTGAAAATTAACTAGAAAAGGTACAAACAATTCATTTAGTGCCTTATGATTATATGCAGTTGTGGTAAGTATTGATTTTTAGATACTCATGTAATTATGTGAAGAAAGAAATGAAAAGAAACAACATACAACTCATGGTATAAAACAAATGCATATATTCATAATAAAATTTTACAATTTCCCACATAAGACGTCGAGATATGACTACAAAAGTAAAGTAATCTAGATAAATTAAAAATGTGAATCTCAAGAAGAAGGGCACCTCCCATTTACTTGTAGACAGACCCCTTCCTTGTAGGATCCAACTCCAGGTTTGATCCAAATTTTGCTTTGAACACTTGACATAGGGAAAAATAGTTGATGTTATAGCTCAGGGTTTCATTACTTCATTAGATTCTTAGCTTTGAACATATATGCATTCTAGAAGAAAGTTGCAAAAATGAAAACATATCATTCCAAGTACCAAAAATTAAAGGATTTTAAGAGAAGAATAAGATGAGCATGAACTTTGATACATCTTACATGAATGAGGTTAAATTAAAAAAATTAAAGAGTGTTACATTCAATGAACTAAAAATGAAAATCTTTCAAGTACATATTTCTTAGATTGTAATATGCATCAACTTCTTAGCCACATGTACTTTTAAGTATGCATTACAAATTATGATTCAATTATGCATTTTAGAAGGTTTACGAAGTGATTTATCATACATCTAACAATCATGCGTGTGGAAAAATACAATTTAAAAATGCATTTTTAGAGCTACATGTTTTTTGAGGTTAGTTTCACAAATGTTATTAGTTTTAGATGAAAAAAAAGACATATTTTGTGGAAAAAATTACATATTTTTACTTTAAAAATATTTTAGAATGCACTAAAGCAAATACATATTTTATATGTAGGAATAACTTCTTTACAAAAGTAATAAATAACCATTACACATCATTTTTAGAAAAATGTGTGTCAAACATGTTTTTCAGAGAGTACTAACAAAAGGCATGTTCTAGATCCAGAAATGAAGGAAAAAATGGTAGCCATTCATAATGTGCAAAAGTATTTTTCAGAATGAAATAAAATAGTTTTTCCTTCATTTTTCAAAAGTGTAGATTTTCAGATCTTCATCAACCTCTCAAGAAAATGAATTTCTAAGAATGTGTAGTAGAACAACAAACTAAATGATTTTCAACTCAAACACATCCATACATTTTTACTAAAATGTGAGTTTCATGAATATGATTTCTAGATCATGGCAATAACCTTCATTTTGGCATAATATGATACATCTACAAAAAGCTCATAGAGGAATGAAAACTTATAGAAATTCCCATTTTCCATAAGGTTTTCAATAAAATGATGATCTCCCAAGAGAGCATTTTAGAAGTGTAAGAATGAAAATATAGCCATAAAATAAAAATAAAGGTTTTTCATCAGATTCCAAAATATTCACATTAGTTATGCATTTAAGGAGGTGTTCTAAGTTATAGATAACAACAATATAATGAATCATGGACCATTATTTTTTCAAAAACACCCCAAGTTTTTCAATTATTAAAAAAACACTGTTTACCCATAATGAAGAAGAAGCAATCCATCTCAGTAGGACAAACATGAGATGTGAAAGTGACCCAACAAGCTGGCTATCAAACTATGCTGAGTTGTGCAACTAGAAGATCTCACCGAGATATGAAATTGGCCTTACGAGATAAATAAATGACAAGATGGTTAGCAACCTAATGAGTTATGTATAAAAACAATGAGCCTACGATTTCCAAATAGAGTAATGGAGAGTCATGCAAAGGTACGTCAAGCCATTACAAAGAAAAGATGAGATGAGCTCATAGGAACCCAAAAATTCGTAAATGAGGTTGCAACTGAGCTCAGAGAAAAATTGAGGTATATCTCTTGTATAGGTGTGTGACACAAAGTGACAAAATAAATAGAAGGATGCAAGCATCAAAATGTCATGTCTTGTTTAATCCTCACCCAGCTAAGCAATAAGCAACGGTGAGCCATAACAGGAGCTTGGAAGTCACAAGATCGAGTTGGCTTAAACAAGGAGAGCTCGTGAAGGAAATGATGTAAAATCTCCTTGAACTCAATGAACCACGATAAAATAAAGCTCAAGCCACATAAAAATTAACCACACTAAGCTTCCAAATCATCACATACAATGAGTTGGATGAGTTAGAAATGGAGAAAAAATAACTCATGAGAGGAAAGAGTCATAAAAAACAAAAGGGACGAAACCCTAGCACATGAAAATCCCAAACCTACATGAAAGTTTAAAAACCCAAACTGAGATCAACACAAAAACTCATGCAAATGGAGTATAACTCATTCAGATATGAGTTGAGGTAGGAAACAAATTCAAATTTCCAAAACAGAGCTTAAGTTGAGTAATATAAACCCTAACAAAGTAAAGTAATAAATGACTGAGCTTCACATCATAAATTCATTAAAAATTAGGACAAGGGGGATAATAAGAGGGAGTATTCCTTCATTTAAAGGTTAAGATTCAGATTAAATTATGCATGATGTGGATTCTATTTCTCACAACAAGATGATATCAACGCGTTATAAGAATGATATACATTTCACCTTTCTCTAAGCACATCATCTTATGGTTACAGTTTCACAAACTAATCATAAATTATAATATTTTTAAGTTTCACAATTATCTCTTAGTATTGCACCATAGAACCCAAATGAAAATTGTGATTGGGTATCGAATTCATTTATGATCCCAAATACTAAATGTCACTTATAAGGTTTGTTGGTGATATTCACCACTCAACACATGTGTCGCTCTAAGAGGGTTTTACACTATGTTGGAGTTTGGTTACCCATAGAGAACTACTTTAAGAAAATCACATTCCCCTTACTACTCACACCACTATCAAACCTAGGAGGGGACCACATACCCAAGATGAAGTTTTACCATGTTGTTCCTAACTATCGGGTTCATGGCAATGTCGCTAAGCATATAAGCTATGATAGTAAAATCAAACTTGTGATCTTATTTACTTAAGCTAGAAGGTGTTATCAAACATATATATTTAAGTTCATTCTAATATTTTTAGTTTCTTTTATGCTAAGAAGGATCATGCGAGAAGGGTAGATATGGACAAGTTTTATACTAAAGTTGATTGTTATGTTTAGGTTTCTTTTCTACATTTTCTAGTGAAATAACACAACACTCTAGGGATTTTATCATGATTTCACAATGAGAATGCACTATAAGATATCAAATTAAATTTCATTTAACATATTTATCCTATTTTTACAATACAAAATTTAGTGATCAATTTAACACCCATGTTTAGATGAACATTTCCCTTAAACACTAGCATCTTAAAAATATTACAAAAATTCAATAATAAACCTTTAATGTAACATAGCAATACATACATACATACATACATACATACATACATACATGCATGCATGCATACATACATACATACATACATACATACATATATATATATATATTCCATTAACATACACAAATTGCAATTATCCACAATGAATTACAACCACATCGTTCACCATCTTACTTACATATTGCAAAACCAGGTGAGCATGAAATGAGTGATAAATCATTGGCATGATATCCACCTAAATCTAGCATAATCAACGTTTTTAGTTTTCCATTTACATAGTGTAATAATACACACACAAAAAGAGAGGGTTAGGGCATATATTCATTTCATTTCATTTCATTCCTTAACTAAGGGAGGAGAGTGAAAGAGATAAGGAAGAGAGAGAAACAATATTTTCTCAAAAGTCAAATTTCACACGTCAAGCCACAAGATTGGGTTTCAATAGTTATTTACAAGTTTCGATAATTTTCCACTATGGTTTGCTAAGTTGATTGGGATCCTTCATATTTCTTTTTACATTTTCTTGTTGGTTGCAAAAATGCTCAATTTAGGCTTGGAGGCTAAGAAACCACGTTTAAAAGCTACATTTTTTAGTTGATGCACAATCGTTAAATTATTACGTGTCCTTCTTAAATACCAAGAACTGACATGAACTGATGGAATTCAAAACTGGTCAAAATCGGTATAACTTGACTTAGTCAACAACTTGACTTAGTCAACACTAGAGGCCTACAAAATCCCCTTGCCAAACTAGCATGGAATGTGTTTTAACAAAAACTAAAGGTTCCATGTAATTTTCTTGTCAAAATACTAGAGGTTTTCATAGGAAAAGAAACATTTTGTTGCTTAGGGTCCAAATGGCGAGCTAATACGAAACCCATTTTTTTGGTTTAACATCTTCCTAAAATTGTAAAATGGGTAATAGGGCTCCTAGAGGAGTGAAGAAGAGAGTACAAATGGTCGAATGGGGTAAATATAAAGCTTGATGTGACTCTCCTCACAACAAGGAACACATATGAAACTTGCCATATCTTTTATGGGCTCAATGATTTTTTACATGTCTTTGGAAATTGTATTTTTTCTAACTTTGAAAGGTAGACAGATATTGTTGTTTTAGCTAACTCATATAGTCCTCGCCAGTACCAATGGACACAAATACTAAGTTTTGACACCTTGGGTTTAGCAATGAATAAGGTTGTTGTCGTGGCATGGTTGAGGGTAAAATTGTAAGTCGGTAGCATAAATTAGGAAATGGTTTTTTACTGATTGCACTATCCATCTGGTTAAGTATATAATGATATAATATTTCTATTATATTGCAAATGAAGAACCAACTCATAATAAAATTATAAAATATGCAGGAAAGGATACCATGCCTGAGTGAAAGTGAATCATCCCAAGTTATGGAGCTTGATCCTGCATCCACAACAAAACTTTGCCAACAGTCCACGAACCTACTCTTGACTCCCCTCAATTCAACTATCCAACAAGAAATAATAAACCACGTGCATGCCTCTAACTACAAGCCTACTTGTGAAGATGTATGTACCAAGAGATGGTTGAGCGTATGCAACAAATTTTGGGGAACATCTTCTCTTTTAATCTCATAATTCTTTCCACCCTTGGTCCTATCTAATAAACTCATTTGTACATAGCCTACACTCATTTCTTCCCATGGCAATATGTCTTCTTTTGAGGTGTTTTGTCAGGAAACTCAAAAACTGAGCACATGGTTCCATAGTTCAACCGTGAAACAAAAATAATAATTACTATACAATGCCAATACCCTCCACTCCTACCCTCAAACTGACAACATGTGTAACACGCCTAACTAGAGGATGTGCTGTCAGAGGTTATGGAGATAGATTTTACAACTATCAATTTCTTTTCCTAGATGTCCATGCCATGTTTCAAGATCCACACATTGGCTGAGAGGAGTTTGGCTAAGGTTGTGGAATTTGGATTCACACCTACCAATTGCATTTTCTTGAAAGTTTCTACATATTTTAAAAAAATCCATTTTTCAAACCCTATATTCAATGTATTCCATGAACACATATTTATTTCAGGCATTTTGTCAACCATTTCATATGCCTTGTTCTTGCTTCCACCTTTTGCATACATATCTACCATGACACTTGGAATTAAAACATTTGACAAAAGTCTCTTCTCCATAATGCTTCGGTTGATGTCCATACCCTATTTTGAAGCTACTACTATTTTGGTGCTGGCTATGTGTATGCTAGCAAATGTGGAACTGATCAGGTTGGACACCTGTTGCTTGCATATGGTGAAACAAGGAAATTTTAACAAACTTATTTTCTACACATACTGCAGTCATTACTATTCATTAGGACACATATCTTTGGGCACTGTATCAACAATTCACATGCCATGTGTATTCTCCCATGTTTTACATCCATGTCTACTAAAGCACTTGCAACTACAACATCTGAAAAATTCCTCTATCTTTTATGCTTTGTTGGATGTCCATACCCTATTCCAGAGCTTACATTTTGACACAGGTATGGGAGTACATAGGCAAATGTAAACTGATCAGGTTGGAGACATGTTTTTGCATAGGTGAAACAATGTGACTATCTCGTGAGGAAACCCATGTCTTCTATATGCTGCAGTAAACATATTACCTGTGAAGTTGTCTCATTCTTTCATTCGGTCAAACACTATGAAAACCTCCATGCTCAGTGAGACGTGCTTGCCACAATTTTCCCCACTTCAACTATCCAATTTATGCTAAATTTAAAACATGAACTTGGGTTTCATCTTGGTTAATGCCTCCGAATGTAAAAAAGTGTTTGGATTATTATGCAAGGATAATGACAGGTCGGGAATGCGCCATATTCTACGAAAACATCTCCTACCCGCCAAACCAGCTACCACACACTACCTCATCCTCTTTCCTGCATCTCACTTACTCCAACCACTCCAGTCCACGCTTTTAAATGCTTCTTTCATTTATTTTAAATTTTAATTATCTTAATTTAACTTATTTATTTTATTATTAAAAAATATATTTTGATTCATGTTTTGTTTTATTAATTATTTATTTTTATCTATCTTAACTGATTTATAATAATGGACTTATAAAAGGCTCAGTGAAAGAGGATAGGGGAGAATAAATCGGGGAATTAGACTTTGTTCAACAAATCAATAAAGTTGATTTCATTCCAAGTTATGTTTACGTCATTATAATGTTTGTAAATATTAGCAATAGCTTTGGTAGGTGCTTTTGCAAATAGAATATGATCATTTTGAAATAGTAGCCTTGAATGTAAATATTTGTATGTCTCTAAGCCCAAATTTTTTTCACACATATTATATGCTGGTCATCAAGTATATAAATTTTCACACCAGCCCTTTCCAGGTATTTTGAATCATTGAGTTCCATTAAATTATTCATGTAGTGCAATAAGGAAAGAAGAATTATGTCCCTTTGTGTAGGAATAACATTTATCAACATCGAGTTGACAAGAAGGTCAAAATTCTCATAATCTAGATGATGATATTGATAGTATGGAGGTTTTACATGGTACCTTGAAACATCAATTGAAAATTATTCATCATTGAACACTTATTTCACTAAATCTGGACATATTCTAGTGAATATGGACTCCAATATTACATGTATATGAAGAAATCTATCTCCATTTTTGTGTATATTGGATTCCATTTTTGGCTAGAATGGATTCCATTATTACTATGATTGGATTTCATTAGTAGTAATAATTGATTCCAATATTGTCATTATTGGACTTATTCAAGTTCCAATTTCACTATTATTGGATTCCAATTTCCTTTTATAGCACTCCAATTTCATTATTACTAGATTCCAATAACGTACTTAATGGATTCCATTTTTTCCACTAATGGAATCCAATTTCTAAATCCTAATTTTTGGATTTTAGTTTCACTATTTTAGGAATTAGATTTTATTATTATCTGATTCCCCCTCATAAGCCTCGCGGCCACCAACTTACACAATTCAAGTGGTTGCTAACTTACATAAGCCAAGCGGCCGCTAACTTCAAGATAGTGCGTAAGTGATTGTTGTGATTTATGCCACATATCAATCTTAATATCATCATACATATAAAACTATTTATGCATACCTTATTCATATCAATAAACGTTGACATTGAAAATCTTATCAAAATTATACTCTAAGATAGATCTTATATATTTTAGAGCTTAACATCCTTGAATGGTGTTAAATTTAACGGTTGTTTAAATGTTTTTTGTGATTTTATATGTAACATACTTTCAAATATTTTATAGAAATGGCACATGTGACTTGCATGTTTAAAAGGTTATTGTCAATTTTTATATAAATTTATATAAAAACTTATTCATATATATTAAGCATAGTTAAAAACCATTGGTGATTCTAATTTATAAATTTTTTAAGTAGTGTATTAGTGTGAGTGATTGCACTTAAAAATTAGACTAGTCGTATGTCTAAGCTGTGAGCCTCGATTCACACTTATATCGACTCACATTTCTAAGCGCAAGTCTCAAATCACACTTCTAAGTGTCAGTCTCGACTCACACTTTTAAGTGTCGATCTTGATTCACACATCTAAGTGCGAGTCTAGATTTGCATAGCTAAGTGCAATAACTCACCTATCAATTTTTTTTTGGTAACGGTAATTTTCTAGCACTTTGTCCTTCAAAAATAAAAAATAGTGTTTATTTATATTAATTACTCTATATAAATTTCATTATTTTTAATATATATTGATGTAAATTTTGTTAATTTATATATAAATCTATATTAAAAATTGATGGTCAAATATTAAATATGCAAGTCACGTGTGATGTTTATTACAAATATTTACAAGTATTTTATGACTATAATAAAGAAAACCGTCTAAACGGGCATTAAGATTCACATGTCAAAGTGAAAGAACAAAAATTAAAGGCTTTATTTTACCCAAATTATATAAGGGATTTTATTTATAGTAAAAAAATTATAATATTAAATTATTACATTTATTCTTTACAATACCAAATGCATTATTAATGATAACCATTTTGGAAGGAAAAATGGTAATTAATATTACAGTTGCCTCAACATTAATTAGGAATTAAAATGAACTATGTAAAATTCTACATTTTAAATTACATGTGCCATTCGAAATATGTGCGCCTTCTAGAGCACGAAACTACTGTAAACCATTAATAATCCATTTAATGTAAAGCAATGTAAAATCATGTGCATTCCCTATTAAATTCACGTGCCAATGAAATTGGCGGTTGGATTTTTTAGTTACATGTCTCTATAAATAGACAATTTTTGAGTAATTGTTTTTAACATTTGCCTTTCTATTCTCTCTGTCAATGTGTAAGCGAGACAATTTATTCATCAATAGAAAAATCTCACCAAGGTAAGAATCAATTTTTTTGTGTTCGATTTCTTGAAACATTTTGATTTCCTCTCCAGGTCAAAAATTGGTATGCATTCTCACCTTCAACCCCTCCAAAATTACAAAATTATGTTAATGTAAAATTTTCCATAGCAGATTAGGGCTTATATCCATGTAGGGATTTTATAGATAATTAAACGGAAGAAATTTTTTTACTCAATATTTTATAGAAGGTAGTTTTGTTTATCAAATAAATAATTTCGTAATATAGTAAAAATGTGTTAGAACAATGAAAGAGGATGGAATACAACACATCTTGACAAGATAAATGATGCAGATTAATCTGTAATAACATGAGAGGAAAATTTGAATTTTTTTCAAACCCATAACACCTGCCAAGAATGTGTTCTGTTGTTTTTTGAAAAATAATACTAGTGGTATGGATGGTGGCTCAATTTGCTGCTGTAAATAAGTGAATATCATAATCAATTTATGGTCATGGTGGTGTGTAGGAATCGATGAGTAGATGTATTTGATAAATTTTATATTATTTTGTTGGTCTTATTGTTGTCCACAAATAGTCCTTTGCTACACATACTCACTAAAATTTAATGGCTACGACGTCATTCACATTGTCAATAACAACATTTTATAATATATTCATGTTAAGAATGGGTTTTCATTCAATGTGTTAGTGTTGGATTACAATGAGATATTTGTGAAAAAAATATGGTAATGAAAGAGTAGGAGAACCAAACAAATTCTGGAGAACAAAAGAACAAATACAAATTTTTGAAAGGATAATTCGAGGAACAAGGAAACTCTAAGATGTTTCTTATTATCTTTAATAGAAGCACCATTGCTACTATAGTGGAAGCAACATCTATCATCTAAAGTATTCACAAAATATAATTTTTCTCTACTCAGGTTGCATTTATGTGGATTGTTATCTTTTGTTGCCTATAGTATTTCTCTCGTCTATGCTTCAATGTCATATTTTTCTTTAAGGGCCTTTTTGTAAATGGATGTGGGGCCTTTCAAATCCACCATATTCACCCTTTTACAAAAAAATGGACATAGTAGTTGTACATGAAAATATGTTATTGTGGTATAACCTAGCTGACTCTATGATGATAATATTTTATTTTATTTTGTTAAATCTTATCGATCGATAATATCCAATTACTATGGTGTTGCATAAGCTAGTGGACGCTAAGCTAAAAAATATTATTCTTTGTCTTGTAAAATGCTAGTGATCCATAAGCCCCAAATATTATATTGTGGAAGTATTCTATTACCTTAACGGGCACTAAGCTTGAAACATCTTACTTTATTATCTCCAGCATCCTGCAAGAACTCTATAACTTTCATTAAAACAAATAATTTCTCCTTAATCCACTAGTCAAAATAAAAAATTCTGTAACTTTTCAATTTTGTAATGTTTATATTTTGTTTAAATAATTTTTTAATCTACAAAACTTATTTATATTTTTCTTTATTTTCTAGTTAGTACTGTTTTGACAATTATGAGGCCTCATTGCAACATTATTTTTTTCTATTTAATAAAAATAAAAATTCTAAGAAAGACATTTGCCCAATCTTTAAATAAGATACAAGATTTAGAAAAAAATGTTAATAAAATATTCACTACATTTAATGTTTATCTAAAGAGGAAGATGTATTTGCATGCTTGGACAAGTAACACATCTAAAATAGTACACTATTCATAAAAATTAATCAAATTTATTTAAAAAATCACATTATAAACATTTCTAAATTTAATCCCATCCCACTTCTTATATATTTTATTCTTTTTTTTTTTTTTTTTTCTAGTCAATTTTTTTAATCTTTTCTTTATCCACGTTTGAAATAAAAACTAGATTTGTAAGTTAAATTTTATAAAATACTATTTTTTCTATGATTGTATTAATTTTTTTATATGGATTATATTGTGTTAAAGACAAGAAAAATAATACTATTATTAGTTATTGATATTGTGACAAATATTTTAACTAATTTGTTTCAGATATTCCATTTAGTATAAAACTTCTATCTTTATTTAGGCATATTCAACTCGTAAAATCATGGTGGTTTTTTTAATCGCACCTAAAAAATATAACATATTATGTATTTCAAATTTTCGACTATATTGCTACATTATTTCAAGCATAATATGATTCTAGATCACTCTATGTTTTTCAAAAGAATTATATATTTGATGCATGATTTTATTTTTGGTTTTGTCTTCTATTTGAATTTTAACGTGGGTATTTATATTATGTGCAACATTTAAATTGAGAATTATAGTATATACATAATTTATGCATTCAAAATCATTACATATGGGCATTCTATTTTAGCATTATGTAGATTTTGGCATACCGTATGTGCAGATTTTATACATTAAGTATTGTTACATTCTACTTTTTATAAAAATATTAAATTGGTTATTCTTAGCAATATAAAGCACGTAATGCAAAAAATTATAGAAAACTTTTAAGAAAATCAGACATATAGCACATCTCCCAACCCTAAGGCATGAACTTGCCGCTCAGTCTTGTTTAATTTAAAATGTCATTAAAAAAATTACTATTAACAAGGTTTATTAAATATACGTTAACATAATGATTGGTTACTTTATACAGGGATTAAGGCACCCAAAACCTTACAATAGAATGCATCGTGAGCATCACCAAGAAGGAACAAAAAAGAAACATGATAAAAAGGGCTAAAACAACTTATCCCAAACTACAATCCAATAGATTAATACAACAAAAATCATAAAACATGGAGGGGAAAACATCCCAAATGATATAGTCCACAAATAGTCAAACAAAATCTCCAAGATCTAAGGGACTAGTTAGTTTTCAAACATTTGTACTCCTTCGAGTTGACGCTCTTCCTATCCTTTCATCTGATCATCCTGCTCACTCGTGATAGGGATGTCATCTTCAACCTGATCTTCCTCATCAGAACTAATGAGATGGAGATTATACCTATAAACTTTGTGTCCCTGCTCTAGCTTGACCATACACCCCTATAACTCTAAAACCAAAATTTTGATCTCTACCATATCTTCCCTAATAAAGTTTTGGGTGATACAAATTTTCTTAGAGGTATCGATGCAATGCATGACACTTTTTCCCATATATATTCCAACTTTTCCTATGGCCTCCATATCCCTTTCCACCTGACTCACCCTGAGAGAAATTTTATCAAAAGCCACATTCCAACCCAACTCCACTCTCTCTTTCCCTTTAGATGACTCCCCTTTCATATTAATCAGAGAACCTACAACCTTAGTACCAAGATTTCCCTTCCCATGAGTTTTATACTCTTCTTTCTCCTCAGTTTGTTCATATGGTCAGTAAGAGTACAATTGTCATTTGAATCCCCCACTTTGGGATCTAATTCCTTTTCCACCATCATTTTACCATTATTAAAAATAAATATAATTAGACCATGGTGTATCGTAGTATCGATTTCACTATTGAAAATCACTCACCGATGCAAAGAGAGAACTAAACAAGAAAAAGGGAAGGCTCATAACAATCTTATGCCTAAATATATTAAGTATTGTAAGATGGTGAGTAAATATATTTCTATAATTCACTTCAAGAGTAATGTACCTCATAAGGTAGAGAAAACCATATTCCAAATATCAGAAATGTTGAGCCTAGCTATATCGTCTACTAACAGGTAAACCATTTCTTTACCGCAAAAGAAAGTATCAATTCTAGTGGTATCCAAATTGATTCTCCTTTGGAAGATGAGCAACATCACATATTTAACAAGATACTTAGAGACAGAAAAATCATGGTATAAGTCATTTTGTAGCTGGGGAGGGGATTCAACTGACTCTTTGTCACTCAGGCATTGGAGAAATGGATAACACCTTCATTAAGGATTTGATATATCCTCACTACTTTAGGTCGTGCCTTTCAACCAGGTGAGAGGACCAATTTTATAATCTCTGTCGGTGAAGGACATAAAGGGATCCTTATTTGCACAATTTTCAAGGGAACCTTGAGAAAATATGATCAATACACCACAATTTAACTCACACAAGTTGTCACTTCTAAAGAATGGAGATATTTTCTAAACAAGGTTCAGGTTACTAAAGACACTTAAAAACTGCTTGCTTATGTATATTTTGGGAATAGAATTTTTTCATTTTTGGATACATAGCACAAATAGGGGTACTTCAGGTAGGATTCATGGTTATTTGAAATTTTTGGTGGGGAATTAAGCAAGATGAAGTTGATTTCACTAGATCTTTGAGAACCTCTATAATAATTGGAAAACTCAACAACATAAAGCTTCAGAATAGCAAAAATATTACTTCAACCAGAAGGTGTGCATCAATGGAGGCCTAGATCTGCATGGTTTCACACACTCTTCAATAATTCAACATAGAGGATCAAGTTAAAGACTCAATTAAACATTAAAGATCATTGGTTCATCACACCTAAGATACACTCATAGACTTATAAACAATCTTTATCAACAAAATGACAGTAAAGTGATTTTAAATTGTTTATTTCATTACAGGATGAAGGATCTTCTCATAATGAAATTACAAATGCCACTATATTATCACAAGGAAGATATATTGTGTGATTCAGATGGATTTTAACATAAGATTGTAACAGGAACATTAAAACCATTTGAATACATTCTAAATAAAAGCAGACATAATTTTGCTCAAGATCAACACTAATTAATTCAAGATCTATTAGATTTATCACGATTGGAAATTTTATTGAACAATCTTACAGCTTGTCAATGGATATACAATTGAAACCACCTTGATGTGATCAAATCTAAAACACAAGAGATTAACAGGTTTCTCAGATGGTCTCTCAGGAAGATGGGATTTCTCAAATTTTCTTGTAAAAATTAACCCCCAACCTTTTGCAAGAGTATTCTCATTGCATTTATACAATTTCACTCACTCACTCATCCCAAATTTCCCCCCAAAAGAAGAATATTCAAGGAATCCTTTGTTTGTTACAAGTTTGTTCTAGAAAGTGATGTTTAACAAGTTTACACTCAAAAGTTGCTAGGTGGATAAATCATGAATTGATCACATTTCTCATACCCTCAACCATGACTAGGATGCCATGCAATAACTTTTTAATAGTCTTTTTATCCAAAATTCACCCCTCAAGGTAATTTTGATAACATGCATCAAATTCTTCAGTCCCGAGCAAGTAGATTGATTCAAGGCCTCGAAATCATGTTTTTGGGGCCCCATCGGCTTCTCTCTAACTCTCCCATCCAAGAAAAAATCCCAACGAGTTAGAAAAATGGAAAAAATGCAAAAGATAAGGTTGCAGGACTATTTTAAAGCATTTCAGGTCTGAAGGGTGCGGATCGTACTAGTGTGGGTCGTACCGAGGTTCGTCGTACCAAGTTTGGGACCAAAAGGGAAGAAAATCGGCTAAGTCAGACATTTTTGTCCCAGGCGGTCTGCGGGATAGTTGGGACGTCGGGATGCGTGGGACACGAAAAGGTGAAACGGCCGTAGGCAATAAAAATCATCAAGTTTTTTGTTTCACGTGGTTTGGGACAGCCGGGACAAAAGTATGCGTGGGGCACGAATCGGCCGATTTTCCGCAAGACGGTCTATTACGGGCAGTGCGGAGATTTTTGTCTGGGAAAATAAAGACAAAAGTATGCATGGGACGCGTAAAGGTGAAAAATCTTCAAAAGGGGACAAGGAAGCATGAATCGTCTAATGTGGGAGAATTGGTCTGGGATAGCTAGGACACGCGGACCCGATTTTGCTGAAATAGCTGCAGCAAAGAAGAAAAGTCAACATTTGACCCGTGAACTTCAAACGGCCATAACTTTTGACTCCGAGCTCCGATTTTCACAAAATTGGACTTTATGGTTTTTAATGAGGGTAGATATATTTAAATAAAAGAAACATATTCAGCTCTAGTCAATTCATGCTCATTCTGTCAAATGACAGAAAATGCCTGCTGGATCGAAAATAGTTGCCCGCACTCGAAGGCCATAACTTTTGCATTTCTCAACGAAATCGCAGAAAATTTGTACCATTGGAATTTTGGCTCCGAGCCCAATGTACAAAAATCAATAAATTCAGGATTTGATGAGATATTAGTGGGGTTTTTTTATAAAACGTGCCGGGTTCATAACAAAGTGTTTTATTTGGTGGTTGGGAGTGCAATAAATAAGCATGGTCATCATTCTTTCTCTGCTTGTAGCACTGGGATAATATGGGGAACCTTTTACAAGTAATATTTAATTAATTTACTCCATTTAATGCCTCTTAAAAGTGGTTTAAGAATAGATTTCGGGATTTCCATTTTCCCCTTCTCTCTCTCTTCTCGTTTTCTTATAAATTGGAGTATTGGGCTCATTGTAAAAGAGGAGTAGTTTTTATAAGCAAAGCTCTGCCAAAATTGATTTTTGAAGCCAATGTGTTACAGCCCTTGTTTTGGACTCCTTGCATGGTTATCCAGGCCATTATCTTGTAAACCGATTGAATCTGTGCATATCGGAAGAAATAAAATATAAGTTTGTGGATGCATCTTCCCCTGCTATTTTTTCTTGCATTCTTCATTCCCCTTCAACCTTGATTACTAGAATATTGTGTCTATTTTTATGTTTTGCAGGGATCCATTATCCTTGTGTATGTTTGAAATGTCATTGTGAATGCATTTTTCTAGATTATGGAGAACTGTCATCACCCCTTCTAGTGTGCACTTTACTTCTGTATCTCACGCATTGGAAGACTACTCTCACACCCTCCTTTTCTGGTGTATCACCGCTCTAGTGTAGGATTTCATTTTATGCATTCTCTCTCCCTGGTCCCTTGGAAAGTTAGATTAGAATAGTTAGTTTACCCTGCATTAGAGTATATTGTGGCAGGTAGTTTAGGAGAAAGAACCATCTTTCTCTGGAGGTCTATCTCAAGTAGAAAGTCCCACAACTTGGAGATAGTACCCATGTTATCCAATCACACCATGATTTCAAGTCTACGCACTTATATGAACATAGGGTTGCTATGATTCGGTGATAATAAGTCCTTCTAATCATTCTTTTATTCTATCGCAAGAAATCCCCTTTTTAATAATTTACGCAGTGGCTCCACATGGCTATACTTGACAAGCAATCCTTTTCACCCTCAAGAATACACCTTGAGAAATGAGTTCCCTCGTAGGGATACTTACATTTGTGCATTGTGATTCCGAGTGTCCTTGCATGGATTATACCACATTCATTTTCTGTGAGTCTGAGTCGGATAAGTGCAAGGAGGAGCTAGCAAAAACCTCCATGTGTTTCCTTGATGCAACTACAAAGGTGAAGTCCAGAGGCAGGTTCCCAAATGACCATAGGCCCTCCACGTGTTCAAAACCCTAAGGTAAAGAGTTGACTTGGTTGCTAAAAATTTAGAGTATGGGAAAGTCCAATGGAAGCTTCCACATGTTTGTTTAATGTAACTTCAAAGATGAAGTCTAGAGGTGGGACCTCAAACAAGTGCAGGATCTCCATGTGCCCTGGGACCAAGACAATTACATCATCCTTTGAAAAAATTTCAGTAAAAAGAGGCAAACAGAATCCTCCACGTGTCTCTTTGGTGCACTTTTGATATGGTTCCTAAAAGCGGAGACCCCAAACAAACGCGGGCTCTCCATGTGTCTTAGCTTGAAAATGTTTTTGAAAGAGTTTAAGGACCAGCGAAGGTGCCACGTGCCTAGGGTTTGAGAAATTTTCCTCAGCCATTGAAAAGTCTAAGTATGGGTAGGGCTAGCAAAATATTCCATGTGTCTCTTCGGTGTGTTTTTGGTATGAAGCTCAAAAGAAGGACTCCCAAACAAGCGTGGGCCTTCCACGTGTCTAGGGTCCGACAAAGTTGCACCAGAAACTTGGAAAAGTCTAAGTATGGGAAGATCCAATGGAAACCTCCACACGTCCCTTCAATGCTCTTTCAAAAGTAAAGTTCAGGGGTAGGTCCCCAAGTAGGTGCGGGCCCTCCACATGTCCCAAGATTTAGAAAATTTCTTGAGAAGTATAAGTATAGAGAGGAACTAGCAGAAGCCTCCACATGTCTCCTTGGCACAAATATAAAGGTAGGACCTAGAGATGGATCATAAAATGAGCGCAGGCCCTCCACGTGGAAAATATTTGAGTTGAAGCAAGCCAAAAAACTTCAAAATGCTCCAGTGACCGGCCTCTTCACTTCCAACTTTTGATGTGGGCCCTATTGGAGTTGCAAATCACTTTTATACCTTTACATCATTTGAAAAAAGAGCTTAAAAACTCTAAAGTGTTCCGCAAACCCACTTCCCTACTTTTAATTTTCAAATGATGACTCAAACATGTGACATCTCTCTATCCTCTTCGGGGTTGCGAATCAATTTATAAATTTTATCCTTTTCACAAAAATGCAAAAATCTTCAAAATGTTCCAACGATCTGCCTTTGTCTTGAAAAACGGTCACGTGTGCATCTTCAGGGTCAAAGTAAGAATTTTTCCCTGCTACTTCATGTTTGTTGAATAATCGATTAGATACTATCAGGGTCTTGGGGCCAATTTGGTATTTTTTACAAATGTGACAAAAGTGAAAAGTTTCACCAAAAAGACCCACCGGCTGCATCTAATTAGAAAGGACCTTATTTCAACGGATGTTGGGACAAAAATTTGACAGGGAAAACATGACTGTGGAAAAATAGAAGGGGAAACCCCAAATTCATGCCCAAATTAAAAATTCATTCTCTTGGATAGAGAACTGGAAAACAATATCTAGACTGAATGTGATCACACTCAGGACTGATCACTTGAGTCTTTGTCACCTCTTCACACAACCCAATGTAAACACTCGTCAGCGACGTTGGATGGAGTTTCTTTTTGAGTATGATATTGATATAGAGCATGTGAAGGGGAAGGAGAATGTGGTTGTTGATTCCCTGAGTAGACAGAGACATGTGGTTATGGCTACTTTAGTGGGTACCAATTTTTGGAGTAGGATTTTGTAGCAGCTTCCTCACAAAAGTTTATGCCTTGTATCCAAAGCAAATATTGAGTCTCAGAGACCCCTTGAGGGGAATTTTTATGTATTTTCACTAGAGACAGATGGTATTCTTAGGCACAAAGGTCAGATTTATGTTCCTAGAGATGGAGGGTTGAGACAGAATATTTTGACATAGGCTCATCATGCACCTTATTCAGCCCATCTCGGGGTGAAGAAGATGTACGCCACCTTGAGACAACTTTACCACTCGAGAGGACTTTAGAGAGACGTGGCTCAGTTTGTGTCATGCTATTTAGAGTTTCATAAGATGAAGGTCAAACATCAGCATCCAGCTGGCCTTCTCTTTTCTCACGCCATACAAGAGGGGAAATGGGACACCATTTACATGGACTTCATAGTTGGGTTAGCGATGTCGAGATACCACCACGACGCCATCATGGTCATAGTAGATAAATAGACAAAAGTGTCTCATTTTTATCTAGTGAAGACCACCTACACAGCTAGTGTAGTGGTATGGTTATATCTTGATGAGATTGTCAGGTTACATGGGATTCCGAAAAGATCATTTGTGACCAAGATCCTTTGTACACTTCTCACTTCTGGATGATGATGAAATATGCTCTCGGGATGAAGATCAATTTCAGTACAACATATCACCATGAGACAGATGGATAGACTGAGTGGGTGAATCATATTTTTAAGGACATGCTTAGGATTTACATTATGGATCATCAGTTGAGATGGGAGGAGTATTTATACTTGGTGGAGCTTGCCTACAATATGATTTTCAAAGTTTGATAGAAATGGCTCCTTTTCGGTACTTTATGTTAGAGAGTGCAAGATACATTTTAGTTGGAACATGTTGGAGGACAGGGGTTTCTCTTAGGCCATCCTTATTATTGGATAAGGAGCAGTAAGTTGTTATGATCAGGCAGAGATTGCAAGAGGCGCAGGACTGATAGAAGAAGTATGTAGATCAACATAGGATAGATCGTAGTTTTGAGGTGCGCACGATGGTATTTCTTCATGTCACGCCACATAATAGCCCTATCCTTTACGGAAAAGGTTCTTATCTTGCTCCTATATTTGTGGCTCCCTTTGAGATCTTGGAGCATATCAGTCCTTTGGCGTATCATCTAGCATTGCCACCTAGCTTGTCTCATGTCCATGATGTATTTCATTTTTTTGTACTTAGGAGATACATTGCTGATCCTTCTCATGTATTAGATTGGGGCACACTATAGGTGTAGGATCTAGGGTAGGTGATGGTGGAGCCCATCCGTATTCTAAAGCGCAGGGACCACCGGGCATTTGAGGTAGAGAGATTGACTACGTTTGAGTCTAGTGGGACAAGTATGATGACAGTCTTTGTTACATGGGATGATGCTCTATTGCTACGAGTCTAGGTTTTGAATGCTCCAGTGACTTCCTGGAGGAAGTTGAGTCTAAGGGGAGGGAGATGAAGTGCCCACTTCCTTCGACATTTATTACTATTGATTTCAATAATTTTGACTATACTTATGGATATTTTGTATTATTTTGACTTAGAATGATGTTAAATGTTAGAGATACTAATACTATTGTTGGATTCGATTCATAGTATGTTTGTGTGGATTATTAGAGATATTTTATATCGATGAGGATATACTTGTGGACAGGATTATATATTTTTGACATGCTATATTTTTGTCATATTGAGTAGACCTTAACAATTGAATTAATTTAGTGATCCTATTGATATTGATGAAATGCGAGAATCAAGATGTTGTTAGAAATTTTAAATGATAATGTTAATTTCTTGGATGATGATTTGATTCATATGTAGATGATTGTTGATTTATATTGCATATTTTATCTTGGATGTTTTGATGCGGCCACGAGGCCAAAGGAGGTATTATGTGTTTTGGAGGTAAACATTATCACAACAAACAACGCGGGGATTGGATACCAACCACATTGGAATGCTAGATGAATTCAACAAGGGTCACCATGGCAACATGTATTTTTTATGTCTATGTGTTTGAATTGTTGTTAAGGGGTCCGCATGGGGGGATCATCTCCAATTATGACCAAGGGGTTTGTGTGTTGTTCTTTGATTTATTTTTCTTTATTTAATTTTAGTATGAGATTTTATAGTGATGTAATTTCCTTGCATTAATTATTTAAATTGTGTCTTAATTTAGTTAATTAATCATGTCCTAAACTAATTAGGGATGGGACAAAAGAATTAATTTATTAGATTTGATGGCTCCTTGGGTCATGTGTTGTAAGTTGAGTGCTTGTGATCTTGAGCGTTGTACACTCTACCCCTTCATGGAAATTCAAATTTGGCCTTAAGGGCCAATTTTGGAGGCTTGTGGGACAAGATAAACTTGTCCCACACCACTTAAATTACTATACCAACCCTACCTATGGATTGGGGGTATAAAATAGACCCCATTATGTGTTTTGTAAGTAAAAAAGTAACATTTATTGCACTTTTCTTACATGGCTTTTAGAGTTTATCGTTAAGGGGTGTGGGATTGGTTTGTGTGTGTAAGTAATTTGTCATTTCTCTCACCCACCAATTTTTTGTGCATTAGGGTTGAGGTTTGACTTATGATGTGGAGATGAGGATGAATGATGTGTCATCCTACATGGTGCCACCTCACCCTTTTCTCTCCCTTTTCTATTTATTCAAGTTCTTTTTCTTGTTTGGGGATTTACTTATTTTCTTTTGTGCTCTTGAATTTTATGAGTGGGAGGATTTTGGAGTTCTTGTGGATTTTTGGAGCTTTTTGGTGATTTTTGGGCTTGAAGAATTTTGGTGTGTGACTCTTGGATAAAGATATACCATTTAAAGGTAGGAGCTACACTATTGTTAAATTCTTTATTTTATATTGTGTATATGTATATGTTTTTGTGTATGGGGATCTTACATGTAGGGAGGCATAAGAGTTTATTTCATGTTTTGGAGGGAGTTGGGTTGGGTGCCCCACCTTGGATAAGAAATGCTTGCATTTTTTTACATGATTGTTTTTATGAGGGAGACATAAGATATGGTAGGGAGGAATAAGAGCGTCTTGAGGGAAGCATAAGAGTTGTGTATGGATTTTGATATGTTTATTAGAGGGCTTTAAGGTGGGAACCTATTTCCCATTGGGAGGCATAAGTGACCTCCCCATGGACTTTGGTCCTTTGGAATTTGCATTTTGAAACATTGTATATTTTTTTAGTTATTATTGTGGTTGTAGTTTGAGTTGTTTGTTGTTTTGGAATGGTTGTGAAAGCCTTGTATTGTGATATGAACGCGATTTTTTTGTTTCCATGAAAATGATCCATTTTTCATTGCAATATGGTTGGGGCTCGGGGAAAATGAGGAAGATAGCTTCTTCTCCTCATTGGATTATTGGTTGGGTGGAGATTGTTTCTTCTCCCCCTTTTTGTTGTTGATCGATTTAGCTTAGTTTAGTTCTAAGAAGGAAACCCCTTCAATCTTAAAAGGAAAGAATTTACAAGTGATAAATCTATCACCTAGACTAAACTAAGCTTGATTTTGAGAATTCCACCATAGTTTCTTCCTTCCTTGCTCACATGGCTTCCATTTCTCCAACCTGTAAATTAAACAAAAACAATGTGAACAAATGAGGAGAATAGGGTAGGAAAAGGATTTAATAAGAATGCATAAGGATTCTTAGGGTTAGTTTGGAACCCTAGGATCTAGTGGCCACAAGTGAACTGATCCAAGGGTTGAGGATGAACCCTACAATTGTTTGGTAGGAATGAATATTATAGATGTTTTAAATAAATATTAAAGGTATGTGTAGATGGGTGAATGGGGCCATTTAAATACTTGGGGTGCAAAGTCATTATATAGTTCTAGTATGTTTTAGGAAATTAATGAAATGGACATTAAAGCTATTAGGATAATGAAACTAAAATAACTAAGTATAAGGTTAATTTATTTTGGGTTTGAATAATAAGTAAGGAGGAGAAACACATTTAACCAAGTAAATTAAATTATGGCACCTTCCTAGTTGAGTGTCAATTATTTGATCTTAGAAATACATTAAGAATATTTGACCCACTTAAATTTAACGTAGTCCATCTTTGTAAAGTAGAGTTTATTTTTGTAAATTAATTTAATGTACCGTAGGGGTTAACACCCTTGTAACCTTTTAACTTTAAAAAAATTACCGCAACTTTCGGGTTAACTGTTTAGGGTTTTAATGTGTTCCTAAAACATCATTTTGTGGCCATTATAGCTTACATATTGCCTACTTAGCATACAATCTATCTTATACATGCATGTTTTTGTTTGCTTGTACTAAAACTTGTCTGCTAGCCACTTTGTTTGCGCGTGCCTTGGATTTTACCAAGCACATTCCCTTTCCCCTATAGCGCATATTTTTAGAGCAACAGTCGGTCCTCCTTTGGGTTGTATACCCCTTCAAAGACATCACATGTACCCCAATCTATAGGGGCATCATTTGGGTGAATCGGTCACCCCATACCCCATCATAGAGTTAGAATTCAATATATAACAATACCGGTACAACATAATTGTCAATATTAGATAGGGCTCAAAATAAAACTTGGGTCCTTAGCACAACATAGACACTAGTGCCCA
Organism: Taxus wallichiana var. yunnanensis; assembly: GCA_018340775.1. Lineage (NCBI taxonomy): Eukaryota > Viridiplantae > Streptophyta > Pinopsida > Cupressales > Taxaceae > Taxus > Taxus wallichiana. Next base: position 906,397,880 of record CM031239.1, read on the forward strand.
ATCTAGGATAATAGCACTGGCACCCCGACACTTCATGGATGCCTATGAATAGGGGGAACTTATATATTATTTTGTAGTTTAGCACAGTCTACAAAAATCCACACAATGGATTTTATTGGGCACACAGTCCTTAACATTCGTCATGCATGTATTACACACTTTCACGTTGGATCGAGTTCAAATTTTACACAACATCTGCAGTGGTGTTTTACTTTGTGGGAAGCAGTTAAAGGTTGGAGGATAACACAAAAATTTCTCCCTACACTTCTATCATATCATTGGCATGAGATCAACCCAAAAACTCATGACCAACACAACTTGTCACATCCCGCAAATCCATTATGTGTCGGAGGAAAGATAAGTCATAAAATGTAGAATGGTTTATGAGGGAAATAGTACATTTACTATTACGTAGATGAGTATGTAGCTACACATGCGTGCATATATCCTGAAAAGGATATAACCACTTACATGTAGTTGCATGTGCAATTTCGCAACATTGCTTGTCAACTGGCGTTCATAAATTATTTAACATTTTACAACTTTTCTTGTTTCATTTTTCTTAAATGAAGTTATTTTAATTTGTTGTGAGCATTGGTTCATAATATATGTTTGTGGTTTGGTTGTTGTACCTGGCTAGGGGATTACTTATCTTATTGATGGTTCACAAATGAATAGTAAATTTGTTTTTGTATGATTTTACTTTCTTACTACTAAATATGTTTACCCAATATTGATAAATATGCCTCATGTTGGGATTTTAATATTCATTACAAAGGAATATTGATAGGAATATATATATATATATATATATATATATATATATATATATGTTTGACAATGCATGTGTTGATTTTGTCAGCTTTTGAATCATAGTGCATAAGAGGGTCTTCATTACGATGTCGGTAATGCTATAAGACATCAACAAGGTAACATTAATTGTTTGGATAAACAACTTATTATTCTATGTGATGATGATACCGATCATTAGTCTAAGACCACATGGTTGACGTGTATGGGTTGATTGCTATTATGATCTTTGACCGAACTATATTACGGACTATCTATAATTGTTTCATTTTTCTAAATGGTCGAAGGCCATAATGAAGGGTGTAGTAATGTTACTCGTTTCTTGGTATTAAACCAAACTCCTTAGGGAGGGATTTATCATGAGTTTATCATTATTTAATTTTATGACTATCCATAGTAAACCAAAACATCATTAAAATCAATTTATAAGGTTTAAGTTGGTCATCAAAAAGACCCCAAATGAATGAAAAGGGTTGTTTGATAATCAAATCTTTGACCAAACTCAGTTTGGATTCCACTATGTAATTATTAAGGCATCAGATTAGCTGACCCAATGTATGCATAAAGGTTTAAATTGGTGGATGATTTGTTGGAGGTTATTATCATGCAAGATTTTGGTGATGGTAATTGTTTAAATTAGGCTGAATTGTTCGTCCACCACCATATGGGGAGGGAAATTGCTAATAATTGAATACAATCATAACATGGTACTATTATATTAAATGCATTTAATGAGCATTCAACTACCTAGGAAATGATGAAGCTTCTTGAGAAGCAACCACATGTGCATGCAATGTGGATTATTAAGGGTGGAAATGGGAAGTTGTGAATTCAATGAGGATATATATATTGGATAAAGAATGAAAGTTTCACCCTGTTTTATTAGTGAATGATTTCTAGTTCGATTCGGCGTAAAGAAGAAGAGAAAATTCACTATAAAATTACCAGTCTGAAGGAGTGGGGTACTTACCTTCTCATCATTATTTCATTTCCAAGAAATAAAATACGATCTTTGAGTGTTATTGGATGAATGCATGAGTTTACCTATTGCCTAGTTTTTGCAATTTATAGATTTGTGATCCGGGAATTATATTATTAAAATTATTTGTAGTTGTGCATGGTTTTATGTAGAATGATAAACAACTCGGGTTTGTTTCTTTTTATTTATATGAGCCTTTGGGTGTTTGGGTTTTCATGATTTTCATTTTACCAGCCATCTCGGGCCTGTACATGCTTTCGTTAACCTTAAAAACTTGGACCAAACTCAAGGGTTAAACATTGAGAGAGCTGGTTGATCTCGAAGCCATGATGTGGGTTTGATCCCACTATACTTAGCTTGAGAATGAGCCCTTGAGCTCATAACAAAATTGTTGGATTTATTTGGTGTTGACTAGTATAGTTATGGAGAACCCAGAATAGTTTTACCTATTCTAACTGTGCTTGTTATAACATATTATTTGCTTTAGGTTCATTAAGCTCTGTTGTTAGGGTAGAAACTGTGACTCTGAGTTAGAGATGACTGAGTTTTAAATTAACTCATATTAACAAGCTATTTATCCTGCGTATTTATAAAACCCTAGTTATTTGTTTGAGTGGGTTGGGCATTTTCGTACAAGGTCAACCCCATCTTGTTCCATCTATTCAATCATCTTAGAAGAGCGAGTTTCTATCAATTCTTGTTCAGGTTAAGGCTAAAATGGTGTGGATCGATAAGGTACTTGTTAGAGAATAATGGGTTCTTGAGCAATATTTGGAGTCTCAAACTAGTCAATTCGAATGAAATAAAGTAACCTAAGATTTGAATATTTTCACACAATTATGATTGTGGAATGATTAGCTATTACATCTTAGTGTTATTACACAGTGAAGGAATTAAACTATCTATGGGATGGAGAGTCCCATTTAGTAGAGGCAATATATTAGTGTGATAGTTTTCTTTAATACTCAATTTGATTTGGATGGATTGTTTTGCATAATAAGAATAAGTATTAATAGAATTTTTGTTTATTTAAGTTGAAATATATAAGGATTATTAATGCCAAGACAAATCCTTCGAGAATGGTAGTATAAGCTAATGACTATATAAAATTTGTTCTCGAGCATATGTAGTGATAATGGCCCAGTCTTAGCTATTTGCTTTTTAGAGTGTATAACAAGAATAGAGTGTAATCTATTGTTAAGATGATGATACCCCATTCTTATAAAATAAGGTCTAAATATTTTAAGAATGCAATAATTGACTATTATTTTTAACTATAGGTGTCAGACATTAATAAAAAAGGAATTACTTGGTCATATTGTTGATGTACTATTTGTGCTGAATTAAATATGATAAAGTTAAAGATCAACTAACAGTGTTATGGGTCAATTTAATACGGTGATTTAATGTTAAGGTTAGAAATCTATTTGATTATCCAAGATCTTATAATTATAGTGAACATGTATTAAATAAGAAATTTCTTGATCTAATAACAAATAGTATATATTTTATTTTTAGAAATAAAATGAAAAGGAAAAGAGAAGCTAGCCCATGCTAGTTATTTCTATCCATTTTTCCACACGGGAAAATAGACAATGGAGACCTAACAAGACCCAAGCACCGAACAAGACTTCACACTAAAAACAACAGGTTTAGGAGCATTTGGAAGCATTTCAGAGTGCGGAATCAATCGAGGTTTTTTTCCTCTTTTGGGTCTTGGAAAAACCCATATTTTGCTTAGGGTGAAAATTGGGCTCTCGGTGGGCCCATCACACAAGAAAAAATGGTCGATCGGTCATCGAGAAAAAAACCCATGATACTCCATCTTTACGGGCCCATTAGCATGATAAAATTCTACAATCCCAAAAAATGAGGGCTCAGGGTGAAAAGATTATAGAACATGCCTTTTAAGGCACCGAGCTAAAATTTAGCTCTTAGAGCTGCTCGGTGAGCTAGGGTTATGCATTGCGGGGTCAATTGAATGAAGAGCTCACTAAGTAGGTTGATGAGCTACTCGGTGAGCCAAATTGTAAGGGAGGATCATTGAGTAGTTTGAGTAGTCGGGAGGCCGGGTTTAATTCGAGTGGCTCAAGCTAGAATAATGAAGAACTTCGGTGACATGGATGATGAGGTCATGGTGGCAAAAGGTTTGGAGAGCTTGATGAGCTCTGAGGGTTGGACATGAAGTTTGAAGGAATGAACACATAGATTGAGCATCACAGGGAAAAGGAGAAGTGATATCTTCACAAAAATTAAAATTTTATAGGGAAATGAGCTTGACATCAAGCCGAGTTGCAAGCATAAGGACAAAATTGATTGTATCATGGGAATTTGTTGGGACTCATAGGAAGGGATATACATAGATGGCTTGGGTTGATTTGGGGGATGACACAATGATGCAAGTGCATTTGGGCCCAAGGAAGTCAGCCAAGGATGAAACAACACAAGGGAGCTCATGATATTAATGGTGATATCATTTCTGAGTCAAGTTCATAGGCAAAGATGCTATGCAAGCTTACTTTCCAAGTTGTAAAAGATATAGGACTTGCCATTTTGATTGGCCACATCGATATAAAAAATAAGTCGAGCATAAAGTGACTAGGCTTGCTAGTGTAGGGATGAATGGAGGAATAAAGAAAATTAGTGAGATGGATGGTTCAAGACATGGCCAAATGTTCACGAGGGAATGCATGGAAGGATCACGTGGGGTCGAACTCAAGGTGAGGTGATTTTATTGTTATGACGAGTGACCAGTTGGAGTAGAGGCATGTTGGCCTGATAGGAACGATGAGGGCTCTAGGCGGATGTGGCCAATTTGGCCAAGGAATGAAGGGTAACTTGGGTTGGGACGAGTTAAGTGTGATAGAATGGCTCGCTCAAGGAGAAGTAAAAGGGGTGCCATGAATAAACTCGATTGGATATTTTTTCTCGAGCAACTCGCGCCATCGAATCACAATTGGCCCAAAATTGTATCATCAATGGTTCTCGAGATCGAGCCACATGTAATGTAGAAAGAGATGGATAGGTTTACCGAGCTATGTCATCCAAGCTAGAGAAGTGGTATGAAATTTGAAGAGGTGACAAGATCCTCAAGAAATGTGGGCAAGGGTTAGCTCAACAGTTAACAGGGACTAGTCGACATGATAGAACACAAAATCATTGCAATGTCAAGGGGCTCGGTAAGTAGGTTGACTCATTTAAATGACACACCATTTTTGAATTTTGGAGGAAATAATTTTAGAGAGTTTGGATTTCTCACCGAGTGAATTGTGCTAAGGAAAATCCAATTAAAAACACTGAATCCCAAAGTCTGAAATCTAGGTTTTCGTGAGAATCATATGTTTTCATGAGGAAAGTAAATAGTAACGAGCAGGTGAGTTGAAACTTCCAACTTTGAAGTCTAAAATTTTAGACTTCGTAGGTCCCACATTTTGGAACTCTTGAGCCCAACTCGTGGTGAATAGTGTGATAAAGTATGAATCGGGGAAAACCCAAACCCAATTGGATGATGTCATAAATGGAAGCGGTTTCGGAGTTATGCCAGAAGGATCTCGAGAAAACACACGGTTGGTGGTGGGGTTGTTGAGGAGAGAGTTAGGTGGTCACTTTGGTTGCAATGTGGAACAACTCAAGGATTAATGCATGCGGTGAGGTGGTTTCAGGAAGTTCCTGAGTGAATAATGAATAGGTGTATCGGATCAATGTAGGGAGAATGATTTCAGAAGTCATCATGGGGATGTGCAAGTGGAATCAAAAATGAAAAGTGTCCGAGATAGATTTGTCGATTTGGAAAAGTGTGAATTTCGGAGGGGTGAAGAGCTCAATGCGGCGGTGGATAAGAGGTTGTATGCGATCCCAACTCACTCATAGCTTGGTAGGTAGTTAGAAGTGGTAGGTAAAGAGTTGATGTAGTGCCACCATTAAAGTAAATCAAGTGAATTAAAACTTAGATTGACAGTGAATAGGACTAGTTGACATGATAGAACACAAAATAATTGCAACGTCTAGGGGCTCGGTAAGTAAGTTGACTCGCTTAAATGAAACACCGTTTTGGAATTTTGGAGGAAACAATTTCAGAGAGTTTGGATTTCTCACCGAGTGAATTGTGCTAAGGAAAATCCAATTGAAAATCTGAATCCCAAGTCTGAAATCTGGGTTTTTAGAGAATCGAGATATTTTCACGAGGCAAGTGAATAGTAACTAGCGGGCGAGTTGAAACTTCCAACTTTTAAGTTTAAAATTTCAGACTTCAAAGGTTCCACATTTTGGAACTCTTGAGCCAAAATCACATGTGGTGAAAAGTGTGATAAAGTCTTAATCAAGAAAACTTGAAACCCTGAATTGGATGATATCATAAATGGAAGTAGTTTGGGAGTTGTGCCAGAAGGAGCTCGTAAACACACAGGTTGGTGGTGGAGTTCTTTGAGGAGAGAGTTAGGTGGTCACTTTGGTTGCAATGTGGAACAACTCGGGATCAATGCATATAGTGAGATGGTTTTGGGAGGTTCCCGAGTGAATAATGAAAAGGTGTATCAAATCAATGTAGGGAGAATGTTTTGAATTCGTGGTTATATGGGGATGTGTAAGTGGAATCAAGAACTGAAAAGTGTCTAAGACAGATTTTTCATATTTAGAAAGGTGTAAATTTTTGAGGGGTGAAGAGCTCAATGCGGCAGTGGATAGGAGGTTTTATGCGATCCCAACTCGCTCATAGCTTGGTAGGGAGTTAGAAGTGGTAGGTAAAGAGTTGATGCAGAGCCACCATTAAGGTAAATCAAGTGACTTAACACTTGGCTCATTGAGTAGCTCAACAAGATGGCTTTCCATGTAAACCATGCACACAAACCTAGGAAATGCAAAATCCTCCTTCATATGTTTTTGGATATGATTTATATATGGTACAAACAAATTCATCCATCTCACCCAAACATTTATCGGTCTCTATAATAGGTGATTTTCCAACACTAAATTTTTCACATAAACCTATTAACCATCTTTTGTTTGACGATCTCTATCATCCGTTTCCTCATAATAATTATGAGGGCTGAAAAATTTAGCAACATTAAATATAGGAAAATATGTGAATCTTGTTTCAAGAGAATCAATCACCTTAACTATAAAGGCATTTCCCAATTCAATCCAATCATCTAGTGTCCCTGATCCTTGTGACTTAGGAAATCTCTCATATCTCAATGCATGTACATGTATCATACATGTTCCATTTGCTAACTCAAGAGATCCTCCTTGTGCTTGTCTTAAAAAAATGATAAATATACAATTCTTGCCCCAAATATGCCTCTATGAAATATCTTGCGAAGCATGTCAATTGTAACATATAAAGTAGTGCCAATAGAAGTAATGTCAACATGATCCTCTTGAATATTTTTACTCAGCTTTATTTAACTCAATAAGTACATCCGTAAGTAAATGAATGCAAAATTGTATTTGAAATATTGTTGCCAAATCATACATTTTTTTCTCCTCTAACTCCTATTCTTTCAACAAATCGACATGAGATTAACAATTAACAAGTCTCTCCATTACCTTTCCTCTAGAGAGCCACCTAATTTGATGAATTTGTAACACCTCCAACCTACTAATTTGAAATCAATCCATTATATCTCTTAATGTTCCACGTATTTTAGTAGATTTTCCAAGCCACAAATATACTTTAAATTTGTAAATTTATCAATAAATTATAACTCTAGAAAATAAGATATAGCATCATTTGTTGTTAATGCTTCTTGCTGAACTACGCAATGAATATATAACAAATGAGGACAATATTGATGAATGTTAGTAGACAAACTTGTTGGTGTAGAATCACAAAGACACTTGAATGGCCTCGGTGTGATTGGGGCATTTGGCGTGATTGCACAACATTGGACCCTCTCTCAAGTTGTGGGACTTGCAAAAATTGAGATGGACCTCTAGAGAAGGTTGGTTCTTTCTTCCTAATCTACATGCCACAAGCTACTCCACCGTAAGAAGAATCTAACTAATCCTAATCTAACCATCCCAAGGAGACAGGGAGAGAGAAAAAGGGAAAGAGAGCCTACACTAAGTGGTGATACACCGAAAAGGAAGTGACAAGATACTTTGTCGAGGGATAATGAAATAAGGAAAAGGGGACTGAGTGAAGTCGATAGAAGTGACACAGCACCCGCATCCAAATCTGCCATTGAAACTCCATGAAGCGCGACATCTTACACCCGCAAACACGAAATACATACACGGGAGAAAACACGAGATAAAGAGGAACAGGAGAAAACACGAGATAAACATGAGATAAATACTCCTACTCTAATACTAGCCCTAACAAATAAGAGCTTAAACAAAGCTCGCCACAAGCGGGGAGAAATATCTTCCCTTTCTCAAAAGGGGCATCCATGCGAATGATTTGATGCTAAATATGGCTACTTGTATGAGTGAAATACTAACCTTAAGTTGATCCTCCACCCATATCATCAAGGTATCAACTAGAAACAAGAAAAATACCTCTTCACTCTACTCCTCACTTGGTTCCCAGAGGTATTAATTTTGATCCCTGGCACTTTGAGGCTCTCCCTCATGCTTAGAAGCAAGCATGACTGGTTGTGGCTTCTCTCTTGGCTATAATGAAGCCAAGTACAGCGACAGGCATGGTTTGGTCCTTTAAAATTGCCCACTACTCTGATTTTTAAATCCAAAAATGGAGTCTTCTTATAGATTTTCCTGGATGGGTGATGTGAGAGGGATGATAGCCTCATACTCTTTCCCTTCCTCTTGAGTAGGTGTGACTCTTAGAAGATAAAAATATTCCAACTTTGATTCGAGAGGCATGTTCCAAACTGTAGGTTGTGCTTGCACGTTCTCTTCCATGGCATCAGGTTCTTGTGGTTGAAGAATGAATGATGGGGAGAAAATATTGCAATTTCAACTTGCTCCTTCTTATCAAAACATTCTTTTGAGTCTGATAGGAAATAAAAATCTTTACTATCCTACTATAGCAAGGTCTCTCCCTCTTGCATGGTGATCTTAAAATCTTCGCTATTTTCACCATATGAAGCTTCATCTTCAAACATAAAGCTAGTGAGTTCAAGATCTTCTAAAAAATCATACTTTTGGAGAGGTTGAATGGGAGAGGGGTCTGTAATTTATTACGCAACCAGCTCATGATTCAATGCCCCTGAATCTATCTTGGTCACCTCCATATGCTCCTCTTTAACTAGACTTAGAGCTGGTTGTTCTTATTCCATATTGACTGATTGTGCAACTTGGATTAGATCCGTATCCTCTTCAGACAAATTGCCATTATGGAAACTACATTCAGAGCAAACAGATTGCTGATCTTCTCCTTCTTTTTCTTGTTCTTCTTCAAACTCATCCTTAGCCACCACTTGCTCTTCAACCTTGACCTCCTTTGTTGGCTTAACCATCAAGGGGATCTTTGTAAACCTAAACCTAGCAGCCCAACACTTCGAGCTTCTAACATTTCTTCTCTTTTGGCTTTCTCTTCTTGCTCTTCTCCTTGAATAGATTCTTGAGTATCTTCCCAACATGGACTTGGGATAGCGAGAGGAGTGGTAGGTTGGAATTCAAAAAGTTTTGCTATTTTTGTGGTGGAGAGGAAGTGGAACTTATTGTTTGTTTGGAGGGAATGAATTCTTGGGAGGGAAAAGGGTGAAGGAACTGAGGTGGGATGGAAGATCAGGGGATGGAGAAGAGAAATCAACACTTGGGGCGGTGGATCGAGGGCTTGACTCTTGACAAGATCAAATGATAAAGCTTGAAAATAAGAAAATGAAGGATAAAGAGATGGTGATTGACTTAACCATTGACAATGTTGTATCGCACTTTTCTCATATGATTTAATATCCTCAATCCACTATGTAAGTTGAGGTAGCACTTCAACCATGAAGTCAAGCTTCTCTTGAGGGCTCTAATGTCTTGGAAAAGGGCCTCCCCATGGACAAAGTGCCTTGAAACCAATCATGAATGTGTTCATTTTTTCTATAGATGTGGAATCCACTATGCTAACCTCCATCCATTGCATCTTCTCTAGCATATCAACACTTTCCATGTAACTATTATCATCATATTTATTTGTATGATGTAAAAGTGACAAGCGAGCATGGGAATCTACAAGTACCCTTTCCTCATACCCAACTTCCTGAGGTTGTGTTGAGATAGCCGGTGAATATTTGAATGTGAATAGATATGTATAAGCTAATCGGGTAATTTTAAATCCTGAACACGCAATAGTAGAATAGAATCAGAATCTAAGGCGAAGAAGGATCTCCTAACCTGGATTGGTGTAATGGCTGTTCGGAGGCTCCAATCGATGTTGAGATCTACCGAGATCCTATTTCTTGGTTGTTAGATACATGGGAAGTGACATGTGGGAGCTTCATATATATCTCTAGATAAGGTCATGAAAGTAGTGTTAGGTCATTTTAGTGGGTTTTGTGTTTAGCTATGGGTGGTTTTTTGTTCTAGCCAAGAAAATGTTGGATTTATTAGCTTTTATGTTTAATACGGAAAACTGTGCTATAATATCTAGTGGGAGTGGTGAAGATCTAAACACCAGCGTTCACAAACCGGTCTCAATACTTGACTGGTTTGTTGGCCCAATTGGTTGTGGGACTTGGGGATCACAATCATGAGTTTGTGGTTGTTGTGGACTTGTTATGGTCATGTGAAGAATCAATCCCTTCTCCCAACTATCCAGTAATTGTATGCCTTTTCAGCCTCTATGTTTAGAACTAGAAGTTGTATGATTTTCTCGGAGTACCTAATAGGTGTTCTGGCAACTTGGATACGTAAGCTAGTGTCTACATTAACGAGGAGGTCTCCTACGTTAGGTTGTGGAACCAAAAGATCGCAATTGAATGTTTGTTCTCGTTTGAACCCTTGCATGGTCATTTAGGTGTTTTATCAAGGCAATCTATAATTTGGATGGTTTGACCAGAAGTTGTAAGCTTTGTCATCTTCAATGTTTAACCCTCTCAGTTGTTCACTAATTGCTTGTAAGTTTGTTGTTGCTCGAAAGACCTGTATCCTAAGGTCCTGATCTATATCAGCTAAGGTCATGGGTAGATTTGGCTGAGGTATTATGGGTTCAAATATATACTCTCTAGGCTCTCTAGGTCCTATGATTGTCATATAAAGATGATTCAACCTCCAACTAACATTAAATGAACTGATTACAAAGAGGTATTTACACTATGCAAGCATCTTGATATTTTTAGTATATTTATAAAATGGACAATTAATCTAAAGACAAAATGAAAACAAACAAAGTAGTCTAGTATGGCTATTTGGGTACATGCAATTATGATTTTATCCTAAATATCTAAGAAACTAAACATATTAATTCGAAAGGCTCTTGATCCTACCTTGGAAGTGAGGAATGAATCACAGTATCTCAGAAACTATCAATCCCCATAGCTTCCCTGGTGATACCGAGAGAGAACTTTTAATTGAAATGAAATAATTCACTACTTTATTTGATATGTTGTAACTAGAACTTTGATAGCTCAAACTTGGCATTTATAGAATAGTGGTAAATTCAGTTGTGTGTGATTTGGTCCGCTTAGTGTGATCTCCTCGTTCCTTCATGTCCTCGTGAATCCAGAAAGTGTGTATATGATAGTATCAACAAAAGATAGCATTCGAACAATGGCAGCTTTGGATATAGACCGAATACAATGTGAGTAGGAGAGGGATAGCGCAAGTGAACAAAGCTTGACTATGCAATTCCTAGTGGGATTTATTGCGGGAATACAACACAAGTGTACCGAGAGTTTCAGAAGCTATTCTTGTGACAAAACAAAACCTGTAACTTTAATGGATTCTAGTCTAGAAATGAAGCTATTCTATGTTTAAACTAACTATATGTAGTAGCAATGAAACAAGACTTGAAACAAGAAGATGATATGACCTCCAAAATACCAACAATGGAAGCAAAACCTGAAACTAACAAAATTCTAAGAAAGGAATTGAAAAAATGAACAAGAGAATTGAGAGGATGAGGGGCCATTTGTTTGAAAACAAACCAACTATTTATAGAATTCCGATTCACCAAAGGGTAACTTAGATTGGAACTCCTTTAAAATTAAACAATGGGGAAACACTATTATAGAGAACCAAAAACATAAATACAAGCTAAGGCGGTTGGAAAAAGATGGTAAATGTTGAAAATTTGCGCAAGATGCGATCGAAGGACCGTGATGGAAAATGCTTGAAGGACCGCCGCCATGAGTAAGGCGGTGGTTACAGACCACCACCATGGCAGGTGGTGATTTCATTATGGAAGGTCAAAAAAGCCAATAAAAGGGGGCCAAGGGATAAAACAAAGCACAAGGAACTTGGATAAAGCATTTGGGATGCTAACATATACTTTGTGAGCTTCTCTGGATCCCAATCACCTTGTGAGGTGACCTGTATCATCATTGGGGCATGTGTAACACATTCCGGCGGTGTAGTACCCTACAATTTTTGGTACGTATAGTATCCCCTTGTTCTTGATAAGCTCCATAGCCAAACTAGTTTTTACCCTGCTCGCATGGGTAGGCATAATGATCTTGGATCTGGTCATAATGCTGATATGGAGGAGTCATGATATATGTTAGAGGTGGATTACACTTCTATAAGTGTGAATTCCATGAGGGGAATGAAGTCATGATTGCACGACTTCATGAAATGGAAGAAAATGAAATATGTGGAAAGAAAGATGAATGAAGATCGCTGGAAATGGATGGAAAAGGTCCAAACTCTAGAGATGGGGTTGTTGACCGGATGGATTCATTAGATGTGCTTTGCATGTGCCTCAGAAGGTTACATCTTAACAAGAACACACCAACATGCTAAGATGAAGTGGTAAGGTGCTTTAGACCTATCCGACTGGGCATGCAAAAACTGTTAGTAGTGCGAGAATCACAAAGACCCCCAAATGGCACAGGTGTGAGTGGGGAATTCGGTGTGATTGCACAACATTGGAGCATCTCTCAAATTGTGGGACTTGCAAAACTTGAGATGGACCTCCAGAGAAGGTCCGTTCCGATTCCTAATCTACCTGTCATAAGCTACTCCAATGCAGGAAGAATCTAACTAACCTAATCTAACCATTCCAAGGAGACAGGGAGAGAGAGAAAGGGAAAGAGAGCCTACACTAAGTGGTGATACACCAGAAAAGGAAGTGGTGAGATACATCATTGAGGGATAATGAAACTGGGAAAAGGGTACTGAGGAAGGTCAGACAGAAGTGACACACACCCAGATCCAAATCCAACATTGAAACTCCACAAAGCACGAAATCTTACACCTACAAATGTGAAATACATACACATGGAGAAAACATGAGATATAGAGGCACAAAGAAACAACAAAAAAATTCTAGGGTTGAAAGACACCACAAAACAAGATTTTATTGCTCTATAAGGCACACAGACTATTACATGGGTACTCAGAGGCACAAATATGCTCGCCAGGCATAGGAGAAGGCTTACAACTCAAATGGAGTCGGAAATAAATTGATAGAGTCTCCCCACATCCCAGAATGTCTCCCCCTTCTCAAATGAGAAGTGTTATTATATATAGATGATGAAAATCGGAGGGAAAGAAAAGAAACTTCATCCTAATCTTAAAGCTCAACCACCAACCATCATTTTCCACTGAAATCTACCCACAATTTTTCAAGTCTACCTGCTTATATACGGTGTGTTGAAGAAGGAAGAACAATGAATCAAATCAAATCTGATCTGGTAGCTGAAGCAATCAGATTCTATATTAATGTCTTGAAATATGTTTTCCCATTTTCACCCACCTAACCTTATCAAAATTAAAGTTTCAGGCTCCCATGGTGTAGATGAGATCGACATATTTCCAAGAATACTTCTTCCTCCAAAATCCGAGCTTCGAGTCAAAAGATATGGCTGTTAAAAGATCGTGGTTAGTCCCTTGAGTTTCAACCTTTGAAGTTACGCAAGGATGACATGTGGCTCTATCTGCTATCCCTTTTATACTTAGACAATTCGGGATCGTCAGCTTACGCCTTTCTCGGGCTCTAGAACATGTGGAAGGCTTGCACTCATTTGAGTCTCCACTTTGGGTCACACCTTTGAATTTTCACTGATGCAACACGTGGCACCGTTCATTGGATTTCTATACTTATCCAATTCAAGCCAATGCCTTTCTTATACTTGTTTTTGACTCTGTTGGACCCTAGACACATGGAAGCCTCATGCTCATTTGGAAACCTAATTTGCATTTAAGCTTTGAAGTAGCACCGATTCGACACATGGATTCTTCCATCAACAATTTTATACTTAGTTGTTTTAGGCCCACTCTATCCCCTTTTTTGAATTTTTGGGTGTTGACTCGCCCCTCCTTAGATTTGAGAAACGTGGAGGTCGACACTTGTTTGGATCTCCAGATTTGGCTTCAACCCTTGAACATGTGCCATTTGGACACGTGGTAGCTTCATTGTCCTATGACTTTTTAATTACTGATTTGGGCTTGCTTTGTCCCACTTTTTACTTGGACAACATGGCTGGCCCACGCTCATTTTGGAGCTACTCTTTGGATGCCTCTTTTTAGAATTGCGCCGAGTGACACATGACGCCTTCCACGAGTTTTTTTATACTTGGGCGGTTCCGGTCTTGAGTTGAATCATATGTGAAGTCTGAAAATTTAAGCCCCTTGATTCAATCTTCTATTGTTGAGCTTTTATCTCTCTTGACATTTTTCGCCCCATTTTCCAACCCTACTCCTCCATTTTGAGTCTTCCTTCTCCTTGGATTTGGGATCGATTTTCAGATTTGAAATGTGGCTCGCATGATAGAGCTGACCCATAGATTATCTGTGCAAGGTCGTGTTTAATCAATTTCTCTGGGAAAATTGAGATACAAAACCTTCATGAATAATCCTCATTACGAAGCATCATCATTCCCAAATCCAACTAACTTTATCAATTATAAATCCATCTCTACTAAAAGAGAGATCATGACATCATACATAGATTGAGTTGTTCCATCCTTTATTTGGAGGATGTGTATGACATTGTTGACTAGAATGTTGAGGGATACCAAAAGCATCTACAATTGATAATTACTTTTTATCATTCTTAAGACGACCAATGGAAGCCATTTTGTCACAACTTACATGAACACCTATTCAATGAAATAATTACAAATAAATATCAAAATAGAGTTTTCAAAATGATGTTACATGTAAGGTATTTATAAACATAAAAAAATAGTTGAACAATTATTATTTTTACTACTGCTATCAAATTATACTATCTCGTTGATGTATTTGGGTTAGATCGTAAATTGGAATTACATGGTGTGAAGTCTAATTAGTAGAGAATCTGCTTATTCACAAAGACCCTACCAAAATTTAAAATAAGAAACAATTTGTAAGCTCATAACAATCTTAATATTAAACTAAAACAAATTTTAGTTATTCGATACAACTCAATAACAACAAGTTGATTTATTTTCTAAATAAAATTTAAATCCTTTTTATACATAGATGAAACTAAGGGATGAGAGAGAAACTTACAACGACACTCAAATCATATAAAAAATGTTAGGATACATTAGATTTTATAATAAAAATTTATACAATTTTATTCCTTTAATAACATGTTTTTATATTTTCTTAAAATGAATTATATGTAAATATATTCATTCTAAGAAATTATGTTTAGTAAAATCATGTCATGATGTCAAAGTCCTAATAGTTTGCCTCTTAATAGTAAACTATTAATTGTACATTATTCAAGATGGGACACCTTTATTCATATGAAGCATGTATTTCAAAGTATTGGGCTATAATTGAAAGCTTTCCCTATTTTCTTTTGGCCGAATAATTGTGGTCTTCATCTAAACTCTAAAAGAAATATAATAATACATTAGGTTCTAAATTACACAAATATTAATGAAAATGAGTGGCAAGGTTCTAATATCTATGATTAGATACAAGATACTAGATATTAATTCTTATTTAAAAATAATATGAGAAAGTATTTAATTTTATATGTGTAGATATAAATAATATTTTTTACCAAAATGCCAAAAAAAAATCAGAAATGTTAGCTTCTTTTTTGAACTTGGATTGGTGATTTGGGTTTATTGGATTAAATTAGAGGGATAAATATTTGTATGGAAATACTTAGAAAAATAATGATGGATTCATGATGCATTCACCTCAAGCATAAATCCGTTTCCTTGTGTAACAAAATTACAAATTAGAAAAACATAAATATAATTTTTTATTAACTAATGGAGCTGAAAGTGGAATCATATAGTAATAATCCAATTTATAAAGGATAAAAACATGCACAAAGAAATAGTCTATTAAAACTCAGATTTTTTTCCCATGACCTAATATATGACATGAACTCAGAGAGAAACTATGGCGTACTTGGTGCAGCTGGACTTAAATACACAGACACTGAGATTGGTGCGCTGCAACCTACAAAATACCTCTCCTATCGATTCCTGAATGCAAGGTGGATCGTGGATGGCAAATGAATGTACCTATTTTAAAATTAACTTTGAAGTATGGGTGAAGGGAATGTTGATAAGACTTGCAACCATTGTATCCAGCCATTGTAGGCTGTTGCAGTCTCAAAATTTGTGAATAAAGAAAATCAAATGATCAACGAATTACAATTCAGCACTATTGGTACTTGAACTGGAAGAAAGATGATGACTGCAATCTGCAACCAGCGGCTACTTTGTTAACAACTTCAAAATTTTATTCAAAAGTTGTTTCACTTTTAAATTTTTGATGCCCTGTTGACAAGTCACCGTGAATAGTTTACTTCAGGATTTACAACTGTATATGTTGAATTGACTGACGGCAAAATTTGAAAGGTTTCCCTTCTAATGAAAATTTCAATAAAATGATAAACTTCCTTATTGTCAAATAATTTTTAGATTTTTTTAATTACAAAAGAAAATTTTCTTTGCGCTTTGGATGGGTCAAAAGCCCTTTGACGGGATGTGACAGATTCAATTTTTAACCCTGCAGGATGTCACAAACAAACCATCCAATAGAATAGGGGATGCCATAGTGTCGTCAACCATTAACTCAAATTCCATAATTTGGTTAGGGCTACCACTTACCTTATCCAATGAATTTTCCACTGAGTGGAGCCCTATATCATAGAAGTCATTCTCGGTCATCTCTGTAAATGCATTCACTTTCCAAGTCACCGATTTAGGCATGTCCACACACTCAAGCTGATTCCCACCTTCTCGCATGGCTCTTGAGTTGGGGAAGAACACAGTTTGAGTAATATGCTCCTTGCCACACGTCACCACTGGGGTTCTCTAATCCTAGGCACAAACCCCATAACTCTATTCAGTCAACACTGACTTAACCATGATTGAAGTAATTGTCAAGCCTTTTTCCTTCCTTGTCTAAGTCCGCGGAGTTGAAGAACACCCAAATCCATGAACCACATATAAATAGTTAAAACAATAGATATTTGATTCCTTATAAACTATCTTCTGACTCCAAACTCCGTGTTTTGTTACAATCCTAATGAAGGAAGGGGCGAGTTTATCTATATACATGGTAATGTAGAAATAGACATGTATCATCCTGGAAAAAGATTTAGTGGTGGGATCAATCAAAAGGGGACCCCTAAAGCCCTTGTAATTCCAATAATCACATCCGGGTGCCAAAACTCTAAGGGCAGCAGCATGACACCTAACCCAGATAGGGAAAGCGTAAGGAATAGTAATGGAAATTTCCTATTGTCCATTTAATCAGATTCAAGAATGTTGTACTATGTAACTAAGGTCCCTCATGTAAAACACCGACAAAATATTCTTCATGTAAAAAGTGAAACAAGAAGGACTCCTGTTCCAAAGCAACAACCTCTAAGTTTCCCTTTTTCTTCAATTTCCTCTCTGTCCAGTTTCTCTCTACCTCAATGTTAGGGTGGGATCCCACAAACCTTCACTCTTAAAAATTTAAATCTATCTATAGATGCATCAATAAATTCACCAGGAACCAAAAATGAAGGACCCTCATCATCATAGGAAGGGAAGAACAATATAAATGGAGTGGCCTTACCAATAGTAACATATCGAGAACCTATTCCCTTGTGAGCCCATACTGTTTTTTCTCCTAAAATATCCTGCTAGGGAAGAAGGTGTGAACCAAGCCCATGAACCCACACATGTCCCTCACATTTAAAATTTTATTACCTCCTACTCCCATCATCAGTCTCATTTCTTTCCATTGTTTCGAAGGGGGCTAATCTTCTTTTGAATATTTTGTATGGTTTCGAGAGATTAGTTTTTCAATAGATGTTTAATAGTATTTGATTTTTCTTTTATTCATTAACCCATCAACAGGGTGTCATATGAAAACATTAGGTGTAATATGGGGAAATATTTATTGAATGTCCAAAATCCTCCAAAATCATAGTTATTTATTGCATTAATTAATAATTTCCCAATAGTGTCAACTAAAATAATGAAGTCGAAAGAAAATTCAGATCTACTTCTAGTAGTCCCATTTATGACTTGAAAAACTAATTGTAGGAACTAATTTATGATGCTTGAAAACGAGAATTTGTAGATGTGAATTTATATGAGTTTCTATAATATTCAAAGAAACCAAACATTCAAATTGTTTGCAATATGAAAATATAATTAACCTAATCAAAACCATTATTTTAACATAAAGTTTTATGATAATTTTGAGATTTTACCTATAATTGATAGATTTTATAGCTTCCTTAGAAATTATAAATACCATATATTATTACATTAGAGGAATTCTTGTAGTTAAGATAGACTTATTGATTCTAACAAATGTCAGAAATCAGACGTTGCAGAATTATTTGTTAGGATACATTGAAATCCAAGGGTGCAAAGTTATTTTGCTACTACTACTGTGCTACCCAATGGAGATCTTTCTAGCTCAATATTTCCATCGACTTGTCACGAGATATCTACAATAGATGGCAAGTCGGGAGCCATAGTCGGGTCCTTTATGTGGCTCAAAGCACATGCGAAGCAGCATGAGATAGTTTTTCGCTTTCCTACAAAAAAATTTCTCCTAGTTTCATTTGCAAGACAGTCACTGCCTTTGATATCCTATGGTTTTCTTCTTCACTCTTACCCAACTTTATTTGATTTTGTATTTGGGAATCGTTGGTTTGAATTGGGTGTTTTTCTAATTTTTGATTCTGGAAAAATGGTGACTGGATCGTATTTTAATGGTGCCCAGCAAGGGTTTGACACTTCTGGGTGGAGCTCCAGTGAGATGAAGAATCTGAAAAAGATAAGCCCAATAGGGGTTTGGCATTCTTGATAGTCTTGATGGTAGATCTGCTTATTTGCAGATTGTTCGATCTTTAGAGATTACATGGATTTCATTTAGATTGTGTTTCAAAACTATGAAGACACCATACAATCATGGAATTTGGATGGATACTCCTTTTTGTAGTGGGATAAGTTACAATTTTCAATATTATGATACGCTTGTTGTTCTTTTTAGGACAAAACTCTTCCTTTCTTGTCATCGAACCATATACACGAGTCCCAAAAGTTAAGGAAGAGAAATATGTTTCTGACCTTGATTTATCAAGGCCCATTTCAAATATGCCTAGAAAAAGGTATGGCTTCCTGGGGGGTTTTGTAAATGGGATATTTTATGTAATTGGGGGGCTCAAGTTTGGTAGAAAAAATAGATTCTCTGTGTAGCCTTATGCATATGTGATTTCTATGGATTCATATGACCCAAAGATAGATACTTGGTGTGTCATGGGGTCTTATATTTATATTTTGTGTAGCCAAGTAGTTGAATTGTCTTTGTGTAAGTATGATGCAAGGAAGGATTCATATGGTAGGATTAATTCTCCTCCTATTCCATCTCTTTTGAGTATGGATGATGTGGTAAATTTTGTTGTGTCATAGTGGGAACTTATGTCTCGCATTGTGTAAGTTGGAGGGTCAATTGATGATTTGTTGAGGAGGAATGGGAGGTGTGTTAGAGGCATGAAAGAAGGCCTGGTTTTGATCTATGATACAAAGCTACATGAATGGTGTAGAGGGCCTGATTTTCCTTATGTTAAGAATGGTATTGCATGTGCATTGGTGGAATGTTATAAAAATGGGTCTTATGTTCAATACTAAATCTTAATTTTCTTATTCAATTCAATTAGTTGCAAAAAACATTAATTTCATTTGTTACCAGATTCATCTAGATCAAAAACGCATGGTGGGACTATTGGGTAAAGTTGACATGATTTCTTCTATGATTTGGTGTAATAGCTAGGGAATTGATTGTCTAGGAATCAATGTGTATTCACCTTCTGCAATCCAATTGGGAATGTGGCACCCACCTGCTGAAGATGGAAAAATAGGCCACAATTAAGTGAAGAAGGGAGACAGGATCATAGTTTTTTCCATATAAGATGGCTTGAGAATTAATGGCCTTGTTATGAACTTGGACTATTCAAAATCCAAGAGTCTCATCGGCTCAAAAAAACCAATAAGCTAGAGATTCTACTCAATGACAGGGAAGGATGCCCATGGACCATCATAGAGTTTATGATGGCGAGTAGGTATGTATTTTGGTATGTTTTGTATGGTCTTCATATCTGGTTCCATTAAGGCTCCGAGATTGACATTATGTTTATGGAACTGCATTGTGTTATTTTATGAGGGATTTTCATTATATAAAATACCATTCACAATAATGACATTGTCCAACTCTGTAATAATACAAAACACATGTTTCATAAATGGAATCACTTACAATTGATAATCTTCGGTTCCCCATGACTTATTCTCGATGCATTATGTAGAAAATAAAATCACCGATTTCTACTTCCTTCTAGTCATCCAAGCCAAAAAATTTTCTCCACCATAACTTGGTTTCTAAAATATTTTACCATATATAGAATTGTGCAGAAAAATATTTAATGTAGTTTTAGGACCATTATTTATGACCCACTTTGAGCTACTCATTGTCAAGAAAATTAATGGTCATAGATTAGAAAAAATGAAACCCTCAACAATATTTTTCTTTCTCAATAGGTTGCCAACATATGTGATTGTTACACGTGATTTGATTTTAACTCGTAACATATTTTGTAATTTCAGGTATGATTCAATTTCACTTTGGATTTTTTTGTAAAACTAGATAGATTTGCAAAAATCTCAATCCTATGTATTGCTTTGCATATAGTTCATGTTGAAAAAATATTGTTCAAGAATTATTGTACTATCCATTTGGTACCTATTTCATTGGGCATTAATGAATGAAATAATCTACACTTGATACATTTGCATAGATATAGAGGTAAAGCTGCAAGTATTGAATTAGTTGCATTTACCAAGTTGAAGTGGGTTGGTCACGCCTATCTCGCTTCACTTTATTTCATGTCTTGGTTTTAAGTTTTGGACTTTGTATGCATGATGATCATGCATACCTAGTTTTGTAGAATAGGGGATTCCATAGTGTGGTCAACCATAAACACAAATTCCAAAATTTGGGTAGGGCCACCACTTACCTTATCCAATGAATTTTCCACTGAGTGGAGCCCTATATCATAGCAGTCAGTCTCGATCATCTCTATAGACCCATTCACTTTCTTGGTCACTGATTCAGGCATGTCTGCACACTCAAGCCGATTCCCACTTTCTACATGGCTCTTGAGTTGGGGAAGAACAAAGTTTTAGTAATCTACTCCCCGTTGTAGACGTCACCACTAGGGTTCTTTGATCACGGGCACAAACCCCTAGAACGCTATTCCATCTCCATTTTACTTCCTCATCTAAGTGCATAGAGTCAATAACACCCAACCTCCTACATACAAATAGTTAAAAAATAGATATTTGATTCCTTATAAACCACAACCTCCCTAGAACGCTATTCCATCTCCATTTTACTTCCTCATCTAAGTGCATAGAGCTGAATAACACCCAACTCCACGAACCACATACAAATAGTTAAAAAAATAGATATTTGATTCCTTATAAACTATTGTACTACACACACAAATACAACATTAAAATACTAGGATAATTTTTTTTTTGACTTACATTTCTCACTACACACAACACAACATGGGCTTCAAGTCCAGTAAATCGACTCGCATACGCCAATCACAAAATCATCGACTCACATAGAGACGCAAAATGACATAGGCATGCTGACGCTACACTTTTCCCAATGGAAGGTTACTAGTAAAGACCCAACCACAAGAACATGGCTTCAGGAATGGTGAACCCACAACACATCATTTCCTTAAATGTATTTTTGGTTAAAGTTAACATTCCAAGGACATTACGAGAAAGGATAAATTTTCTCGTTTGTCCACCTACGTTTTCTTAAGCTTATTCCGCGGTTGAAAATACAATTCGACCTTCTCAAGTTGGCTTCTTATACTTTATATAAATTTCCATAACTGACATACATATTTGGCATAAATCAAATTGCATACAAAATACTTAATCATCTTCTATTATGTAAAAATATTCTTCTCCAACGTTTATTTGATGTCTACAGTTTTACCCTTACAACTCAAGCGAAAGAGACTTGATGTCCAAAACGCAATCAAAGGATTTGACAGAGATTTAGATACAGGGCAGCTTTTCACCAAAATATTTCTCGATTCACACTATATTTATTTCTCTACCATTGTTATTATAATTTGAAAACTTATTGAATTCCTATAAGATTTATATATAGCTATATATACATATCTTTTGTTTTCTCAAAGTTTGGTCGCACCAAGGTAACTTATATTCTTTGCAATGCATGAAAAAGTTTAATTAAGTTATAAAGACTCCAAGATTGACCTTAGTCCTAAACTCCAATCTCGTGTGCAACATTTATATAATATGCTCTTACATCGCACTAAGATCTCGCTCTTAGCGTTGTTTTGAAATCAAGAGTTACATAAGCATTTGACTAGCATCTTGAAGGGGTACATGACCGGAAGAATTGTAACTATACATGAACCACATTCAAGAAAATACCAAGATGTTATTTTTATGGAAACCAAGGTAGCACCGCTGAATCGTTCCTTCGAACAATGACTCCTAAGGTGCCTTCTAAGGCGGTCTTCAACACTCAACCTGGTGTCGGACCTGAAGGGAGGGCATTCTTCTCGCGATTACCAAAACTAGAAGGAAACCGCATACTCTGGGTAGGTTGGACCATGTCATTCCTAAAATATGGGTTCACAACAATGTCACTAAACCTAATGACTATGATAGTAAACTCTAACTGGGGGTTTTATTTACCTAACCTAGGGATCTCATCGAGTGCAAAGCTTAAGTTCGTCCTACGGTCTTAAATTTCTTATATGATAAAAGGGATCACACATGCAGACAAGTTATGCACGAATATTTTATTAAAGTTGAGTGTTCCCATTAAAACTCTATATTATGTTTGCAAGGTAAGAAGATAACCCAAAAATTAATTTAATCGTTTATTGAATACTGAGAAGGTACTACAATATATTAACTTCAATTTCAAATTTACTTTATATAAATCAAACCCTTTTTTTTTTGCCATACCCAACTAAGAATCAAACTGAACCGGTGATCAGAAGCACATTTCCTAAGTATCCCTAAAACTAGCATATCATGCATGTTAACAAATCTCAATTATAACTTTTCGGTAACAAGAGACTACATTACATAGTTATTCATTTTACAATGACCTATAAGAATTACAATAATAATAATTAAATTACACATCGCCTTTTTCGTCATCATTCTTCCATCCTGCAAAACCCATGTGAGCATGATATCAGTGATAAATCGCTGGCATGGCATCCACCCTAAATAATCATAAGTATCATATTTCAGTTTCCCATTTACATCTAACAATAATTACAATTTGTAATTGAAATAAAAAGGTCTAGGAACATGTATCCATTGCATTTCATTTTTTTCTTCATTTTGTAACCCAGGAGAGAGAAAGAGAAGGGAAGAGAGAGAAAACATCGTTTTGCCAAAAGTTCTAATACACATAACAAGTTTCATTATAGTGTTTTAAATAGTTATTTAAGTGTGTTTAAACATTTTCAGGGTGATTTGGCAACCTTACGAGGTCCCGCAGCTTTCTACTTTTACATTTTCTCACTAGCTACGAAACATACAAAACGGGCTCGAGGCTAAGAAACTGCTTCCAAAGGTTATCTTCCGATGATCATGCACATCACGATTAAATTTCTATGTGTCCCTAGATATACTAGGAATTCATAGCAACTGACGAAATTGAAAAAGAGCACATGGTTTGCGTTTGGCGGCTAGTTTTTCGGGGCCACTGGTCGTAGTTCACCTAGTTGTAAACTAACAAAAGTTAGCTCGAGGGCCAAGAAAACCGCATCCAAAATGAACATTCAATGGAGGAGCATGCAATGAGACATCTCCTACTCGTTCCCCTATATAAGGAGAATTCATCGAGTTGGACGGACGAAGAACTAGAAAACCATGTTCAAACGGCGACAAGTTTTCTCTGGAGTGACAAGACGCAAAATGGACTAGTTTGACCACATCAAATCTGCGACCAGAGGCCTACAAAAATGCTTCACCAAACTATTTCGAAAAGTTATCTTTCCTACAATGAATTTTCCATGCATTTTTCTAGTATAAACGCTAGAGGTTTGCGAAGATGGGACGTGATTTCTCCTTCCGAGTTTCAAATGGTGGTCCAAAACGAAAGCCAACTTTCTAGTTTTTTTAACAACTCTCTACTGTTGTAAACTGGTCTAACAGGCTCCTATAAGAGCGTCAAAAGGATGTCATATGATCATTCTTGGTCAAACCAGAAATCAAGGCGACTCCTCGTATACCAAGGTACATGAATGAAACTTCACATCTCGTTTCCAGAGTTGTGAAGGGTACTTAGTGAGTCTCCAAAAATTGCAAAATTTAACTATTTAAAACAAGGAGAAGGTAAACTTTATCAATAGGGAGTCAAATTCGTCTAGTTGATAAACGATATTGGAGTGATCAAGAAGGGTAAGAGTTTTCCAAATCCTCTCGAAGTGAGGGTGATAGATCATGGTTTAAAGTAGATGAGTTAAAAGGACTTCGAGAGTTGCGACACGATGCTTTATTGTTTTGCAATGAGTTAAAGGGACATTTAACTGTGTTAAAAATCTAATAATTTAAAATTCTATTTAGTTGCAAAAGAGAACTAAAACACGAGAATTATGAGAGGTAAGGGAAGAAGAACCATGCCTGGAGAACGAAGCCGGTCAAAGCCGCAGGCTTGGGTTCAGTCTCGTGCTTGGGCACTTTGTCAACCAGATCATGAGCATCCACAGCTCCACCATTTGACATACACGTCTATCAATAAAATCTGTAACTACAGACTTGAAAACCATTCCGCTACTCTGATCACATTCCTCCTACCTTCTGGATTCAACCCACCACTTGTTGAGCATGATCAAAGGGTTTCTTATTGTTGTTGTTTGGATAGGATGAGATCTTCCTCCTTTTGTGCATAGCCTCAAACCTTGCAACCATTAGACCATGATTTTTTTGAAGGCATTTAGTCAAACACTTCACATGCCTTAAGCATGCCTCCACATTTTGCACATTCTCATGTGCTCATCAAAACCAGCAAACATAATGATTAATTCTAGGCATGATTCTACAAGAGGCACTCATGCCATCAAAGTATTTATAGCCCTCATGCACTGAATCCTGCCTGGCTAAAAGCTAAGTAAACAAAAATGAAGCTTACATGGTCAGGGTATGATCCATAAGACCACATCTCTTTGAGGCATTCTGTCAAACAGATCACAGGCCATTTTACACATCCATCTTGTGCATATACTGCCATCATGGCATTCCATGAGACAACATTTCTTTGAGGCATTCTACCAAACAGTTTATGTGCTTTTTTAACAGACCCATTTTTTGCATATCCCGCTATCATTGTAGTCCCTGGAACTGCATTTCTTCCATGCATTAAATCGAACAGTACACATGCTTCCACATTTTGGCATATGCATTTTCCCAGGCACTTGTAATAGACACATCAGACAAAAGAAATTTAACTTCCATGCGCTGAAAGGGGGTCAACCAGTCTGGGCATGTTTTTTTTTTACACAGGCTGGGTATTTGCTAGCAAATGAAGACTGAACAAGCTGGAGACCTGTTTGAGGCACGTCCATACTCTGTCCCATAAGCTTTAGGTGCCTGCAACAACATCTGGCAAACTCCCTCTCTCCAATGCTCATTTTTCCCATGCGCAGGGTGTGAGGCATGGCCTGGGTGAGTGTTGGATGTTTGTGGAGTCTGGCTTTGTGCGAATCAAGCATTTGCATGAAAGTTTCCAAGGCCGTTTCAACAAACTCATTTTTTTTTCTGTGTGTAGATCCCGCACCCCAAAACAGCCACCCATTCCAAAAAATAGTGACCAAACCCTAGCGCAAAGTTTTTGGAGCTTTATCCGCCCCCACAAACACGAATATTTTAAATTTTAGTTCTTTTTTTTATTATTATTATTTTTATTTATTTTTTAAAATTTTCTCCTTTGCGTACAACAACCCACAAAACGAGACGAACAAGACTCCCCTTCTGTCCCAGAGGCATTCGAAACTGAACGCAAGACACGGACCGACCGCGGCGTCACAACAAGAGACTATCTTCTCACGCGAATGAGGCGACCAATCCACATGAATAAAATCACTTATCGATAATCAACAATAAAATTGGTAACACATCGACGATCAACTGAAGGAGTTATCGTCCATCGATAATTAAAATACTAATATTGTTATCATCATTATTATTATTATTATTTACTTATTATTATTATTATTATCACTTAAAATAATTATTAATCATACTACAAGACTGACATGCCCGCTCGACAAAAAGGGTAAACAATAATACTATCAAATAGAGGCCAATCGTCAATTAAATTAAAATAACATTATTATCATTATATATTATAAATATATAAATGTAATTACTATTCACATTGATAATGACTATCGGCCCAGCTTTACCAGGTGACAACAAGGTCCTCCTTCAAATAGGTCAACGAACAGGACATTACACAGTCCCCACACAAAGGTGTCGATAACGACTCGAGAGAGCAAGGAGAGGAAAGGTGCTAACACATCACTGAGACAAGGACAAGGTCAACAATGGTCAATGAGAGCCCACGCACACAAGTCTCCCAGGATTAGTAACAAGGTCGGCAGGTCAGGGACTAGGAAACATTGAACGGGCATTACAACTATTTTATGAGTCCAAACTTTGTGTTTTGTTACAATCGTAATGAAGGAAGGGGCGAGTTTATCTATATACATGGTAATGCAGAACTTCACATGTATAATCCTAGAAAAATATTTGGTGGTGGGATCAATCACCAGGGGGACCCCTAAATCCCTAGTAATGCCCAAAATCACATCCGGTGCCAAAAATCCAAGGACAGTGTAGGTAGCCTAACCCATAGAGGAAAAGCATAAGGGATAATGATGGAAATTTCCTATTGTCCATTTACTCAGATTCAAGAATGTTCTACTATGTAACTAAGGGCCCTCATGTAAAACACCAACAAAATATTCTTCATGTAGAAAGTGAAATAGGAAGGACTCCTATTCCAAAGCAACAACCTCTAAGTTTCCCTTTTTCCTCAATTTCCTCTCTGTCCAATTTCTCACTACCTCAATGTTAGGGTGGGAGCCCATGAACCTTAATTGTAAACAAAATTTAAATCTATCTACAGATGTATCAATAAATTCACCAGGAACCAAAAATTAAGGACCCTCATCATCATAGAAAGTGGAGAACAGTGTAAATGGAGTGGCCTTACCAACAATAACATATCGAGAACTTGTTACCTTGTGAACCCATACTGTCTTTTCTCCTAAAATTGCCAGCTGGGGAGGAAGGGGTGAACCAAGCCCATGAACCCACACATGTCCCTGAGATTCAAAAAAACTTAACTTCCTGCTCCCATCATCATTCTAATTTCTCCATCATTGTTTGGATGGGACTAATCTTATGTTGAAAACTTTGTATGGCTTGGAGAGATTATTTTTTCAATAGATATTTAATAGGATTTTATTTTTCTATTATTCATTAACCCATCAACGTGGTGTCATATGAAAACATTAGGTGCAATATCGGGGCCAATATTTATTGAATGTCCAAGTCCTCCAAAAATTATAGTTATTTATTGCATTAATTAATAATATCCCAAAAGTGTCTACTAGAATAATGAAGTGAGAAAGAGAAATAAGATCTACTTGTAGTAGCCTCATTTATGACTTGAAAAACTAATTCTAGGAACTATTTTATGATACTTGAAAATGAGTATTTGTAGATGTGAATTTATATGAGCTTGTATACATACTCAAAGAAACCAAACATCCACATTGTTTGTAATAAGAAAATCTAATTAACCCAATCAAAACCATTATTGCAACATATAGTGTTATGATAATTTTGAGCGTTGACCTATAATTGATAGATTTATAACTTCATTGGAAATTATAAATACCACCTATTATCATATTCTCTCGTGAAAACTCACTATAGCAAAGAATGAATCTTTAACAAAATTTATCCCCTTTACAAGAGAATTTTAACAAACTATAGGATATCTAAGTTTGTTACTTACTGTTTTGATAACTAGATAATGGATATCAAACTCATAACTCATTATAATTATCATGTACTCTATTTCATCTTTCTAGGGAAATTATCCACTTAGGTATCCAAATCTAAGGAACACATCATCATTCCAAGTCAATCTAGGGAAAAAGTGCAAGTACAATCTTAGTGTTACAAGATTATGGATATTTATTTGGTTACATATATTATAGAGATCACATGCTAGGTAAGAATGATGTGAGGTTTGATTCCTCTTCGGAGTAGTGTCGATGTTGACGATACACGAGGGTTCCCACAACCCACCTGACATTTATTTTACAATATTTTCTCACCATCTAGGGTGTTTAAGAATGAATTAGTTGCAGAGTGAGCATCCAATATCATCGAAGCTCCAAATAAGAGAAAATAATAGACAATGAAAGATTGTAGAAACAAAAATAATTTAGGAGTTGAAAGTATAAAAAAAGGGCCATAGTAGGGGTACACTTTGACCCATGCCATCTACTTTGGTCCATGCAACAATTCAAGGAACAATTTCAATAACAAGGTTTTGTTAGGCCATTTTCCAAATTATTCCAGCCATCATCAAAGAACGCATATCATCACATAGAGCACGATAGAATCTATGTTGTCTTATATATCTCATTACAAGTGATTTATCTATATTCAATTATCATATTTTTATCATTTCTTAATGTTTATTCCCAATATTGATGCAATTATCTTTGCAAACTAATTTATTACGATAATTTACAATCGGCTACCACCCGCTTTAGATATTAACCAATTTAAGTTAAATCATTAGTTTCCATAGCTTTAATCATTCCACACATGAAATATTTTTAATTAAGTTCAGTATTCAGTAATGCACCACTTGATGAAAAAATTATTAAATTTTAAGTCATTGCTTAGAAGGATATACTTTTCCCGAAATATTATGGTTCTGCTAAATATGTTCCTTCTTAGTTAAATATTTTTATACCAAAATAGTTGGATCTTCTTAATTGGTCCATTTGAATGGTCTTGAATGAGGTTCAATGTTAAGAATCTACTTATGATCTAAAAATAATATTATATTTTAAGGCATTTGCTAAAAGAATACAATTTCCCTATAATTTCATTTTTACATTAAAAACAATATTAAAGTCTCAGTAAATTCACCACTCGAAACATGTTCTTTTATTGAATATTTATTTTGTAATATCCAAGACAAGATTAGCATCAATGGTGGACTACTTCCTTAAGAGAAAACAATATTTGTCTCTCAAAGGAGTAGGATTTTTCTTGTCCGAGACTCATTTTTATTTTGGTCCATCCATAGTGTCCTTCTCCACCTCTTTTCTTCTCATGGTATGTTTTTTTTTCGGGGGTGTCTCCTATTATTCTCAGTATTGGTTGAAGGCTTATGTCATTTTCATGGGCTTTGGACCATGTGGCCATCAAGGTTTTTGCTTTGAATGGTTACGTACCTTTGGTGGACATAGGTGCTTTTGGTTGTTGTTCGGATGGATTGGAGTTGAAGTTTGCCTTGAATACATTTTATTGTTTTCTCTCTCTTGTGTTTATAAAAGGTTTAAAGTACCTTTCAAAATAGTCATGTAAATATCATATTAAAGTCCTTACAAACCACCAATTTAAGGAGCCATAAGTAAAAACTGGAGAGAAAGAAGAAAACAAGAAAATTAAAGAAAAACATTTTTAAAGAGGAAATAATGAGTCAAAAAGAAAGATATAATAGAAATAAGAATGAAACACAAAAAACCATATTAAACATCAAATAAAGAAAAGAGCAGCCATCGAGAAGGCACAATTTATATATAAACAATTAATAAACATGAAAATATACTTACACCATAAAAACTAATTAATCTAATATCATAATAAGTCTAATATGTAAATAAGAGAGGAAATGTATTCTAAAAAATGTTTCATCAATTATATTAATTTTGTAATATAAAAAAACCTACTATTTTTAAATATTTAAACTTTGTCTCGATATAAAAAAATTTAGATAAATAAAAACTTTAAAGAAATATTGGAATTCAATGATATATCATCTCACCGAAAAATTTCGTATATGTTCCTATCCTCTTTTAAGGTTATTTGAAACTGAAATGGTGTTATGAACAACGCATTTAATTTTTTTTTGTTATGGCTCAGATTAAATATTTTAATATATACCGCTTTGGCCTAAACATGTCTCTTTCTGACTTATATTTTAAAGTCTTGCGTAGGAGAGGGTTTTACATAAATTTATATAATTACCAGCATTGTCTTTATTGCAAACATGTAGTATAAGTAATTTTCTTAGAGCATAAATGAAATCAATTCAATTAAACCTGACATGCAGACTCACCGTAGTGTTATTTATTCTTAAGCACATAGATAAATGAAATCTAAATGGTACGAAGGAAAGAATACAATATTTAAATGATTGGCGTTGGTTCATATTCAATCACCGGTCATTGTCCACCAAAGGAGACTCGGAATCGATATTTGAATTGTATTTTTATTACCATATGCTAAGTTTTGGTACGATGAAACAACCTTAGTGGTGAGTGGTGGGCGAAGCTTTCCATCGCAGCCTTCCGACCCGAATCTAACTCTTCCATATTGACTTTCCGTGGGCATGAGGGATCAAGCTTCCATTGCAGCTTCGACTGAATCTAACCGCTCCGTATTAACTTTTGGTGGTGGTGGTGGTGGTGGTGGGCATGAAGGATCAAGTTTCCATTGCAGTTCCAACTGAATCTAACCGCTTCGTATTAACTTTTGGTGGTGGTGGTGGTGGTGGGCATGAAGGACTGTTTCCATTCAGTTCGACCTCGAATCTGTCCCGCTCCGTATTAACTTTTGGTGGACATGAGGAAGTGAAGTTATCGCAGCTTCGAGCTGATACATGGACCATAAACATTACGTAAAGCACAAGCATTTTTATAAGAATTAAACGGCCATGCTTCGAAGAAAGGGGTTTGATATGATCAGCCAAATGCAGATACAATTGTTATAATTTGAATTAAATAATAGATGAGGATATAGTATGGTGGGATTGTTCATTGGATGACATAGACTGTCATATTTATAGTATGGAGGGATTGCTTATTGGATGACATAGACTGCATCATATTTATAGATGAATTAAATAATAGACGAGGATATAGGAAGCCGATACCAATATAATAGCTAATTCAAAGTCATACCCGTGGCGTATTGTAAACGTCATGTGCTTTTTTGGGTTTTTGAACATTTTGTAGTTGCTTTTTCAAAATCAATGGTTGGACTAAAAAATAATGAGGGCTATTCAAAACAACACCTTATTATACCATGAACGGTGACATATTGTTACCTATTAAGCCCGTAGCTATATTTAAGTGCCAAACCGATGTAGATTTCTAGCTTGTCAACTATTGATCTCCACTTTCGAAGGTTTGTTTAATTTATTTCCTCTTTTATAGGTTTTATTAGTTTAAACTAACATGTTTTCATAATTATTTTTATGCACAAAAATGTTATTTCAACAATATTTTGATGATGCATTGACTAGTTCATGTAGTGTAGATTTACATATATATATATATATATATATATATATATATATATATAACCCTTCAATGTATCTTGAAATTGTTTCAACATCTTTACAAAACTTCATATTTTACTATCACTATAACATTACATCGTCTTTTGTTCAAGTGTATGATATATATACACTTGAACAAAAAACGGTGTAATCTTACGGTGATAGTAAAATATGAGGTTTTATATATACATACTTGAACAAAAAACGATGTAATGTTATGGTTATAGTAAAATATGACGTTTTATATATACACTTGAACAAAAAACGGTGTAATGTTACGATGATAGTAAAATATGAGGTTTTGTAGAGACATTGAAACAATTTCAAGATGTATTGAAGGGTTATGTCGACCAACTATGGTTCGTAAGTTTTGTAGAGTCGTCAAGCAATAGTGAGATGCAATGAATAAGCATATCAAACTTGGGTAGAAAGGTAACAAACATACACATCTCTAAACAACCTGCCCATTATGGTAGTTAGAGGACCACCTCTAGTGTGGTCTCGCCTCAAATGGCATAAGGATCATAATATATTTTCATGGACCACGACATCCAACCAAGAATTCATTGACTTTTTAACTAAATGCGGATTTTTACTTCCGTAAAAGTAATTTCAAGATGTCATTCCAACCAAGACATGATTCACTTGAAGGTATCTCTTTACTAGCCTTCATGACCGTGTTGGTATCATATGATATTTTTGTGTGGGATGGAATCTAGGTTCTATTTTGCTTTGTAAATTTTATCCAATACCAAAACATAAAACTATTTACCTCAAATAGTACTTAAAGTATTATTACTTATTATACCATCCATGAACAAGAAGTTTAAGCTTGTTTGGAATAGACATTTGTTTTGTTTGTCTTTTTTTGTGAGGGCCATAAAAACACATCAAATTAGGTCCTTGGAATGGTACTTTAATATTTATGACTTATTTTAGACTCCCTCAAGCATGTGTTTAATTTTTCTTGGCATAGACATACCATTTCTAAGTGGAATCAAATATCGGTTCAATTGTTCTTTAAATAAAATTAACTCATAAAACAAAAAACTAAGTACTTAGAGAGGCACATATAAAGGTTTGATTGTTATACTTTATCCCAAGTGAAGGTTTATGTTTTATTAGTATAGACATGACATTTATAAGTGGGATATGATCTTTATTAAAATATTTTATAACATGGGTCGATTCACATATATCTCTCCTTTCATTGAATGAATATCAATAATATATAAAACAAGTATTTTTAATACCCTAATTGTTGGGAATTAGGACCGTGTAATAGTGCTATGATATTAAAAAAATAAAAATCATGCACACATGATCATATAACAATTTCCCAAAATCTCGGATGAAAGAGGTGATCTATTGCGTTTTTAGAGAACCTAGTGATATCGTTAAGATACACTAGCACTATTTTGTTGATCAACCCCTTGAATGACATATCCATTTCCCTTTGAAAAGTGGCCCCATAATTTGATAGTCTAAATGGAATATTCCTATAGGAATAGGTGCTCCAGCTTAGTGGTGAAAGCCATTAGAACTAATCATCTTCTTTCACCATTATCTTATTATACCCTAAGTAGCCATCTACGAGGGAAAATATTTCCAAGCTGGCTACCACTTGTAAGATTTTCTCTAATGAAGGGAGTGAATAATGGTCTTTGAGAGATGCCTTGTTTAGGTCTTGAAAGTTTTCACACAATCTAATCTCTCCTTTCTTCATTATGAGTGGCACCAAGTTTACAACCCAACTGGAGTGTTCTATTGGAAATATAACGCATGCCTCTATCAATTTTTTTAGCTCTTTATTCATGAGAGGATCAATGTGTGGGTTTACTGGTCTCTGCTTTTGCCTTAACGACATAGCATATGGGTCTAGTTCTATTGTATATTGAGCCAACTTTGGATTGAATACTCTCAGGTCTTCATATCTCTAGGAGAAAAAATCCAGAAACTCTTGGCAAAGTTGTATGAACTCATATCTCTCCTACTCAGTGGCCAATTTTCCAATTTGGAGTGTTGTACCTTCTCAAATAGAAGTTGGTTTTGAATCATCTCCTTTGACCTGTATGTTGGCTTTCTCTTTACAAAATTGATCATTTATGTTGAAGAAAGACTCGCAACGTAACCAAGACTTTGGGAAGATTATTGGTCTGTAGATGCACTACTTGATCCCTGTACTTCTTCTCCAATCTCTCCTGGTTCATAGCTAAGAATTTAGCCTCTTCCTGAAAGAAATTAATGATCTATTGATCATTTTCAAACACCTTCCAACTTGTGTTACTACTTGGAACTACTGGCCTTACAATCAAATGGATATGTGACTTTGTTCTATCTCTTTTGATACTATCCATAACATCAAAATTTTCCCCAATGGATGCAAGTCTATCCACAGTTTCATTCTTCTTCCTAGGTATGGACTTGATGTTGAGATCTTTAAAGTCCTCAATTATGTCACATACCCTATTTTTTCACTCTTGAGTAGGTCATTCTTTGCGGCATGTTGTCCTCTAACCTGATTCACAATTAGTTCACTATCCTTAAACACTTGCAAGTTCTTTATACCTCTTTTCCTACCCTAATCAAGTCCATGAATCAAAGCCTCATATTCAAATGTGTTGATTGAAAAGGAAAACTAGAAATGGAAATTTGAATAATACTTGATGTTCTATGGTGAAACCAACATTACACCCCCTCCAGCACCTTGTTTGCTTCTTGAACCGTCAAAAATAGTTTCCATACTTCATTATCATCCTTATTTTCCAGCTTAGCGATATCCGGAATGGGTGAATTTTCTTCATGTACACATTATACACCCAAGTATGATTCTTCCATTTCCTTGTAAGGATCAAAATAAAGTCTTTTGTTTGCCCATTCATCGAGAGTCAAATCTGGAATACCATAAACCTTAGTACTAATTTTTAGATCATTTAAACACTCTTCCTGATTGAAGGTTGAGATATTTGTGTTGATTGGGCTTGGCACATGAGTCCCAATGTGAAATTTTACAATTGGTTCTAACTTGATTGTAGCCTTAGCTCCATATCTTGTTCTGAATAACATGTGTGACCAGTCCGTAGATAGATATCCACCAATTTTGGAAGTGAAGTCCCTTGACAAACATAGTGCAAAGAGTGGTGGTAAGTCAATTACAGACATGTCTTGCAGAAATGTGACATTTAGGCAAGCATGTAGTGTAAGACTTAACCCTTTGATGATCCCAAACATTCCTACTGTTGTTCCATCCTGTTACCCACTCCTTTCAGAAATGGCTCATACTTTAGATATAATTGATCTACTATTTTCATGGAAATCACTGAGCTACTTGCCCCCGAATTGATCATGCATTTTGTTCACCAAGTGGTTCCCAAAATTCAATGACACATAGAAAGGTGGATACTTCAAATTTTTTCTTGGTTGACCCCAATCTGGTCACACTATATTAGTGAGAAATTTTTCAAGTCTTTGGTGTAATCCATTCAAGCCGGACCAACCCCATTACATCTTGCAACAAATTTCATTGTCTTAGGATTGCAAGTGACTCCCACATGGAAATGCTCACATGCATTTTCTTCATCTGATTGATGATGTTGAAAGGGGATGAATTATATTTTTCTTCCCCTTACTTGGTACAAATTTATCTTGCACATGGGTTGGTGCTTGGACTGCTATAACAGGTGCCTTAGGCTGATTTGATATATTTAGAGATGTATTTGGTCTACTAACTCCTTGTTGTGTAGGAGTGGGCTGAGAAACAACTAGATTATATGACTATCCTTCCTCAATATTTGCATCTTGAGTTGGTGGTTTATTTTTCTGATATGGGGGCTTGGCTTGATATTGATTTTGAGGTTGATATGGTCTAGAAATATGAGTTTGTTGTCTCTTGATAGTCACTAGATCATTTCCTAGGTTCTGTAGTTGTTTCATAACCTCCTGTAGTTCCTTCAAAGTATTAGAAGAGGTAAAATCATCACTATTGCTTTGAATTCTAGGGGTTAGAATGGGGTTCATCTCGGTGTTTAACAAGTTGTAGGACTTCCCATGTCCGGATAGAGAGGCATTGGTAGCCTTAGTGCTAGCATACCATCTTGAATCAAATAGTTTTCCACTTTGCCTACTATATTGTAGGTTCCTGGAAGTGTTGTTCCTCCCATTGATTGTATCATCATAGCAATGTCAGAATTCATACCCTTCAAGAAGTAAAGGAACACTCCCTTGGTACTGGGCCAAATGACTATTGGAATCCTATTTGATGTCCATTGAAAATGGAAATTAAAATCTACCATTTTCTTATTATGATCCCTTTTGATTGTTGTCAATTGTTCCAATAAAGATAGATTATCTTCCTCTCTCTAAATTTGTTGCAAAGAGCTGAACATGGCTGATTCCAATTTTGAATAGACCTCTTATTATGCTCCTAAACCATTGTAAGGCCTTACCTTTGAAATATGAAGCCAAAAATTTGACTACAACTTCCATTTCATTAATTTCATGAATCGCACAGACATTCACAATGTCTTGGATGTGGTCAATAGGAGTAGTATGATTTTATTCTATGAAATAGGGAATGTTCTTTAGTGCTGCAACCGGAATTATATTTTGAGCATTTAGGGCAAGTGGACTACTACCCGTGAAGTTGACAAAGGGATTAAGTAGTCCCCGAGGTGGTTGTTGATGTCCCATTATGATTGGTCTAAGGAACCTGGTTGATTGGAGAAAAGGTCTACTGGGTGGAGGTGTAGACAAAGTCCTGTTAGGTGGAGATGGTGATCTTTGTGGTCTTTTTCCTATCCTTCCTCTGCCTGGTGATAATTGCAAGTAGACAAATAGTCCCTCTTCTGTAGTATCAGACCTAGTTCAAATTCTTCTCATGTACTTGGGTAACCTATGTTGGTACACCACTAAATTCTATCCCTTCAGAGTCCCCAGATGTTTTAGGAAATTACCCTCAAAATATCAAGATTTTTCCAAGTCACACACAAAACGTGACAAAATTAAAATGAAAACATTGAAGGACTCAGTATATTCAATCTTCTAGAAGATGAAATGAAATTCCTAAATTCCGAAAAATGCAAGACTTTTGAATGTCCAAAACCCTGAAATATGAAGTTTGGAGAACCTCGCAATCCCAAAACTTGAAATTCCAAAATCCTCAGATGTCTGAAATCCTAAAATCCCAAAACCTGAAATTTAAAAAAATTGAAAAATTTGAAAATCAAAATTTTAAAAAACTAAAAATACCCTTTTGAATATTAGCACCTGATAGATCAATTGGTGAAATTTGGAATTTTTTTGACCAAGTTAAGCCCTTGAAAATTAATTTTGGAGTTCAGCTTTGAGACGTACACTATCTAAAATTGGAAATTTGTAGTTTTCTAGGTCTGAATTTCTTGAAAATACCTTCAAAGCTCATGGAATGAATTCCTTGTTCCACCATTCGTGCCAAAATTTTTATGGAAAAATCACAACACCCTTGATTGCTCATAAGTGAAAGGTTGAGGAAGTCAGTGTGATTTTTCAAACATGGAGTTATCCCAAAGTGTGGGACTTTGAAATCGGGATAACCCTCTGAGAAGGTTGGTTTCCTATCCTATCCTAGTGCCAACTTATACAAAGTGTAGAGAGCTAAAGATCTAACACTAATCTAATGTTTCCAAGGAGACAGAGATAGAGAAAATGCATGAAAATAAAACCTACTCTAAGGGAAGGTGATGCACCAAGAAGGAGTGTTGAACAACCTGCATTAAAAACAAAACACAACTAGAATCTTGTAATGAAAATACAACAATAAACAATAACCTTGCATGTAATGAAAGATCAGAAAGATGCAATAGAACAAAAAGAAGGTTTGAAACATCCATGGATATGATTTTATTGCTATCAAAGCTGATACAATACATCACATTTAGGGCCAAAGGTACATAATTTACATTACAATGTCTAGTAGGGAGGTTTGGAATCTCCCAAAATATCTTATAGACAAGAAGAAGAAGGGAGGGTCATATACAAGGTGTCCAACCTTTTAAAATGAGCCCCTCCTTACAATATATATGAAGATAGAGAAGAGAGAGAGAGAGAGAGAGAGAGAGAGAGAGAGAGGAATTAAAAATCTTGCTTCAACCACCCTAAAATGCATTAAAATCCCCTGAAAAAATGATGGGTACCACTGCAAAACTCATAAATTCATGTAACTTACCTTGTTGGGGAAGAAAGGAAGATGATATCTTCATCTTTTTGTTAGGTGAGAAACAAAGAAAAATTCCACTTAAATAGCAGTATGTATTTCCCCATTTTGGAATACTTTGTCTCACTAAAATTAAGATGAGGGTGCCATACCACAATAAATTTGAGTAGTTGATCTACCTTTTTCAACACCAACCCTACATCGTACCCTCCAAAATAAAAAAATTAGACTTTTGGGATACAAAGCTTCAAATATTTTGACTTCAAAGGTCATCACATATTCTTTTTCATCTTCCCAAGTTTGTGAAACCTCTAAAATGTAAAAAAATGATGTCTAATATTCCGACTTTGGGTTTCGATATTCAAGTGGTGATTTGCGTGCACTAGGGATTCAATGTTCTAAAATTACGAAATCCTAAAGTTTGAAATTTGAATTTCAGTTATACACCTTTGTGTTTTTGGCGATTCGGGTTTCAGGATTTTGGGGTTTGAGATTTTAGGATTTTGGGGGTTTGGGTTTCGATATTTCAGGGGTTTAGGTTTTAGGATTTTGGGGGTTCATGTTTTAGGATTTCAAGGGTTGTTCATCCATCCGATCATCGCATATCTCTAAAATCCTCAAAGCTTCGAATTCAATTTCAAACTTCGTGTTTCGATTTATTTTTCCTCCCCACATGGCATTGTTCATTACTCAACCCTAGCGACTAACTCCGAAAAGTCCTCTTTTTGCAAATCTGAGCTCCCAATCAAAATTTATGGCCATATGAAGATGAGGGTGCCATACAACAATAAATGTGAGTAGTTGATCTACCTTTTTAGACTCCGAACCTACATTGCACCCTCTGAAATATAAAATTTTAGACTTTCAGGATTCAGAGCTTTGGATATTTTTACTTCAAAGGTCACTGTTACTGTTTATTTTCTTGAGATTTTGAATCCTTCAAAATGTCAATACTCCGAAGTCTAAAATTTAGACATCGGGTTTTAGGCTTCAAGTGGTGATTTGCATGCGTAATGGCTTCAACGATCTGAAATGCTAAAACCCCAAAGTTTGAAATTTTGAATTTAGGTTTTAGACCTTTGTGTTTTTGGGGATTCAGGTTTCAGGATTTTGGGGTTCTTCATCCATTTGGTTTTCGCATATCTCTGAAATTCCAAAAGCCCAAAGTCTAAATTTCAGACTTCGGGTTTTAAACTTCTTTTTCCTCCCCGCATGATATTATTCATTACTCAACCTTGTGGCCAAATTTGAACTCTCAAATGTCTGAAGTCCAAATTTTGGACTTTGGACTTTGATATCCTTCATACCTTTTGAGTCCACCGAATTAGAATTTTTTTCCCACCAAATCTGAATTCTTCCATGTCATTTCAACTCACTCAGCTCGAGCCTAAAATGTGAGCTTCATTTTCATCGTGCGAGGTCATGTTTTTTTTATTTTTCTAGTGGGGGAAAATTGGATAACAACTCACAAAAATATTCCTAATCCTATTTGGGGCCCCTAATTAATCTTAAGAGATTAATTAGTCTCTAAGCCTAGTGAAATCTTGCTTTGACATGCTAAAACTACTTTTTGGACTTACCTTTCGTTGTAAATGCATACAAATCATTCCATTCTTGGAAATGAAAAGTCGTTATTAAACCCATACCCGTAAGCCATTTCTAAGAACTCTTCTCCTTTATAGCATAAACTATAGTATTTAGTTTAGGATTAAAATATTTCTTCATTGTTATTGAGCTATCATTGTCTATTCCATTTTCCAAACTCAAGCTTAGGTAAATGAGAAGAACCATATGGTCTTGTAGCCATTAATGGTGAGATCTTACCTCAAATATTTGAGCATTAAACAATCAAAACTAATTGCTAGGATCTTCATAGGTTTATCTTTTTATAGCTTTGAAATAGCAGAGAGTAATATACAATTTAGTTTGATGTTTTTGTCAAAGTTATAATGTATGCATAGGAATAGATATTATTTATCTCTTATCTGATGGTTCATAGTAAAGTTGTTAAATCTTTGGGGCTTCATAAATGTTCTTGCCTCATTCTATAGATTTCAAACTTTTCCTTGTTCACAAACGCTAGTTTTAGTGGTTTTCCATGGTTAAAACTTATTACCATGAGTTAATCAGCTGATTACCTTGCCATACCAAGGTTGGCTAAATTTTCTAATGTTTTAATTCTTACTTTTTCATGGAGATGGTAAAGCTATGTCTAACCATATATTTCATGCAAACCAACTACAGTTAACTCATACATGCATATGTTCCAAACAAAAACCAAATCATAACTTTTTCATGATAGACCAAAGGAAGGGATCCCCTTTTTACCTTAATTTCTATAAATTTTCCATACACATTATATTAATTTTTACAAATAAAGAAATTTGATAAGGTTGACTAGGAGTTGAGGAAACCATGAAAGTTTATTTTTAGCTTTTGTAAAGCCATGTACATGATTTTTGCCTCATTATTATTAAAAACTATATTTATTTGCAAAAGAGGTCGAATTGTACATGATTGGATAATAATGGATTTGTCTCCAATTAGAAAGCTAGGGTTGAAGGATGTAGGGAGTATTATTTTTGAGTGATTTGAGTTAATGCTTTTTTCCTTTTCACTATATTTATCTTGATCTTAACAACAAGAGTGTGGGAGACTTATTTTTCTATCATACTTATACTATATATAGAGATTGTACTACAAAACCTTGTTGAAGCAATAAAAACTAATTTTCCTCCATTTGCAACTTTGTGAAGTGTGTTATAGAAAATTTATGATACATTTTAATCAATGATATTTTCCTTTGCATGCTCATAATTTTCAAAACCATCCATTAAGTAGTTTTGTAACCTTTGCATACTACTTTAAGTGTATGTTAATGACATTTTGAAGTGTGAAAGTCCATCAAATTATAACATATGAAGTGATTTTCTTGAGTTCTTTAGCAATCACTATATAGTGTTTTTTGTAGTCATAGTTCCTTCAAATGTTGGTGTATCACCTATTTTACATGATTTCCGTTAAGTTTGTGTTTGTTTCTCTCCCTCAACCCCACCAAAGAACTATTCTAGTTGATTAATCCTAGGAACTAACCTATTTTTGAGGTTCTCCTCATTCGAGCCACCCATAACTCAAAGATCCCATTGTCGTAACCGAAGTGAAGAGTTGTTTGTACTTCTTCATCTAGGGTGCACTTTGAAGTGATAAATTTTTTTGCACGATCAATGGGAGCATTGAAATCATAGTTTTTGTAGGTGTTCCATAACATCTTGGTCTAAATTTAATTTTTCCAAGTTTTATGTGTGCTCGATAAAAATTCAAACTTTGGAGGAAACTTTAAAAAAAAAAAATCTGGCCATTCCACTTATCCGAGCAGCCTAAATTTCCAAGAAGTCATTATCCTTCATTTTCCATCTTTTATGAGGTCATGTAATCATGATTATAGCTCCTCATTAGAATTATTTTCCATAAGATAATTTGTGCTATTCAGATCCAAATTATTTTTACCAATATCCTCCTCTAGATTAGTATTATGACCCTTACCACAATGAATATGCCCATGATATAAATTTTTCTAATCAGTATGATTACCCTTATAATCATTGTGTTTAGGAATAGGGATACATTGATTTTTCACAAAGATATACAGGTTATGAGAATAATTTCATGCCTAACAATGATTTTGATAGCAAGCATCAGAGGCTGCAATAGACATGTCAATATGTCAAGGAAAAAATAAAAAAATTACAGGTATTAGAGGATAATAAGCATAAGG
Organism: Taxus wallichiana var. yunnanensis; assembly: GCA_018340775.1. NCBI lineage: Eukaryota > Viridiplantae > Streptophyta > Pinopsida > Cupressales > Taxaceae > Taxus > Taxus wallichiana. Next base: position 906,439,826 of record CM031239.1, read on the forward strand.
TGGAGGAACCCTGTCAAAAGGATGTTCCCACTTACCTTCCTTGTCAACCATATGAGCCTAGTTTTAGATTCCAAGCTCTCTCAATGTATTTATTTCCACTCCCTCTCCTCCACATGAAAATTTTGCACCTTTCCCCTTTGCACAATCATTGCAAAATATGTTTGAGACCCAGCCCACCCCTCCTCTCACATTCCCAAGCCCAATTTGTGAAGGGGACAACTAGAAAATCATTCAAGGAGGGAAGCCTAGTAAAGGAACCAAAAGTGATGAATTCATGAAAAATTTACAAGATTGGGTTTCAAAATTTGAATCCAATTAGATTCAATAGTTGGAAAAAGAGTGCAAGAAAGAGGTAAATGTTTCCAAGTAGCTTAATGAATATAATAAAAAAAAAAGGTTAGATGAATTTTTTTGTTTCTCTTGAGCTAAAATGTAGAGATAATGATCTCAATGAGCAAAAAGAGGTTTCCAAAAATTGGATCAGTAATTTTGACATTATATCACGTCATAGTAAAGGAATTTTTTTAGAAATAGTTGCTAATTTGAATGTGTCTGATTTAGAGAATAATAATGTTCTAACCATGCATGAAAATATTCCTATTAGTGATCATAATTCATATTTGAGTAAGGAACATTTTCAAAATAAATCTGAGGAGCAATCAACCTATTTAGAGTTTTCTTATGATCTGAATAACCATGATTTCATCTTGGCAGACTTTTCGCTAGATGAGGATATTGATAAGAATGAAGAAGATGAAGCAAAACACAACTTATATCAACTTCCAAAATGCCACACGGAAAAGGAATCTAGAAAAGAAAATCAAACTCAAAGGGATCCTTTCTTAGCAATGAATAATAAAGAAGTGTTTTGATCACTAAGGTCATCTATGGGAGAGAGAAAGAAAGGTTTCCAACTGAGCAAGATGATATAGATGAATGCAAAGATCCTCGTTGTCCTTCCTGTCTAGATATTGCTGCACTTCTAGAAGGATGTTGTGATTTACCAAGAACACAAATTTTTAAAGTTATGGAATGAGAGAAAAAAGATGATTTAAAGAAGGATGAGGTTGATTTTTCAAGCATCATGGTGGATCAAAATGAGAAAAGAGATGATGAAACCATTGATGAACCAGTCATCATGGAAGAGGTAAAATTGGTAAAGAAAAAGATCAAATTTCCTATCAGCTTCCAAGCATGCTCAAGAATGAAGGAAATGTGTCAATCAAATCCATTCTTGAAATTGTATATAAAAATAATGGAAAAATAGAAGTATAAAACCTTGTCCAATCAGGAACTTGGATGGATTGGAATCGAAATCAACGTTGTCATTAGTTGTGCTTAACTCAGAGCACAAGAAAGAGCTTCATGTTCTCAAAATTCATCACCAAGAGCCTATTCTTGATTCAAGAAAGGTATTTATCTTCTTCCGGTGTAATGTTTTTAGAAAACCAAAGGTGTATTTCACATTTTCACTTTTTCCATGTGATCTAGTTGTCAAGTTGATCTCATGGTCTCATTTTATGAGAAAGGGAAGCTATTTCTCTCTACCTATATCAATATTTGATTAAATTCTCATTTAAATTACTTAGATAAGGTTAATGTAGGTTTGTTTATTTCATAACAAGTTCTTGTGCACAATCTATATGCTTACCCTTGGAGCATGTATGATTTTTTTGCCTTGATAGGAGTTTTATCTTTCCTCTAAGTGCATTTTTTCATATATTGTAGTTGATATTTTTCTCATTAGTTTGGATGATTTTCAGTCTTGATCATATTTTCATTGTCATTGGAAACTCTTGTACTAGCTTAAACGAAGGGTATCATGGATGGAAAAGACCTGATCAGAGGGTTCTCTCTAATTAGTAGGAACTCACCCAACAAAGAAGCCAAAGTTAATGACCATTTTTTTAATCATGGTATAGGGGCAAAAAGTGTTCATGCTACTCAAATAAGTGGATAATTGGGAAAATACATAGGAAAAAACATCTAGCGATTCTATTATTGGATTCTTATTTCTCACATAATATGCCTTTCATATTGTAATATTAATTAAGATAACCCATAAAAATTTAAGACTATTACAGGGTCCTAAAAAATATGGGAAAGACATCATACATCAGAAATCATCATCATGGAACAATAGGAAATCAGATTGCAGATTGGAAAATTCTCAGTGTTAAAGGAAGTTATAGTTCCAGGAGGATCATCCATTCATCTTTTCAGTTTTTTAGTTTCAAATTAACTAGAAAAAGGTACAAACAATTCATTTTAGTGCCTTATGATTATATGCAGTTGTGGTAAGTATTGATTTTCAGATGCTCATTTAATTATGTGAAGAAAGAAATGAAAAGAAACAACATACAACTCATGGTATAAAACAACTGCATATATTCATAATAAAATTTTACAATTTCCCCACATAAGACGTCGGATATGACTGCAAAAGTAAAGTAATCTAGATAAATTAAAAAATGAGAATCTCAAGAAGAAGGGCACCTGCCATTTACTGGTAGATGAGACCCCCTTCCTTGTAGGATCCAACTCTAGGTTTGATCCAAATTTTTCTTTGAAAACCTAACATAGGGAAAAATAGTTGATGTTATAGCTCAGGGTTTCATTTCTTCATTAGATTCTTAGCTTTGAAGATATACACATTCTAGAAGAAAGTTGCGTAAATGAAAACATATATCATTCCAAGTACTAAAACTTAAAGGATTTCAAGAGAAGAATAAGATGAGCATGAATTTTCAGACATCTTTCAAGTACATATTTCTCGGATTGCAATATGCATCAAATTCTCAATCACATGTACTTTTAAGTATGCATTACAAAGTATGATTCAAGTATACATTCTAGAAGGTTTACGGAAGTTCTTTTCATACATCTAACAATCATGCATGTGAAAAACACAATTTAAAAATACATTTTCAGGGCTACATGTTTTTGGAGTTTAGTTTCACAAATGTGATTAGTTTTAGATGAAAAAGAAAGACATATTTTGTGGAAAAAATTACATATTTTTACTTTAAAAACATTTGTAGAATGCACTAAAGCAAATACATATTTTATATGTAGGAATAACTTCTTTACAAAAGTAATAAATTACCATTACACATCAATTTTTTAGAAAAATGTGTGTCAAACATGTTTTTCAGAGAGTACTAACAAAAGGCATGTTCTAGATCCAGAAATGAAGGAAAAAATGGTAGCCATTCATAATGTGCAAAAGTATTTTTCAGAATGAAATAAAATAGTTTTTCCTTCATTTTTCAAAAGTGTATATTTTTAGATCTTCATCAACCTCTCAAGAAAATGAATTTCTAAGAATGTGTAGTAAAACAACAAACTAAATGATTTTCAACGCAAACACATCCATACATTTTTACCAAAATGTGAGTTTCATGAATATGATTTCTAGATCATGGCAATAACCTTCATTTTGGCATAATATGATACATCTACAAAATACTCATAGAGGAATGAAAACTTATAGAAATTCTCATTTTCCATAAGGTTTTCAATAAAATGATGATCTCCCAAGAGAGTAGTTTAGAAGTGTAAGAATGAAAATATAGCCATAAAATAAAAATAAAGGTTTTTCATCAAATTCCAAAATATTCACATCAGTTATGCATTTATGGAGGTGCTCTAAGTTATAGATAACAATAATATAATGAATCCTGGACCATTGTTTTTTCAAAAACACCCCAAGTTTTTGAATTATTAAAAAAACACTGTTTACCCATAATGAAGAAGAAGAAATCCATCTCAGTAGGACAAACATGAGATGTGAAAGTGACCCAACAAGCTGGATATCAAACTATGTTGAGTTGTGCAACTAGAAGATCTCACCGAGATATGAAATTGGCCTTACGATATAAATAAATGATGATTTGGTTAGCGACCTAATGAGTTATGTATAAAAACAATTAGCTTGCAATTTCCAAATAGAGTCATGGAGAGTCATGCAAAGGTACGTCAAGCCATTACAAAGAAAAGATGAGATGAGCTCATAGGAACCTAGCAATTCGTAAATGAGGTTACAACTGAGCTTAGAGAAAAATTGAGGTACATCTCTTGTATAGGTGTGTGACACAAAGTGATGAACTAAATAGAAGGATGCAAGCCTCAAAATGTCATGTCTTGTTTAATCCCTCACCCAGCTAAGCAATAAGCAGTGGTGACCCATAACAGGAGCTTGGAAGTCACAAGATCGAGTTGGCTTAAACAAGGAGAGCTCGCAAAGGAAATGATGTAAAAGCTCCTCGAACTCGATGAACCAAAGATAAAATAAAGCTCAAGCCACATAGAAAATTAACCACACCGAGCTTCCAAATCATCACATACAATGATTTGGATGAGTTAGAAATGGAGAAAAATAACTCATGAGAGGAAAGAGTCATAAAAAAATCAAGGGACGAAACCCTAGCACATGAAAATCCCAAACCTACATGAAATTTTAAAACCCTACGTGAAATTTTAAAAACCCAAACTTAGATCAACACAAAAACTCATGCAATGGAGTATAACTCATCCAAATATGAGTTGAGGTAGGAAACAAATTCAAATTTCCCAAACAGAGCTTAAGTTAAGCAATATAAACCCTAACAAAGTAAATTAATAAATTACTGAGCTTCACATCATAAATTCATTAAAAATTAGGACAAGGGGGATAATAAGAGGGAGTATTCCTTCATTTAAAGGTTAAGATTCAGATTAAATTATGCATGATGTGGATTCTGTTTCTCACAACAAGATGATATCAACATGTTATAAGAACGATATACATTTCACCTTTCTCTAAGAACATCATCTTATGGTTACAGTTTCACAAACTAATCATAAATTATAATATTTTTAAGTTTCACAATTATGTCTTAGTATTGCACCGTAGAACCCAAATGAAAATTGAGATTGGGTATCGACTTCATTTATGATCCCAAATCCTAAATGTCACTTATAAAATTTGTTGGTGATATTCACCACTCAACACATGTGTCACTCCAAGAGGGTTTTACACTATGTTGGAGTTTGGCTACCCATAGATAACTACTTTAATAAAATCACATTCCCTTACTACTCACACCACTATCAAACCTAGGATGGGACCACATACCTAAGATGAATTTTTACCATTTTGTTCCTAACTATTAGGTTCAAGGAAATGTCGCTAAGCATACAAGCTATGACGATAAAAATAAAACTTGTGATCTTATTTACTTAAGCTAGAAGGTGTTATCAAGCATAAATATTTAAGTTCATTCTAATATTTTTAGTTTCTTTTATGCTAAGAAGGATCATGCGAGAAGGGTAGATATGGACAAGTTTTATACTAAAGTTGATTGTTATGTTTAGGTTTCTTTTCTATATTTTCTAGTGAAATAACACAAAACTCTAGGGATTTTATCATAATTTCACAATGAGAATGCACTATAAGATATCAAATTAAATTTCATTTAACATATTTATCGTATTTTACAATACAAAATTTAGGGATCAATTTAACACCCATGTTTAGATGAACATTTCCCTTAAACACTAGCATCTTAAAAATATTACAAAAATTCAATAATAAATGTTTAATGTAATATAGCAATACACACATACATACATAGGTGTGTGTGTATGTATTTATGGATGTATGCATGCATGCATGCATCCATACATACATACATACATACATAGGTATACATACATACATACATATATATATATGTGTGTGTGTGTGTGTGTAATACTATGTACACACACATGCATACATACATACATACATATATATATATACACACACACACAGATATGTGTGTGTGTGTGTGTGTGTGTGTGTATTCCATTAACATACACAAATTGCAATTATCCACAATGAATTACAACCACATCGTTCACCATCTTACTTACATATTGCAAAACTAGGTGAGCATGAAATGAGTGATAAATCATTGGCATGACATCCACCTAAATCTAGCATAATCAATGTTTTTAGTTTTCCATTTACATAGTGTAATAATACACACACAAAAAGAGAGGGTTAGGGCATATATTCATTTCATTTCATTTCGTTCCTTAACTAAGGGAGGAGAGTGAAAGAGATAAGGAAGAGAGAGAAACAATATTTTCTCAAAAGTCAAATTTCACATGTCAAGCCACAAGCTTTGGTTTTAATATTTATTTACAAGTTTTGATAATTTTACGCTATGGTTTGCTAAGTTGATGGGATCCTTCACATTTATTTTTACATTTTCTTGTTGGTTGCAAAATGCTCAATTTAGGCTCAGAGGCTAAGAAACCACATTTAAAAGCTATCTTTTTTAGTTGATGCACAATGGTTAAATTATTACGTGTCCTCCTAAATACCAATAATTGACATGAACTGATGGAATTTGATACTTGTGAATAGTTTTCAATTTGCCGCTAGTTTTTGAGCCCCGGTTGAAATCGGTCTAACTTGACTTAGTCAACATCGACTAGACACCTACAAAACCACCTTGCCAAACTCACAAGGAATGTGTTTTAACAAAAACTGAAGGTTCCATGCAATTTTCTAGTAAAAATACTAGAGGTTTTCATAGGAAAAGAAACATTTCGTTGCTCAGGGTCCAAATGGCGAGCTAATACGAAACCCATTTGTTTGGTTTAACAGCTTTCTAAAATTGTAAAATGGGTAATAGGGCTCCTAGAGGAGTGAACAAGAGAGAACAAATGGTCGAATGGGGTAATTCTAACTTTGAAAGGTACAAGGATATGGTTGTTTTAGTTAACTCATATAGTCCTCGCCAATAGTACTAATGGACACAAACACTAAGTTTTGACACCACGGGTTTAGTAATGAATAAGGTTGTTGTCATGGCATTGTTGAGGGTAAAATTGTAATTCGGTAGGATAAATTAGGAAATGGTTTTTTACCGATTGCACTCTATCTATCTGTTAAAGCATATAATGATATAATATTTATATTATATTACAAATGAAGAACCAACTCATAATAAAATTATAAAAGATGCAGAAACGATACCATGCCCGAGTGAAAGCAAATAATCCCAAGTTATGGAGCTCGATCCGCATCCACAACAAAACTTTTGCCAATAGTCCACAAACCTACTCTTGACTCCCTCAATTCAACTGTCTAATAAGAAATAATAACCGACATGCATGCCTCTAACTACAAGCCTACTTGTGAAGATGTATGTACCAAGAGGTGGTTGAGATTATGCAAACAAATTTTGGGAACATATTCTCTTTTAATCTCATAATTCTTTCCACCCTCGGTCCTATCCAATAAACTCATTTGTACACATCCTACACTCATTTCTTCCCATGGCAATATGTCTTCTTTTGAGGTGTTTTGTCAGAAACTCACAAAATGAGCACATGGTTCCATAGTTCAACCGTGAAACAAAATAAATAATTACTATACAATGTCAATACCCTCCACTCCTACTCTCAAACTGACAACATGTGTAACATGCCTAACTAGAGGATGTTCTGTCAGAGGTTATGGCGATAGATTTTACAACTGTCAAATTATTTTCCTAGATGTCCATGCCATGTTTCAAGATCCACACATTGGCTGAGAGGAGTTTGGCTAAGGTTGTGGAATTTGGATTCACACCTACTAATTGCATTTTCTTGAAAGTTTTTACGTATTTTTAAAAAACCCATTTTTCAAACCCTACATTCAATGTATTCCATGAACACATATTTCTTTTAGGAATTTTGTCAACCATTTCATATGCCTTGTTCTTGCTTCCACCTTTTGCATACATATCTACCATGACACTTGGAATTAAAACATTTGACAAAAGTGTCTTCTCCATAATGCTTCAGTTGATGTTCATACCATGTTTTGAAGCTAATACTATTTTGATGGTGGCTATGTGTATGCTAGAAAATGTGGAACTGATCAAGTTGCACACCTGTTGCTTGCATATGGTGAAACAAGGAAATTTTAACAAACTTATTTTCTACACATACTACAATCATTACTATTCATTAGGACACATATCTTTGGGCACTGTATCAACAATTCACATGCCATGTGTATTCTCCCACGTTTTACATCCATGTCTACTAAATCACTTGCAACTACAACATCTAAAAAAATTCCTCTATCTTTTATGCTTTGCTTAGATGTCCATACCCTATTCCAGAGCTTACATTTTGACACAGGTATGGGAGTACATAGGCAAATGTAAACTGATCAGGTTGGAGACATGTTTTTTGCATAGGTGAAACAATGTGACTATCTCGTGAGGAAACTCATGTCTTACTGTATGCTGCAGTAAACATATTACCTGTGAAGTTGTCTCATTCTTTCATTCGGTCAAACACTATGAAAACCTCCATGCTCAGTGAGATGCGCTTGCCACAATTTTCCCCACTGCAACTATCCAATTTATGCTAAATTTACAACATGAACTTGGGTTTCATCTTGGTTAATGCCTCTGAATCTCAAATAAAGTGTTTGGATTATTATGCAAGGATAATGACAGGTCAGGAATGGCGGCCATATTCTACCAAAACATCTCCTACCCGCCAAACCAGCTACCACACACTACCTCATCCTCTTTCCTACATCTCACTTCCTCCAACCACTCCAGTCCATGCTTTTAAATGCTTCTTTCATTTATTTTAAATTTTAATTATCTTAATTTAACTTATTTATTTTATTATTAAACAAATATATTTTGATTCATGTTTTGTTTTATTATTTATTTTGTTTTTATCTATCTTAACTGATTTATAATAATGGACTTATAAAAGGCTCAGTGAAATAGGATGGGGGAGAAGAAATCGGGGAATTACATTTTGTACAACAAATCAATAAACATGATATCATTCCAAGTTATGTTTACGTGATTATAATGTTTGTAAATATTAGCAATAGCTTTAGTAGGTGCTTTTCCAAATATAATATGAGCATTTTGAAATAGTAGCCTTGAATGTAAATATTTTTATGTCTCTAAGCCCAAAATATTTTTTTCACGTACATATTATATGTTGGTCATCAAGAATATAAATTTTCACACCATCCCTTTCAAGGTATTTTGAATCATCAATTTCCATTAAATTATTCATGTAGTGCAATAAGGAAAGAAAAAATATGTCCCTCTGTGTAGGAATAACATTTATCAACATCGAGTTGACAAAAACGTCAAAATTCTCCTAATCTAGATGATGATATTGATATTATGGAGGTTTTACATTGTACCTTGAAACATCAATTGAAAATTATTCATCATTGAACGCTTATTTCACTAAATCTAGACATATTCTAGTGAATATGGACTCCAGTATTACATGTATATGAAGAAATCTATCTCCATTTTTGTGTATATTGGATTCCATTTTTGGCTAGACTGGATTTCATTATTACTATTATTGGATTTCATTAGTAGCAATAATTGATTCCAATATTGTCATTATTGGACTTATTCAAGTTCCAATTTCACTATTATTGGATTCCGATTTCACTATTATTGGATTCCAATTTCCCTTTTATAGCACTCCAATTTCATTATTATTGGATTCCAATAACGTACTTAATGGATTCCATTTTTTCCACTAATGGAATCCAATTTCTAAATCCTGATTTTTGGATTTTAGTTTCACTATTTTAGGAATTAGATTTTATTATTATCTAATTCCCCCTCATAAGCCTCGCAGCCACCAACTTACACAATTCAAGTGTTTGCTAACTTTCATAAGCCAAGCGCCGCTAACTTCAAGATAGTGTGTAATTGATTGTTGTCATTTATGTCACATATCAATATTAATATCATCATACATATAAAACTATTTATGCATACCTTATTCATATCAATAAACGTTGACATTGAAAATCTTATCGAAATTATACTCTAAGATAGATCTTATATATTTTAGAGCTTAACATCCTTGAATGGTGTTAAATTTAACGGTTGTTTAAATGTTTTTGTGATTTTATATGTAACATACTTTCAAATATTTTATAGAAATGGCACATGTGACTCGCATGTTTAAAAGGTTACTGTCAATTTTTATATACATTTATATAAAAACTTATTCATATATATTAAGCATAGTTAAAAAACCATTGGTGATTCTAATTTATAAATTTTGTAAGTAGTGTATAAGTGCGAGTGATTGCACTTAAAAATTAGACTAGTCGTACGTCTAAGTGTGAGCCTTGATTCACACTTATATCGACTCACATTTCTAAGTGTGAGTCTCGAATCACACTTCTAAGTGTCAGATCTCGACTCACACTTCTAAGTGTCAGTCTTGATTCGCACATCTAAGTGTGAGTCTTGATTTGCATAGCTAAGTGTGATAACTCACCTATCAATTTTTTTTGGGTAACGGTAATTTTCTAGCACTGCCCTTCAAAAATACAAAATAGTGTTTATTTATATTAATTACTCTGTATAAATTTCATTATTTTTAATATATATTGATGCAAATTTTGTTAATTTATATATAAATCTATATTAAAAATTGATTGGATCACAAATATTAAATATGCAAGTCATGTGTGACGCTTATTACAAATATTTGCAAGTATTTTATGACTATAATTAAGAAAACCATCTAAACGGGCATTAAGATTCACACGTCGAAGTTCAAGAACAAAAACTAAAGGATTTATTTTACCCAAATTATATAAGGGATTTTATTTATTGTAATAAAATTATAATATTAAATGATTACATTTAATCTTTACAATACCAAATGCATTATTAATGATAACCATTTTGTAATGAAAAATGATAATTAATGTTGTAGTTGCCTCAACATTAATTAGGCATTAAAACGAACTATGCAAAATTCTACATTTTAAATTACATGTGCCATTCAAAATATGTGCGCCTTCTAGAGCATGAAACTACTGTAAACCATTAATAAGCCATTTAATGTAAAGCAATGTAAAATCATGTGCATTCCCTATTAAATTCACGTGCCAATGAAATTGGTGGTTGGATTTTTTAGTTACATGTCTCTAAAAATAGAAAACTTTTGAGTAATTGTTTTTAACATTTGCCTTTCTATTCTCTATATCAATGCGTAAGCGAGACAATTTATTCATCAATAGAAAAATCTCACCAAGGAAAGAATCAATTTTTTTGTGTTCGATTTCTTCAAACATTTTGATTTCCTCTCCAGGTCAAAAATTGGTATGCATTCTCAGCTTCAACCCTCCAAAATTACAAAATTATTGTAATCTAAAATTTTCCATAAAGCAAATTAGGGCTTATATCCATGTAGGTATTTTATAGATAATTAAACGGAAGAAATTTTTTTTACTCATAAATGTGTTATGGATGCTACACATACTCACTAAAATTTAATGGCTACGACGTCATTCATGGTGGCTCATCATTGTCAATGACAAAATTTTATAATATATTCATGTTAAGAATGGGTTGTCATTCAATGTGTTAGTGTTGATACAATGAGCTATTTGTGAAAAAAATATGGTAATGAAAGAGTAGGAGAACCAAACAGATTTTGGAGAACAAAAGAACAAATACAAATTTGTGAAAGGAGAATTCGAGGAACAAGGAAACTCTAAGATGTTTCTTATTATATTTAATAGAAGCACCATTGCTACTACAATGGAAGCAACATCTATCCTCTAAACTATTCACAAAATATATTTTTCTCTACTCAGGTTGCATTTATGTGGATTTTTATCTTTTGTTGCCTATAGGATTTCTCTCTTCTATGCTTCAATGTCATATTTTGCCTTAAGGGCCTTTTTGTAAATGGATGTGGGTCCTTTCAAATCCCCCATATTCACCCTTTTACAAAAAAATGGACATAGTAGTTGTACATGAAAATATGTTATTGTGGTATAACCTAGCTGACTCTATGATGATAATATTTTACTTTATTTTGTTAAATCTTATCGATCGATAATATCCAATTACTATGGTGTTGCATAAGCTAGCGGACGCTAAGCTAAAAATATTATTCTTTGACTTGTAAAATGCTAGTGATCCATAAGCCCCAAATATTATATTGTGGAAGTATTCTATTACCTTAACGAGCACTAAGCTTGAAACATCTTACTTTATTATCTCCAGCATCCTAGAAGAACTCTATAACTTTCATTAAAACAAATAATTTCTCCTTAATCCACTAATCAAAATAAAAAAATTCTATAACTTTTCAACTTTGTAATGTTTATATTTTGTTTAAATAATTTTTTAATCTACAAAACTTATTTATATTTTTCTTTATTTTCTAGTTAGTACTGTTTTGACAATTATGAGGCCTTATTGCAACATTATTTTTTTCTATTTAATAAAAATCAAAATTCTAAGAAATACATTTGCCCAATCTTTAAATAAGATACCAGATTTAGAAAAAAATTTAGTAAAATATTCACTACATTTAATGTTAATCCAAAAAGGAAGATGTATTTGCATGCTTGGACAAGTGACACATCAAAAATAGTACACTATTCATAAAAATTAATAAAATTTATTTAAAAATCATATTATAAACTTTTCTAAATTTAATCCCATCCCACTCCTTATATATTTTATACTATTTTTTTTTTTCTAGTCAAAATTTTTAATCTTTTCTTTTACACGTTTGAAATAAAAACTAGTTTTGTAAGTTAAATTTTATAAAATACAAATTTTTTTATATGGATTATATTGTGTTAAAGACAAGAAAAATAATACTATTATTAGTTACTGCTATTGTGATAAATATTTTAACTAACTTGTTTGAAATATTCCATTTAGTATAAAACTTCTATCTTTATGTAGGCATGTTCAACTTGTAAAATCGTGGTGGTTTTTTTTTATCATGCACTGAAAAATATAACATATTATGTATTTCAAAAATTTGACTATATTGCTACAATATTTTCAAGCATAATATGATTCTAGATCGCTCTATGTTTTTCCAAACAATTATATATTTGATGCATAATTTTATTTTTGGTTTTGTCTTCTATCTGAATTTTAACATGGGTATTTACATTATGTGCAACATTTAAATTGAGCATTTATAGTATATACATATTTATGCATTCAAAATCATTACATATGGGCATTCTATTTTTAGCATTATGTGGATTTTGGCATACCGTATGTGCATATTTTACACATTAAGTATTGGTACATTCTACGTTTTATAAAAATATTAAATTGCTTGTTCTTAGCAATATAAAGCACGTAATGCAAAAAATTATAGACAACTTTTAAAAAAATCACACATCTAGCACATCTCCCAACCCTAGGGCATGAACTTGCCGCTCAGTCTTTTTTAATTTAAAATGTCATTAAAAAAATTACTATTAACAAGGTTTATTAAATATATGTTAACATCATGATTGGTTACTTTATACAGGGATTAAGGAACCCAAAAACCTTATAATAGAATGCATCATGAGCATCACCAAGAACAAACAAAAAAGAAACATGATAAAAAGGGTTAAAACAACTTATCCCAAACTATAGACCAATGGATTAATACAACAAAAATTGTAAAACATGGAGGGAAAACATCCCAAATGATATAGTCCACAAATAGTCAAACAAAATCTCCAAGATCCAAGGGACTAGTTAGTTTTCAAACATTTTTACTCCTTCGGTTGACGCTCTTCCTATCCTTTCATCTGATCATACTCGGTCACTCGTGATAGGGATGTCATCTTCAACCTGATCTTCCTCATCAGAACTAATGAGATGGAGATTATACCTGTAAACTTTGTGTCCCTACTCTAGCTTGACCATACACCCCGTAACTCAAACCAAAATTTTGATCTCTACCATATCTTCCTAATAAAGTTTTTGGTGTTACAAATTTTCTTAGAGGTATCGATGAAATGCATGACACTTTTTCCCATATTAATTCCAACTTTTCCTATGGCCTCCATAGCCCTTTCCACCTGACTCACCCTGAGAGAAATTTTATCAAAAGCCACATTCCAACCCAACTCCACTCTCTCTTTCCCTTTAGATGAATCCCCTTTCATATTAATCGTAGAACCTACAACCTTAGTACAAAGATTTCCCTTCCCATGAGTTTTATACTCTTCTTTATCCTCGCTTTTTCATACGGTCGGTAAGAAGAGTACAATTGTCATTTGAATCCCCCACTTTGGGATCTAATTCCTTTTCCACCATCATTTTACCATTATTAAAAATAAAATATAATTAGACCATGGTGTATTGGGGTATCAATCTTTCCCTATTGAAAATCATTCACCGACACAAAGAGAGAACTAAACAAGAAAAAGGGAAGGCTCATAACAATCTTATGCCTAAATATATTAAGTATAGTAAGATGGTGAGTAAATATATTTCTATAATTCACTTCAAGAGTAATGTACCTCATAAGGTAGAGGAAAACCATATTCCAAATATCAGAAATGTTGAGCCTAGCTATATCATCTACTAACAGTAAACCATTTCTTTACCGCGAGAAGAAAGTATCAATTCTGTTGGTATCCAAATTGATTCTCCTTTGGAAAATGAGCAACATCACAGATTTAACAAGATACTTAAAGACAGAAAAATCATGGTATAAGTCATTTTGTAGCCGGGAGGGATTCAAATTGACTCTTTGTCACTCGGGCATTGGAGAAATGGATAGCACCTTCATTAAGAATTTGATCTATCCTCACTACTTTAGGTCATCCCTTTTAACCAAAGGTGAGAGGACCCATTTTGTAATATCTATCGGTAAAGGACATAAAGGGATCCTTATTTGCACAATTTTCAAGGGAACCTCGAAAAATATGATCAACACACCACAATTTAACTCACACAAGTTGTCACTTCTAAAGAATGGAGATATTTTCTAAACAAGGTTTAGGTTACTAAAGACACTTAAAAACTGCTTGCTTATGTATATTTTGGGAATATAATTTTTTCATTTTTGGATACATAGCACAAATAGGGGTACTTCAAGTAGGATTCATGGTTATTTGAAATTTTTGGTGGGGAATTAAGCAAGATGAAGTTGATTTCACTAGATCTTTGAGAACCTCTATAATAATTGGAAAACTCAACAACAAAAAGCTTCAGAATAGCAAAAATATTCATTTAACCAGAAGGTGTGCATCAATGGAGGCCTATATCTACACGGTTTCACACACTCTTAAAGAATTCAACATAAAGGATCAAGTTAAAGACTCAATTAAACATTGAAGATCATTGGTTCATCATGCCTAAGATACACTCATAGAATTACAAACAATCTTTATCAACAAAATGATAGTAAAGTGATTTTAAATTGTTTATTTCATTACAGGGATGAAGCATATTCTCATAATTAAATTAAAAATGCCACTAGAATATTATAGGGATGAGATCTTGAGTGATTCAGATGGATTTTAACATAAGATTGTAACATGAACATTAAAACCATTTGAATACATTCTGAAATAAAAGCAGACACAATTTTTCTCAAGATCAACACTAATTAATTCAAGATCTATTAGATTTATCACCATTGGAAAGTTTCTTGAAAAATCTTACAGCTTTTAAATGGATATACACTTGAAACCACCTTGACGTGATCAAATCTAAAACACAAAAGATTAACAAGTTTCTCAGATGGTCTCTCAGGAAGATGGGATTTCTCAAATTTTCTTGTAAAAATTAACCCCCAACCTTTTGCAAGAGTGTTCTCATTGAATTTATACAATTTCACTCACTCACTCTTCCCAAATTTCCCCCCAAAAGAAGAATATTCAAGGAATCCTTTGTTTGTTACAAGTTTGTTCCAGAAAGTGATGTTTAACAAGTTTACACCCAAAAATTGCTAGGTGGATAAATCATGAATTGATCACGTTTCTCAGACCCTCAACCATTACTAGGGTGCCATGCCATAAATTTTTGATAGTCCTAATTATTCTTTTATTATATCATGTAAGAAATCCCTTTTAATTATTCACGGTGGCTACATATGGTTGGACCTGACAAGTAATCTATTTCACCCTCGAGAATACACCTTGAGAAATGAGTTCCCTCACATGGATAGTTGCATTTATGCACTGTGAGTCCGAGTGTCCTTGCATGGATTATACCACATTCCTATGCTATGAGTCAGAGTTAGATAAGTGCAAGGAGGAGCCAAAAAAACCTCCACATGTTTCCTTGGCACAACTACAAAGGTGAAGTCCAGAGGCAGGTTCCCAAATGAGCATGGGCCCTCCACATGTTTAGAACCCTAGAGAGTTACACCAATTGCTGAAAATTTAGAGTATGGTAAAGTCCAATGGAAGCTTCCACGTGTCTGTTTGGTGTAACTTCAAAGATGAAGTCTAGAGATGGGACCTCAAACAAGTGCAGGATCTCCACATGCCCTGGGCCTAAGATAATTTCCTCGGCCTTTGAAAAAGTCTCAGTAAAAAGAGGAGAGAATGGAAGCCTCCACATGTCTCTTTGGTGCACTTTTGATATGGTTCCTAAAAGTGGAGACCCCAAACAAATGCAAGCTCTCCATGTGTCTTAGCCTAATTTTTTTTTGAAAGAGTTTAAGGACCAACAGAAGGTGCTATGTTCCTACGATCCAAGAAAGTTTCCTCAGCCATTGAAAAGTCTAAGTATGGGTAGGGACAACATAATCTTCCACGTGTCTCTTCAGTGTGTTTTTGGTATGAAGCTCAATAGAAGGACTACAAAACAAGTGTGGGCCTTCCACGTGTCTAGGGTTTGACAAAGTTACACCGTTAAACTTGGAAAAGTCTATGTATGCGAAGATCTAACGAAACCTTCACGTGTCCCTTCGATGCTCTTTCAAAAGTAAAGTTCAGGGGTAGGTCCCCAAGTAGGTGCGGCCCTCCACATGTCTAAGGATTTAGAAAATTTCTAGAGAAGTATAAGTATAGAGAGAAACTAGCAGAAGCCTCCACGTGTCTCCTTGGTACAACTATAAAGGGAGGACCTAGAGTCGGATCCTAAAATGAGTGCAGGCCCTCCACGTGGAAAATATTTGAGTTGAATCGGGCCAAAAACTTCAAAATTCTCTGGTGAACCACCTCTTCACTTCCAACTTTTGATGTGGGCCCCATCGGAGTCGTAAATCACTTTTATACCTTTACATCATTTGAAAATAGAGCTTAAAAACTCCAAAGTGTTCTGCCGACCCGCTTCCCTACTTTGAATTTTAAACTGATGACTCAAACATGTGACATCACTCTATCCTCTACAGGGTTGCAAATCAATTTATAACTTTTCTCCTTTTCACAAAAATGTAAAAATCTTCAAAATTTTCCAACGATCTGCCTCTCTGCCTTTGTCTTGAAAAATGGTCATGTGTGCATCTTCGAGGTCAAAGTAAGAATTTTTCCCTGCTACTTCATGTTTTTGAATAATCAATTAGATACTATCGGGCCGCGGGGCCAATTTGGTATTTTTAACAAATGTGACAAAAGTGACAAGTTTCACCAAAAAGACCTACGGGCCGCATCCAATCGTAAAGGACCTTATTTCAACAGATGTTTGGACAAAATTCGATAGGGAAAACATGACTATGGAAAACTAGAAGGAAGGGAAACCCCAAATTCATGCCCAAATTACAAATTCATTCTCTTGGATAGAGAAGTGGAAAACAATATCTAGACCGAATGTGATCACACTCAGGATCGAGCACTTGAGTCTTTTCCACCTCTTCACACAACCCTAATGCCATACAGAAACATATCACTAATATTTACTCTGTTACATTATGAACCACTAGGCATAAACAAATGACTACTCTCAACACTGTCGACATTGATGGAGTTTCTTTATGAGTACGATATTGATATAGAGCATGTGAAGGGGAAGGATAATGTGGTTGTAGATGCCATGAGTAGACAAAGACATGTGGCTATGGCTACTTTAGTGGGTACCAATTTGTGGAGTAGGAGTTTGCAGCAGCTTCCTCATGAAATTTTATAACTTGTATCCAAAGCAAAGACTGAGTCTTAGAGACCCCTTGAGAGGAAGTTTGATGTATTTTCACTAGAGACAGATGGTCTTCTCGCACAAAGGTCTGATTTATGTTCCTAGAGATGGAGGGTTGAGACAGAATATTTAGACATAGGCTCCTCGTGCACCTTATTTAAAACATCTCGGGTGAAGAAGATGCACGCCACCTTGAGACAACTTTACCACTTGAGAGGAATTCGAGAGAGATGTGGCTCGGTTTATGTCATGCTATTTAGAGTATCGAAGGTGAAGGCTAAACATCAGCATCTAGCTTTCTCATGCCATACCAAAGTGGAAATGGGACAAAATTTACATGGACTTCATAGTTGGGTTAGCGATGTCGATGTTGGGTTAGTGAAGACAACCTACACAGCTAGTGCAGTGGTATGGGTATATCTCGATGAGATTGTCAGGTTACATGGGATTCCGTGAAAGATCATTTGTGACCAAGATCCTTTGTACACTTCTCACTTCTAGATGATGATGAATTATGCTCTAGGGATGAAGATCAATTTTTGTACAACATATCACCATGAGACAGATGGATATACCGAGCGGGTGAATCAATTTTTAAGGACATGCTTAGGATTTACATTATGGATCATCGTTGAGATGGGAGGAGTACTTATACTTGGTGGAGCTTTCCTACAATAACAGCTTTTCAAAGTTTGATAGACATGGCTCCTTTTCGTAATCGTATGGTAGAGAGTGCAAGACACCTTTTAGTTGGGACATGTTGGAGGAAATGGTTTCTCTTGGGCCATCCTTATTACAGGATAAGGAGCAAGTAAGTTGTTATGATCAGGTAGAGATTAGGGATGTGTAGGACCGATAGAAGAAGTATGCAGATCAACATAGGATAGATCGTAGTTTTGAGGTGGGCATGAAGGTATTTCTTCATGTCACACCGCATAAGAGCCCTATCCATTACGGAAAAGGTTCTTATCTTGCTCCTATGTTTGTGGGTCCCTTTGAGATCTTGGAGCGTATCGGCCCTTTGGCCTATTGTCTAGTGTTGCCACCTAGCTTGTCTCATGTCCACAATGTATTTCATGTTTTTGTACTTAGGAGATACATTGTTGATCCTTCTCATGTATTAGATTGGGCTGCATTATAGGTGCAGGATTTGGGGCAAGAGATGGTGGAGCCCATCCATATTCTAGAGTGTAAGACCCTGGGCATTCGATGTAGAGAGATTGGCTAGGTTTGAGTCTAGTGGGACAGGTATGATGAGACTGTTGCTACATGGGAGGATGCTCTATCGCTAAGAGTCTAGTTTTTTAATTTGTTCCAGTGACTTCCTGGAGGAAGTTGAGTCTAAGGGGAGGGAGATGAAGTGACCACTTCCCTTTGACAATTATTACTGTTGATTTCAATAATTTTGACTATACTTATGGATATTTTGTATTATTTTGACTTAGCATGATGTTAGATGTTAGAGGTACTTATACTATTGTTGGATTCGATTCATAGTATGTTTGTGTGGATTATTAGAGACATTTTATATCGATGATGATATACCTGTGACAGGGTTATATATTTTTGACATGCTATATTTTTGTCATATTGAGTAGACCTTAACAATTAAAATAATTTAGTGATCTTATTGATATTGATGAAATGTAGAATCAAGATGTTAGAAATTTTAAATGATGCCGTTAATTTCAAGATGATGATATGATTCATATGTAGATGATTATTGATTTATATTGCATATTTTATCTTGTATGTTTTGATGCGCTACGAGGCCAAAGGAGGTATTATGTGTTTTGGAGGTAAACATTATCACAACAAACAACGTAGGGATTGGATACCAACCACATTGGAATGCTAGATGAATTCAACAAGGGTCACCATGGCAACATGTATTTTTTATGTCTGTGTGTTTGAATTGTTGTTAACGGGTCTACATGGGGGGATCATCTCCAATTATGACCAAGGGGTTTGTGTGTTGTTCTTTGATTTATTTTTCTTTATTTAATTTTAGTATGAGATTTTATAGTGATGTAATATCCTTGCATTAAATATTTAAATTGTGTCTTAATTTAGTTAATTAATCATGTCCTAAAATAATTAGGGATGGGAGAAAAGAATTAATTTATTAGATTTGATGGCTCCTTGGGTCATGTGTTGTAAGTTGAGTGCTTGTGATCTTGAGCGTTGTACTCTCTACCCCTTCATAGAAATTCGTATTTCACCTTAAGGGCCAATTTTGGAGGCTTGTGGGACAAGCTAAACTTGTCCCACACCACTTAAATTACTATACCAACCCTACCTATGGATTGGGGGCTATAAAATAGACCCCATTATGTGTTTTGTAAGTCAAAAAGTGACATTTATTTCACTTTTCTTACATGGTTTTTAGAGTTTATCATTTGGGGGTGTGGATTGGTTTGTGTGTGTAAGTAATTTGTTGTTTCTCTCACCCACCCATTTTTGTGCATTCGGGTTGAAGTTTGAATTATGAGGTGGAGATGAGGATGAATGATGTGTCATCCTACATGGAGCCACCTCACCCTCCTCTCTCCCTTTTCTAGTTATTCAAGTTCTTTTGCTTGTTTGGGGGTTTACTTATTTTCTTTTGTGCTCTTGAATTTTAAGAGTGGGAGGATTTTGGAGTGCTTGTGGATTTTTTGGAGCTTTTTGGTGATTTTTTGGGCTTGAATAATTTTGGTGTGTGACTCTTGGATAAAGATCTACCATTTAAAGGTAGGAGCTACACTATTGTTAAATTCTTTATTTTATATTGTGTATATGTATATGTTTTTTGTGTGTTTTGGTATGGTTCAGCTGGGTAGTTGGGTAGATTGGTTGAGTGTGGTGTAGGAGGGGACTATGGGGATCTTACATGTAGGGAGGCATAAGAGTTTATTTCATGTTTTGGAGGGAGTTGGGTTGAGTGCCCCACCTTGGATATGAAATGCTTGCATTTTTTTACATGATTGTTTTTATGAGGGAGACATAAGATATGGTAGGAGGCATAAGAGTATGTGGGAGGAATAAGAGGGTCTTGAGGAGGCATAAGATTTGTGTATGGATATTGATATGTTTATTGGAGGGATTTTAGGTGGGAACCTATTTCCCATTGGGATGTATAAGTTACTTCCCCATGGAATTTGGTCCTTTGGATTTTTCATTTTGAAACATTGTATATTTTTGTTAGTTATTCTTGTGGTTGTACTTTCAGTTGTTTGTTTTTTTGGAATGGTTGTGAAATCCTTGTATTGTAATATGGACGCTTGTTTTGTTGCCATGGACATGTTCCATTTTTCACCTGCAATATGGTTGGGGCTCAGGGAAAATGAGGAAGATAGATTCTTCTCCTCATTCGATTATTGGCCTGGTGGGAGAGTGTTTCCTCTCCCCCTTTTTTGTTTTTGATCAAAAGAAGCACGGTGGATCTCTTGTTGGTGATGTGAAACTTGGAGCATTTATCGTGTCCAAAACAAATAATTCCTTATGAGAAAACCTTCTTGTTATTCTCACTCAAGGTGGAAGACTTGTAATATTGTATTGTAAGTTGTAATATTATTTGAGGGAAGCTCATTGTAGATTTGTAAAATTTCCTTGTCTTTAAATTGTAGTATGGAAAGAAAAGAATC